>JBAIAC010000292.1:397500-563484 GCA_037349315.1 Chelydra serpentina
GGCTGGCTGGGGGTATGTGGTAGAGGGATGGGAAAGTGGGTAGATAGGGGGTAGGTGGGGTAGCTGGTGGGCAGGTAGGCGGTAGGTAGGGGGTAGCCGGAGGGCAGGCAGGTGGTAGATAGGGGGTAGGTGGGGTAGCCGGCGGGCAGGTAGGCGGTAGGTAGGGGGTAGCCGGAGGGCAGGCAGGTGGTAGATAGGGGGTAGGTAGGGAGTAGCCGGAGGGCAGGTAGGGGGTAGGCAGGGGGTAGCCAGAGAGCAGGCAGGGGGTACATAGGAGGTAGGTAGGGGGTAGCCGGAGGGCGGGCAGGGGCTAGGTAGGGGGTGGCTGGAGGGCAGGCAGAGGGTAAATAGGGGGTAGGTAGGGTTTAGCCAGAGGGCAAGCAGGGAGTAGATGGGTAGGAGGCAGGGGGTAGCCAGAGAGCAGGCAGGGGGTACATAAGGGGTAGGTAGGGGGTAGATGGGGTAGGTAAGAGGTAAATAGGGCCTACATAAGGGGTAGGTAAGGGGTAGATAGGGGGTACATAAGGGATAGGTAGGGGGTAGCCAGAGAGCAGGCAGGGGGTAGATGGGGTAGGTAGGGGGTAGCCGGCTGCCGGCGGGCCCGAGTGGGGCAGGCCTTCATGCCATCATCGAGTGTTGTGCGTTCTCGTTTGCCAGCCCTCACCCGCCGCCATCCATCCCACCCGCGCTAAGATGCAGTAGCCGCCGGCTCGGCCGCCTTTGGGGTTCTTTGTTTTGTTCTGTTTTATTATTATTTTGTCGGTTGCCATGGCAACTCTTGGGGGCGGGGCTAAACAAAAGGAAAGAAAAATACTCATTAAAATACGCCCCCCCCGCCCCGGACTGGCAGTGCCCAGGAGTTTGTGTGGGGAGGAAGGGGAACGGGGCACCAAGGATCGGGGGTCAGTGGGTGTCGACCGTACCCCTTCCCAGTTCAGCTCCTTAGCAGGCTACCTCCGCCAGGACTCCTGGGTCCAATCCCCCGCCTGGGGAGGAAGGGGCTGGAGTCTGGTGGTTAGAGCGGGAGTGGGGCCTAGGAGCCAGGACTCCTGGGTCCTCTTCGAGGAGAGTGGGGTCTAGTGGCTAGAGCAGGGGGTGGGGCTGGGAGCCAGGACTCCTGGGCTCTGTTCCCAGGGCTCTGTAGCCTGTCCTGGGCAGCTCTGAGGAGGTGTATGGGGGGGCACTGGGTGTGTGTATGGGGGGCAGCGCTAGGTGTGTGTATGGGGGGGCACTGGCGGTGTGTATGGGGGGCAGTGCTAGGTGTGTGTATGGGGGGGCATCTCTTCCATTTTCCTTTGTCTTTCTTTCTTTCCTTCTTTCTTTCTTTTTTGGACTCTTTCCATCCGTCCCCATGACATCCCCTCCCGTTTGCATTCTCCATTCAGTCCGGCCGGGGGGGTCGCGGGGAGCGGGGGGGGGGGTCTCAGGTGCGTGCGCGCTGCGGCTGCGCCCACTCCTGCCAGGCGGGCGGGCGGAGGACAGGTAAGGAAGAATCCACAGCTTTTGGGGGGTTCGGGGAGGGATTTGTACTGCTCTGGAGGCTGCCCCCTGCTGGCCAGGATCTGCCCTGCTCTCTTTGGGGGGGCAGCTGCCTCTGTCCCCCCACCCTGCAGCTGGCAGCCCAGCGGGGGACTGGGAGCCTCCACAGGCTTCTGGGGCCGGCAAGGTGCCGCTGGCGGCCCGGCCACCCATCCTGCCTGGGCACCTGCGGCTGTGGGGCTGCAGGGGGAGAGTGGGGGGCAGGTGACCCCGGCTGGCTGCAGTCTCCGGCAGTGGGGTCTCTGTGCTGTGACCAGGATCGCCCGGCCTGGGGGGCACGTGGGGCCGGCCTGGGGGGCACGTGGGGGCCGGCCTGGGGGGTACGTGGGGCCCGGCCTGGCAGGTACGTGGGGCCGGCCTGGGGGGCACGTGGGGGCCGGCCTGGGGGGTACGTGGGGCCCGGCCTGGCAGGTACGTGGGGCCGGCCTGGGGGGCAGGTGGGGCCCAGCCTGGCAGGTACATGGGGCCCGGCCTGGGGGGCATCTGGGGCCCAGCCTGGCGGGTACGTGGGGCCCGGCCTGGCGGGTATGTGGGGCCCAGCTGGAGGCCCCGGGGGATGTGCCATGCTGTGATTTCCCCCCCAGCCCCGAATGCCAGGGGCCTGAGCTCAATTATTTCTGGCAGGGGCGCCAGGCCCAGGGGGGCACCGAACGGCCCGTGGGGCAGGGCCCAGCCAGCTCCATACACGGGCATCAGCTGGGCCAGGGACGCCCGGGTGGGGGGGGCGGGCGACTGAGGCCTGGGGCAGCTGCTCTGCATGGGGCCCTGCCCCATGGCGGGAAGCTAAACTGGGACACAGCACGGGGGGGAGGGGGGCAACTGCCAGGGGTGTTTCTGCCCCAGATCACCCTCTCCATGTTCACTGCCCCCATCCCAGTGATGGTCACGGCCCCCAATGCCCTCCCATCCAGCCCCCTAACACCTTTCCCCGCCTCTAACACTCTCCCCCCAGACCCCAATGCCCTCCCCCCAGCTCCCTAACACCTTCCCCCGCACCTAACCCCTCCCCCCAGACCCCAATGCCCTCCCCCCAGCCCCCTAACACCTTCCCCTGCCCCAATGCCCTCCCCCCAGCCCCCTAACACCTTCCCCCGCCCCTAACGCCCTCCCCTGAGACCCCAATGCCCTCCCCCTAGACCCCTAACACCTTTCCCCGCCCCTAACACTCTCCCCCCAGACCCCAATGCCCTCCCCCCAGCTCCCTAACACCTTCCCCCGCACCTAACCCCTCCCCCCAGACCCCAATGCCCTCCCCCCAGCCCCCTAACACCTTCCCCCGCCCCTAACGCCCTCCCCCGAGACCCCAATGCCCTCCCCCCAGCTCCCTAATACCTTCCCCCACCCCAATGCCCTCCCCCCCAGCCCCCTAACACCTTCCCCCGCCCCAATGCCCTCCCCCTAACCCCCTAACACCCTAACAGCCCCCCGCCCCTAACGCCCTCCCCGAGATCCCAATGCCCTCCCCCTAGCCCCCTAACACCTTCCCCTGCCACTAACACCCTCCCCCCAGACCCCAATGCCCTCCCCACTCCAGCCCCAGCCTCCTAATGTTCTCCCCCGTAGCCCCCAATACTCTCCCCCAGCCCCCTCGCGCCCTCCCCCTCCCCCCAACCCCCTCACGCCCTCCCCCTCCCCCCAGCCCCCTCACGCCCTCTGCCTCTCTCCCCTCCAGCATTCGCAGCGCCAGGCTCCTCCACTGCCAACCGGTTTGTCGGCATCGGACCCCGGGACGGCAACTTTCTAAACATCCCCCAGCAGTCTCAGGTAGGAGAGGGCGACTCTGCGGGGGGGTGGGGGTCCCGGGGAGGGGCTGCTGCCGGCGTGGCGCCGGCCGTGCCCACTTCACGATGGCAGCGCCCCCAAAACCTGCAGTGGTCAGGGCAGGGGGCTGGGAGCCAGGACTCCTGGGTTCTACGGGCGACCACCCCCCATGGAGGGCTCTGGCCAACGGTGGAGTCCCCGAGGCCACCCCACTCCACGCCCCCCCACCCCGGCCTCTGGGGATAAATTCATCGGACAATTAGCCAATAAATCCCAGGCCGAGCAGGTGACCCCGGCCCTGGGGCTCTGCCCGGAGGGGCCCAGCCCTTGGCAAGGAGGGGCTGGGGGGCGCTGGCCTCAAGAAGCGGGGGAAGGGCGTGTGAGTTTTGGGGTCACTCCTGGGTGCTTGAAGCAGGTGCTGTGAGGTCTGGGGGCTGGCAGGGTCCCCCCCCCGAGCTCTGCCCCCTGCTATTCCATGGGTGCTGGTTGTGGGGGTGTTTAGTAGAATCGCTCTGGGGGGGTTATTGAGGGAGCACAGGGGGGTTGGGGGAGTGTCGGCGGGTGGGGGGGCAGGGGGCTGTGTGCTGATACCCTGGGCAGGCCCCAGGTCCCCCCGTCTCCCCCGCCTCTCCCCGCACCCCCGGGGCCTGAGTTGCTCCAGGAGTGGGGCAGGCGGGGGAATGGGTGCAAGGGACTCCTATGGGTGACCCCCCACACATCCCAAGCATCCCTGGGAGTTCAGGAGAATTGACACCCCCTCCCCCCCGTCCCATTCCAGCAGGGCGGGAACCCTGGGGCTGCCCCCAGCTCCAAAGGGGGGCTGTGGAGCCATGTGTTAACGCCCCCAAGGGGGAAATGACATGGGGGGGGGACATAGGGATACTGCCCCTCCCCCCCGCCAGTGTGCCCCTCCACTCTCCTCCCCCGCCAGTCGGCCCCGACTGAGGTTTGGCTGCAGGATTTGGCTCTTTTCCCTTCTTCCCAAACTTCCTTGAACTTGGGGCGGGGGTGGGCGGGGGTGGGACCAGGGGCTCCGCCCCCATCCCATAACCAGAGTCACGTCTGACCCGTCTGGTTTCCCCGAGCAACCAGACATGATGTCACACCCTGGTGAACTTGGACTTGGGGGCTGGCAAAGGGAAACAAAGGGCCGGGCCCGAGAGGAGCAGGAGGGGTGGGCGGGGGGCTCAGCCTGCCCCACAGGCCCTCCCCAGCTCCCCAGCCTGGTCCCCGAGAGCCTCCCTGCGTGGGGGGCTGTAGCCCTCACTCCTCGGTCCGTCTGTCTGTCCCTCTGGCCTCCTCTTTCCCTCCCTCCCTCTGATTTTCTCCTTCCATCTCTCCCGGGCATGGGGGTTTCACAGCCCCCGACCCCATCGCATGGGGGGTCTCTTAGCTGAGCACCCCCCGGCCTGAGCCACGGGCCGTCCCCGAACCGGGGAGACCCTGCTCCGCCGGGGCAGGGGTACGGGGGTTGTTCCCATAGTAACCGGTGACTCCACAGCAGATGGAGGGAGGACAAAAGGGGGGGGCCGGGATGGTGGGAGTGGGGGGTTTCCACACCAGCGTCGGTGGGGTGGGGAGCTGGCCCTGCTGTCGGGGGCTCCCCGGGCAGGGCGTGTGATCCTGGGGGGCAGATCGGCGCGGTCACCCCGTCCAGGCTGTGGGGGCTACGCTTGGGAGCCGGGCCCCGCCCGGGGGTCCCACCAGTGGGGCAGTGCCCAGGGCTCCTCCAGCATCCCCCAGCGCGTGGATCTCCCCTCGGCTTTGAGCATCCCCACACGGCCCCCACGAGACGCAGGGCTGGCAGCCCCCATAGGGACCCAGCCCTCCTCTGTGGGGGCAAGTCGAGGTGGGGGGGCAGCCCCACAGGGACCCGGCCCCCCTCATGGGGCGGGGCATGGGGCTGCCACGCCCTCTCCGTGGCCGAGCCCGTGGGATGGGGAAGGAGGGGGCAGCCCTACATTTATCCCTCTCCTCTGATTGGCCCATGGTGCTGTGGACTGATTGGTCCGTTCCTGAGCAGCTAGGAGGCGCACGTCTCAGGCTCTGGCCAATCACAGAGCGGGTGGCTTAGGGATACTCCTCCTTCGGTTGTGGAGACGGGGCTCTGTTGGGGTATTTGGCCCGGTGCCTCCTGATTGGCTGGGAAGGTCAAACATCATTGCACCTCTCGTCCAGTCAGAGACTTTAGCTTGGGGGTGAACTTGTGCCTGCTTGGCTGAGGGTTTGGCCAGCGAGTGTTGGGCAGGACTCCTGGGTTCTACCCCGGCTCTGGGAGGGGAGTGGGATCGAGTGGTAAGAGCAGGGGACTGGGAGCCAGGACTCCTGGGTCCCCCCCCCCGGCTCTGGGAGGGGAGTGGGATCGAGTGGTTAGAGCAGGGGACTGGGAGCCAGGACTCCTGGGTTCTCCCCCGGCTCTGGGAGGGGAGTGGGGTGTAGTGCAGGGTGGACAAACTATGGGCCACGTGTGGCCCGTCAGACCTTTTCATCCGGCCCTCGAGCTCCCACCAGGGAGCGGGGTCGGGGACTTTCCCCGCTCCGCGTGTGCTGTTCCCCCTCCGGCTCCTACACATGGGGGCAGCCAGGGGGCTCCACACGCTGCCCCCCGCCCCAAGCATCAGTTCCACAGCTCCCATTGGCCAGGAACTGCGGCCAATGGGAGCTGCAGGGGCTGTGCCTGTGGACCGGGCAGTGCGCAGAGCCGCCTGGCCACGCCTCCGTGTAGGAGCCGGAGCGGGGACATGCCGCTGCTTCAGGGAGCCGCCTGAGGTAAGCGCCACCCGGAGCCTGCACCCCTGACCCCCTGTCCCAGTCCTGATCCCCCTCCCACCCTCCAAACCCCTCGGTCCCAGCCCGGAGCACCCTCCTGCACCCCAAACCCCTCATCCTCAGCTCCACTCCAGAGCCTGCACCCCCAGACGGAGCCCTCACATACCCCCACACACAACCTCATGCCCCAGCCCGGAGCCCCCTCCCACCCTCCAAACCCCTCAGCCCCAGCCCGGAGCCCCCTCCCACCCTCCAAACCCCTCAGCCCCAGCCCGGAGCCCCCTCCCACCCTCCAAACCCCTTAGTCCCGCCCTGCCCCGTACCCTAGCCCGAAGCCTCCTCCTGCACTCCAAACCCCTCAGCCCAGAGCCCCCTGCCCCACACCCCAGCCTCCTGCCTCAGCCCGGAGCCCCCTCTCATACTCCTAAGCCCTCTGCTCTGCCCGCAGCCCCCTCCTGCACCCCAACCCCCAATTCTGTGAGCATTCATGGCCCGCTATACCATTTCCATGCCCAGATGTGGCCCTCAGGCCAAAAAGTTTGCCCACCCCTGGTATAGTGGCTAGAGCAGGGCAGGACTGGGCATCAGGACTCCCGGGCTCTATCCCGGCTCTGGGGGGCGAGTGGGGTGCAGTGGTTAGAGCAGGGCAGGGTCAGACTGGGCATCAGGACCCCCGGGCTCTATCCCGGCTCTGGGGGGGAGTGGGGTGCAGTGGTTAGAGCAGGGCAGGGTCAGACTGGACATCAGGACCCCCGGGCTCTATCCCGGCTCTGGGGGGGAGTGGGGTGCAGTGGTTAGAGCAGGGCAGGGTCAGACTGGGCATCAGGACCCCCGGGCTCTATCCCGGCTCTGAGAGGAGGGGAGTGGGGTGCAGTGGTTAGAGCAGGGCAGGGTCAGACTGGGCATCAGGACTCCTGGGCTCTATCCCGGCTCTGGGGGGGAGTGGGGTGCAGTGGTTAGAGCAGGGCAGGGTCAGACTGGGCATCAGGACCCCCGGGCTCTATCCCGGCTCTGAGAGGAGGGGAGTGGGGTGCAGTGGTTAGAGCAGGGCAGGGTCAGACTGGGCATCAGGACTCCTGGGCTCTATCCCGGCTCTGGGGGGGAGTGGGGTGCAGTGGTTAGAGCAGGGCAGGGTCAGACTGGGCATCAGGACCCCCGGGCTCTATCCCGGCTCTGCCCCGGAGGTGCAGCCTGGCTTTGTCACTGGGTGTCTGAGGAGCTGCGACGGGCTGGTCCAGGTGTGTTCTGAGGTCCCAGGGTAGGTCCCCCGGAGAGCAACCGAGGCCCCCCCGGGAAGCGGCTGCCCTGTCCCTGGGGCCCCGAGCTGCTTTTCCTTCTGCCCAGCTCCAGGCACCTTCCTCCTCTCCAGCCCGGAGCCGCCGGGCCCCAGCAGAGGGGAAGAGAGAGGCGAGCTGGGGAGAGAGGAAACAGCGAGGCTGGATCTCCCAGGCCAGCCCAGAGCAGGGGAATCCCTGGGCAGTGCTGCTGGCTGGTCGGAGAGCGCCTCCTGGTGGCACGTCCCCCCACCTGCAGGCTGCAGCCAGTTCATGCCATTCCCCTTTTCCCACCAAGGTTTTCTCACCTCACTCTGTGGCACGGTCTCGTCCCCCCGCTCCCCAGGATACCACCTCTGTCCTGACGCCCCTAACCTCCCGCTGGTGGGAGCTGGGTTTGCCAAGTGCTCAAGGGAGGGGATCTGCAGCCAGGACCCACCCCGTCCCGCAGGGCTCGGTTTGCAATTGCCTCCGTCGGTTTCTCGGAGCAGTGCGGCCGGTGCGCAAACGGGGCAGGGCGTGGGAAGCCCCACAGCAGCTCACCCCCAAACGGGCTCTGCGGGGGGGGAGAGAAGGGTGTTGCGGGTCTTGTGATATTTCGTGGCACTCAGGATCGGGACCTGGGATCTGTAGTGGGAAGGGGGGCGGGGGGGAATACGCTAAAAGTGTATGGATGGATGGAGAGATGCAGACGGATGGATTGGGGGTGGTGATGGAGGGATGGATGGATGTAGAGATGCAGATGGAGGTAAGGATGCAGATGGGTAAGGAATGGTGTCCCTAGCCTCTGTTTGTCAGAGGATGGAGATGGATGGCAGGAGAGAGATCACTTGATCCTTACCTCTTAGGTCCACTCACTCCGGGGCACCTGGCATTGGCCACTGTCGGTGGACAGGATACTGGGCTGGATGGACCTTTGGTCTGACCCAGTACGGCCTTTCTTATGTTCTTATGGAGGGATGGATGGATGGGGGGTGGCGATGGAGGGATGGATGGATGGAGAGATGCAGATGGAGGGATGGATGAATGAATGGAAGGTGGCGATGGATGGAGAGATACAGATGAAGGGATGGATGTCTGGGGGGTGGCGATGGAGGGACAGATGGGTGGAGAGATGCAGATGGAGGGATGGATGGATGGGGGGTGGCGATGGAGGGATGGATGGATGGAGAGATGCAGATGGAGGGACGGATGGCTGGGGGGTGGCGATGGATGGACGAGGGGATGGAGTGAACTAGTTGCGAGGTCGATGCTGTTTAAAATAACCCGTCCACGTCTGGGCTGTTTCTCTTCCAGTCTTGGTTCCTCTGATGGGATCTTCAAGAAAGAGACGAGAAATCTCTCCCTAAAGCTCCCCCATGGAAGCGTCCGTCCTTCGCCCTGGATCTTCACTGAGCTGCTCCTGTCGAGACCCAAAGGGGGTGCCCGGCTCACATGACCGATGAGAAAAGTCCAATCCCCCCCCCCCCCCCCCCCCGATCCGGAGCCAATTTGAATCGACGTGGACGAGGTTGGTCCTCTCCGATGCGGAATCCCCGCGCCACCCTTGGGAAGTAACGTCACAAACAGCGATCGCCGCAGGGCAGCTGCTCCGGAGCAGAGCCTCTCCCCGACAGCCCCGGCCGCGCCCGCTTTGAAATCTCCCGAAAGCCGCCCAGAGCGCTTATGTTTGCCAGGAGAGAGGGGGAAGTGCTGGGATCTTTCCAGAGCTGCAAGTGACTTAGATGGCAGGTCGGGGCAACGTCCCACAGCCCAGGACACGGTCTGTCCGCACAGGGCGTCCAGCCTGCAGCCCCGGGGTGGGATTGCACCTTGCGTAGGCCAGCCCCAGCTAGCATTAAGGTGCCGGGAAGCCGCAGCAGCATGGGCGAGCCCCGCGTAATTACCGAAGCCGAGCGTGTCTGCATGCGGGGCAGCCCCGCCAGGGTCTCCCTGCTGGCCCGGGTTCGGCTCGTGGGGTGAACAGCGCTACCGGAACCGGCCGGCCTGGCCCACAAACATATTTGCGAGTTTAACATTTTTTCCTGTCTCGAATTGGGGTGAAAAATTTAAATCGCAAAAATATTCGCCAGCCGGAAACCGGACGAGTTTTCTGTTGCGGGTCAGCTGAAATATTTCAGTTTTTCCATTTGGGCCTTTTTTTCTGGGGTTCGAAGCTTATTTGGTTCCGGTCAAATTCGCTTGAAGTCGGGTTGAACCAGAAACTGGGAAGTTTGTCCCCAATCAGGAGACGCAGCCGCCCCGCCCGTTCTGGGAACGGTTCCTTTCCGGCAGCGCTGCAGTTTCCATGTCCCAGGCTCCCAGCCCGCACAGGGTGATGGAAAATCGATGCCCCTTTCCACGTCTAAATGGCGTATAACCTGCCCTGGCGCTGTTTCACTTGCCTCGTCCGCATGAGAAAGCAACACTGGTTTAACTTCACCCGCTTTAAAGCCACCACTCAAGGGGTGAATTTAAACCGGTTTAAAGGGCCTGCTCTGAACCGGACCGATAGAAGTGGCTTGACACTGATGTAAGTGTGTCCAACCAGGTGCTGGCACCAGTTCCATCAAACCAGTTTAACTGACGTCAGGCCAGGTTTGCAGGGAACAAACTTCGCGCATCCAAGTCACGTTGGCGCTCTGGAAATCATCCCTCTGTGCCCAGCAATGAGCCACCTTCCCAGTTCAAATCAGTACGCTCAGGCCGGAGAGGTGGCCAGGATTGGGTCCCCTCTGTCTTCATCCCGGGGCAGCCAAATTCTCCAGGGCGCCCGGCGGGGTGTTTGCTCGCAGCCCTGGAGAAACGCAGCCGGGAAGGCTACAAAACTTCCACGCTTCCTCCTGGCTGCCCTGCCCCTGCCTCGGCTGGCCCTCGGGCTGCATCCACAGCCCTCCCCCCCGCCGCGGGGCCTTCTGGGCGCCGGGGGCAGCTTGGGACCTTAGCCCAGCACAGGCTGCAGAGACCGGCCCTTGGAGCCGAGCGGTGCCGCTGAGGATGCTGGGAGTTTACCCAGGATGCTCGGCGGCCGAGGGACTGAGGTTGGCTCCCAGCACGTTCCTTTCCCCCCAAACATAAGCGCCGGGGATGGTGCCCCCTCGTTCCCGCCGTACGGGGAGTCGTGAGGAAGGCTAAGCAGAGACGCTCCTGGCTTGCCCGGCTGCAGGGGCGGAGGGGGCCGCGCACACTCCCTTCCCAGCCCCCCCATGTCAGCCTCTTCCTCGAGAGCCCCCCCAGGCGGATGAAGTGGGATTCTGCCCGGGGGGGGGGAACAGTTAGATTATTTTAGAGAAGGGGGCATCTAGTCTCCTTCCCAGCTCTCCCAGTGGCTCCCAGCATGGCCCCCCTTCCCCCCCCCCCACAATGGGGCTCTCTCCAGCCCTGCAAATGCAGCGTGGGGGGGGGTCCCTTTGCAAACAACCCCCCCACCAGGAAATCAGTTTCAGCTGAGGACACCCGCCAATGCTGCCAATCCCCGGGCATGGCTGCCCCCCTCCCTTTCCGAATGCCCCCCCCCCAGCGAAAGCGCTGGGGGTGCCGCGGCAGCTGGTTTGGGCGGGGGCATCTGTGAGGTTTGACTAGGTCGCGTCTAAGCCAGCTCAGCTGACGGCTATTTTCTGTCCCCTTCTCCCCACCGCGATCTGTTCTCGCTTCCTTCCTTCCTTCGGATTTGCTGCCTGGTGGTTGGTTTTTTCGGTTTAAATAGTTGGATCCTTTCTCTTTTCTCCTCCTTCCTGTCTTCCTCCGGCGTAGCTTGGTGGTTATTTTCGGGTTTGGGGCTTTCTGCACATACCGGCGATCAAACGAGCTAGGGCCAGAGTAACAAACGCCCCTGCCCCAGCCAGCTCTGGCAGGAGTCCATGGGGCTGGCACTGGAGAACTGCGGCTTTGCTGCACGCACATGGGCAAGGTTCGGCTTTCCGGCTGCTCCGGCGCACACAGAGCGGCCACGGTCCCCCAGCCCGCCACACGCGCTGTTTCGCTTCCGAAAATCCAATTGCAAACTCTCTCTCTCCATCTCGTACCCACCTTTGCATCATCAGCATCGGCGGCGTGATCGTTTCTAGACACACGGTTCCATTTCTCCACCCGTGGTCAGGTGCACGGCCTGCGATGCTGAAATGCAGCCACCTCTGGGGTGGGGCGGCTGTTGGTAACAGCAGCGCCGCAGGGTAGGTTTAGGACCGGAAGTGGGGGTGGGGGAAAACCCCCAGGAAGGGGGTGGGAGTTAGGGAGCTCAGATTGGAGGTCACCTGAGCTGGAGTTTGGCCCGGATGCCAGGGTCCATATCTTGATTCTTGCCCCAGCGGTGGTGAAAGTCCCAGCAGAGTCCCTTGGGGATTGTGGGCTAAGCGGATCCATTGGCTACAGGGCTGTATGTGCCCCACACACTTGGGCCGTGTCCTGGCACCCCCTGCCCCCCTCCCCCCCCGAGAAAAGCACAGATCCCATCTCTTGTGCCTCGGGAAATGAGGGAGCCCTCGTGAGCCCAACGAATCGGGTCAGCGACTCCTCCCACAGCACAAATGCTACCCCCCCCAGGAGTCTTTTTTTTGGGGGGGGGGGGGAATTGCACCTGGAAAATGCCGAGTTTCCGGTTCCCGCACAATCCCTCCCCCCCCCAGCTCCAGGGGCATCAGCAGGGTGCAGGGCCCCACCCCCTCCAGCAAAGCCCCTCGTCCCATGGAGAGGCTTGAACCCCGCCGGGTCCGTCCCCCCCCCGGCGCGCAGCTGCAGGCCAGCTGGGCAGCGCCGGTTTGTCCGGAGGCGACTCCGGCTGCTAGCTGAGGCGTGAAAGGCCCTTTGGGATCTCGAGCGCCAGGGATGGACCCAGCCCCCGGGACTGGTGGTGCCCCTGCAGTGCTGTGAGGCCGTGTGCCCCCCAGGGCGTGTGCCCAGAGCAGGCCCTGCCGTGTGCCCCCCCACACACACTCCCCCAGGGGGTGCACGTCACTGAGCTCTCTGGGGCCTGCCTGTCCTAGCCCGATCTCCACTGCCCCGGTGCTAATGTGGAGTCACTCCGGATGGGTCAGTCTGGATTTACACCTGGGCAGTTGAGAGCAGCATGCAGTCCCTGGCTCCCAAGCGCTGGGCTTGGACGGGCTGACTCCAGCCGAACCCCGGGGGGTCCTAAGCCTGGGGCCAGACTTTCTCTGTGCGCTGGGCCCCCTCCCGATTTCAGCGCCGCCCGACGCTGTCGCCCCGTCACCTAAGGGCGGCCTGACGCCTTCCCCTTGACCCAAGAACTGCTGCGGGATGGGACAGGAAGCTCGCTGGGAAACCCCACAGGAACCCTCCCAGAGAGCCACCGAACGCCCCACTCGGGCGTGTTACCGTCCCGCTGCCCGGCTCCCGGGGAGCTCTGCGGGATTGGGGGGAGCAGTACTTCCTAGCACTGGGTATCCTTTGCCAATATGAATCGAAGTTGCTGCTCAGAGCGGCCCTGTGGCGTTCTGCAGGGGTCTCCCGGGTGGGCCAGACAAAGGCAGGTCCGGGTTGTTCTCGAAGGCCGACCCTTTGACGGGAACGAGAATTCAGGATGGCTCGGCTCCGGCCTCGGAAAAGTTCGGCTGCCTCCAGCCGAGCGTGTCCGTAAGATCAGGGCTTTCCAGGCCGGGGCCGCCGCCCTTTTCGCATTTAAAAACCCTGGTCTGGTTCCAGCCAAGGCCCCGATTCAGCGCCTCACTGACGCACACGCTGAACGCCCATGGAGTGCGTCTACACTGCAAAAAAAACCCGTAGGAGCCAGGCTGGAGCCCGGTTGTCTGCCCTGCGCTTTGTAGCTTGGCATGAGCCCGAGGGGCGTGAGCCGGGCTCCGAGTCTGGCTGCTGTGGGGGGGTTTCCCAGTGTAGCCATAGCCCCCGTCCCGGGCTGACAGCGGAACTAACCAGGGCTTTAGCGGGACACTTTCCGAAGCCAGGGGTGAGCGGGGCTGGCGGCAGCAGAATGAGACTCACGCGAGAATGTGTTTAAAAAACGGAAAAAAAAAACTTTTTAAAAAAGCTACAAATCTATATATAGGGGGCTAAAACTGAACAAATGTTGTTTTCTTTGAGCCAGTGCAATGACTTGCATAGTTTTAATATCTTTGTATGTTAAAGATTGTTAAGCAGAAGAAAAAAAATCTATTTTTCTTGAGATGTCCTGTTCCCGGGGACTCTAAATACACAGGGGAGAGAAAACCCAACCTTTGTAAGTGTGGGAAATTCTTTTCTTTTCCTGTTTATTTTTTCATTCATTTATTAATTTTTATTTTTATTTTTTTGCCTTTTTCTCGTTTCTATTTTTTTTTTTTAATGGGGAGGCTGAAGGGAAGGTTTTTTCAAGCAAAAAAAGAAAAGAAATATATATATCGGTTCCAAAACCGCGGAGAGAAAAAATGTAAAAAATACTAAAGTGAAGAGACAAGGACGGCGAGAAAAGAAAAACGATGAAAAAAAACTCATAAAAAAAAAGAAAATTAACAAAAAAATTATATATAAAACCACAAACCCTGGTGCTTTTTACAATATAAAGGACATTAAAAAAACTCTATTATACATAGTTTATGAACCAATTAATTGTTATCATAAAGCACATTTTAGGAAACATACATTATCCTTTCTTTATGTTTAACTGAAAGGGGCAGGACGGACTGCGGTTATCAGAGGCACCCGGCTTGTTGATCTTACTGGGGGGACAAGCGAGAGAAGTGGGGGGGCCCTGCCTTGGCCATGCCCCCCCCCAGCTGGGTGTCACACCTCCCATGTTGATGGGTTGAATCCCTTTATGCTAATTCCCCCTCCCCCCCCGCCTTGTTCCCCGGAGAAACTTCAGTTGGAATCAGGCCCGGCTCCCCCTTGCCGCCCCTCTGCCCCCCACCCCCCAGGGAGGATTTTTCTTTGGAGCCAAAAGCCAACTTTGATCTCACCAGCATTTTGTCGCGGAGCCTTTTTCAGAAAGTTGGTCGCGTTCCCCCTTTTTCTGTTCTCCGGGGCGGGGTGGAGGGGACCCCTCCCTTTCCCCCTGATGGACGGGGGGGGACACCTGGGATTGGGGGGAGCCCCATTCCCACCCACTCCCACCCCCCAGCGACAGAGCAGTGCAGTTGGAGGAAGGACCCTTTGGTTCAAGAAGGGCCAAGCCCTGCCCACGCCTTACCCGCCCGCACTGCCTGGCAGCCGACGTGCCTTCACCCCCTCGCTGGCCCGGGTGGACGGACGGACGGGGGGGCTGAGCTGCTCAGCCCCCTCCCCCCCCGGCCGTGCCCCCCAGCGCCACATGGCCACGCAAAGCAATAAAGACCCCAGTTTCCACCGACAAAGACAAAAGATGCTAATCGCCTGGGGGGGGGACACAATGGGGTCCAAACTGGATCCTGTCCCCCCCCATGGAATTGCGGGGCCCAATCCAGATCCTGCCCCACCCAAAATCCCAGGGCCCAATCCAGATCCCATCCCCCCCCTGAATTTCAGGTCCTGGCCCCTCTCACGTTAACAGCTGGGAGGGCCCGATCCTGTCCCCCTCCCCGCACCCGAAAACTGCCAGGAAAAGAAGCCGAGGTGGAAATTTCCCAAAGTGGCTTCTGATCTTTGGTTTGGTCTCTGTCTTCTCCCCCTCCCTGCCCCCCCCTGCCCCTTTGGAAACCAGGAGTCTCAATCTGGGCCCCTGGATGGGGGCAATATCCCCCCCCCAAAAAAAAATCAGAGCGCCCCCACTCCGAAACAGGCCGCTGAGTGCATGCTCCCCCTTTGCTAGGCCGGGGTCAGCCCTTCCCACCATCCCGCCCCCCATGCTACTCCCGAGGGGTTCACCCACCACAGCCCCCCCCCCCACTGCCTCTCGCTCTAGGACCCCCGTTAGGCTGCATCGCAACGAGCCGGCTGCCCCCACCCGTCCGTCTCTGCCCCTTCCAACAAGTTTCTTGGTAGGCTAAGAAACGCAGTATATCTGAGTACAGTACAGTATATATATATAGTACTAATGGCCTTGAGTGTGCTTCTGTCTCCGTCCCCTCGGCTCGCTCCCCGTGTCCCCCCCCCGCTCGCTCTAGCTCGCCTCCCTTCCTCCGCCTTTGCGAATAAAGCGTAGTTCTTTGTCTGGTTGCGTCCCCGCCACGTCTTAGCAGAGTGCAGGTTAGCCAGCCGCGCTGATCACGTCCGTATCGCTTCCCCCACGAAAAAAGGCGTTTCGGAAAAAAAAAGCCACAAAAACGACAACAAAAAAAGACAAAAAAAATGATAAATAATAAAATGCAAAACCTGTTATACCCGGTAACCCGGTCGGGTCGTGTCTCCTTTCGCCTGCGGGCCCCCGGGTGGGCCGGGACCCTCGCAAAGGAGGGTGGAAAAAGGGGGGGGGGAATACAAAGACAAACCTGGGTCCCCTCCCCCACGTGCTCCCTGGCCCTGCGGTTCCCGCCCCAGCGTGGAATTGGTGCATTGGGGCGGGGGGGGGGGGGTCTAGGGTGACCAGACAGCAAATGTGAAAAATCGGGACGGGGTGGGGGGTAATAGGAGCCTATATAAGAAAAATACCCCAAAATCGGGACTGTCCCTGTAAAGCCGGGACATCTGGTCACCCTAGGGGGGTCAAAGGGCAGGGATGGCTGGCGGGGGCGTTCAGTTGGGAGGAGCTCTGCAGACATGGCTCTTAGACCCCCCACCCCACACCGCGCCCCCCCCCCCCCCGCCCGGTCTCTTGTGGCTCCAGGCAGTGGGAGGTGCTGGCTGGGTTTGGCAAAGGGCCTCGGCCTGGCTCTCACTCTGTGCAGCGCCTGGCACAACGGGGGCCTGATCTCAGCTGGGGGGGGGCAGCGCCTGGCACAACGGGGGCCTGATCTCAGCTGGGGGGGGCAGTGCTTGGCACAACGGGGGCCTGATCTCAGCGGGGGGGGGGGGGGGCAGAGCCTGGCACAACGGGGGCCTGATCTCAGCTGGGGCGGGGCAGAGCCTGGCACAACGGGGGCCCTGGTCTCAGCTGGGGGGGGGGCAGAGCCTGGCACAACGGGGGCCCTGATCTCAGCGGGGGGGGCAGAGCCTGGCACAACGGGGGCCCTGATCTCAGCGGGGGGGGGGGGCAGAGCCTGGCACAACGGGGGCCC
Source organism: Chelydra serpentina (assembly GCA_037349315.1). Lineage (NCBI taxonomy): Eukaryota > Metazoa > Chordata > Testudines > Chelydridae > Chelydra > Chelydra serpentina. The sequence goes on from JBAIAC010000292.1 coordinate 413,906, forward strand.
TGATCTCAGCGGGGGGGCAGAGCCTGGCACAATGGGGGCCCTGATCTCAGCTGGGGGGGCAGAGCCTGGCACAACGGGGGCCCTGATCTCAGCGGGGGGGGGGGCAGAGCCTGGCACAACGGGGCCCTGATCTCAGCGGGGGGGGGCAGAGCCTGGCACAACGGGACCCTGATCTCAGCGGGGGGGGGCAGAGCCTGGCACAACGGGGCCCTGATCTCAGCGGGTGGGGCAGAGCCTGGCACAATGGGGGCCCTGATCTCAGCGGGGGTCACGCGCCGCTAGATTCGCACTAATGACCCAGACCCCGTGTGCGGCCCCCTGGGGCCGGGCCCTGGGCCTGGATTTCCGCCTGGGCACAAGCCGTTGTGGGGTCAGGGCTGAGCTGGCACCTGGGGTGAAATCTGGCTCCGCTGACACCCAGGACAGCCTTGGGTGGGGGGCTGGAGCAATCTGCCCCCCAAGTGGCCCCACGGCCAGACCCCTGCAGCCGGCCAACGCCACCCAGGCAAGGAAAGTGCCTTAAAAACCCACCACGAGACACAAACCTGCGTGATCGACCCCTTTAGTGCTGAGACCAACCTCCCGACTGAATAAAAGCATGTTACTGACTGTACAACCCGCCCGCCTGGCTCCTTTCCACTGGGGCGGGGGGGCTTAGCCCTAGACCCCCACCCCCCCGCACTAACCACTAGCCCCCACTCCCCTCCCAGAGCCGGGGAGAGAACCCAGGAGTCCCGGCCCCCAGCCCCCCCCCCTGCTCTAACCACTAGCCCCCACTCCCCTCCCAGAGCCGGGGAGAGAACCCAGGAGTCCTGGCTCACAGCCCCTCCCCCTCCCCTCGCTCTAACCCGAGGCTGGGGGGGAGCAGCTGAGGGGGCACAATGGGGGGTAGGGAGGGCTGAGGGGCTAAACCCTGGATGGGGGGAGGGATGCACAGGCCGTTCCATGGTGGGGAGCTCATCCAGTGAGGTGCCCCCCGCCCCCCAGGGTGGCACCTCACTGGATCAGGGCGGGGCCTGGTTAGATGGGACCCCGGCCTGGCAGCGAGATGGGGGCAGCAATGGGGGGCATTTCTTGGTTGCTGCTGCTAACCCAGCAGACCCTGACCCCCATCCTATGCCCATCGCCCACCCCTTGCCTGCCTGGCCCCCTCAACCCCCAGCCATGTTCCCGCAGGCCCAAGCCCCCTAGGCCCACCGCCAACCCCCAGCTGTGCCCCCCCCAGGAAGCCCGCAGGGTCTGGCAGGGGTAGGCCGGGGCTCTGGGGCTGACTCAGCACCAACCACCCCCTGCGGCTGCGGCCAGGACCCCCCCCAGCCCAACGGCGCCAGGTGGAGCAACGGCTCCGCTACCGCAAGGCGGCCCTGCCGGGAATGACCGGGGGGTTGGGGGGGCTTCAGCCCTCCAGGGTCCCCCAAGCCACCTTTGCCGGTGCCCCTCACTCCCGACCCGCAGCCCCTGCTAGCCCAGCCCTGGGCTCCCCCACACTCTGCCGGTGCCCCTCACTCCCGACGCGCAGCCCCCTGCTAGCCCAGCCCTGGGCTCTCCCCACTCTGCCGGTGCCCCTCACTCCCGACCCGCAGCCCCCTGCTAGCCCAGCCATGGGCTCCCCCCACTCTGCCGGTGCCCCTCACTCCCGACCCGCAGCCCCCTGCTAGCCCAGCCCTGGGCTCCCCCCACTCTGCCGGTGCCCCTCACTCCCGACATGCAGCCCCCTGCTAGCCCAGCCATGGGCTCACCCCCATTCTGCCGGTGCCCCTCACTCCTGACCCGCAGCCCCCTCCTAGCCCAGCCCTGGGCTCCCCCACACTCTGCTGGTGCCCCTCACTCCCGACATGCAGCCCCCTGCTAGCCCAGCCCAGGGCTCCCCCCACTCTGCCGGTGCCCCTCACTCCCGACCCGCAGCCCCCCACTGCTGTGCCAAACCTGGGCGCCCCCTCCCCCTGCCGGTGCCCCTCACTCCCGACCCGGTCTCCTTCCCCCCTGCCAGTCGGGGCAGAACCTGGGGGCTGAGCTGCTCTCAGTGGGTTTGGGGGTTCAGGGAAACCACCAGAACCCCCAATAGCTGTGTGCGCCCCCCATGTACAGCGACCTCCTGCGCGGGGGGGCTGGAAGCCTGGAATCTCTCCGACCGCCCCCCCATCTTCTCCGAGCAGCGCTGGTCTCCACGCGGGAATCTTCATGGGCCTCGCCCCTCCCCTCCCCCCTTTGCTCGGACGAGGGGGGTCTTGGCTGAGGGGGGGGGCTCTCCCCATTGCTGAGTCACCTTCCTCCCCTGACCTCCCAGCACCCCACCACCCCCCGCAGGCGCTGCGCCTGCCCAGACCTGTGCCCCGCCCGCAACGCTCCCCCCACCCCACCCACTGGCCATGGGTTCAAATTCCTAGGGGGTCCCCCAGTGGTGCCACCATGGAGCCCCCCCTCCCCCCGCCAGGCCATTTGTGTGTCCAGGTGCTAGGACCCCCCCCCCAAGTCTCCCCCCTTGTGCTCCCTCCCCAAAAGGCCTTCCAGGACCCCCCCAACCTCTGCCCCATGGCTCCCCTCCCCCCGTGTCCTCTCACCCCGAGTTCAGTCTCTCCAGCCCCCCCCCCCCCCAAAGAACAAAGCTCAGACTCTGCTCCGCGCACTTCGTGTTTCTTTCGCGGGCCGCGTGGCTACAGCCCAGAGCGGGTTAAATTAAAAACCTCCCGGGTCCCCCCCCCATCGCAGGGCAGGACCCCCCCAGACACGGGGCGGGGGGGACACCCCAGAGCCCACAGGGAGGGGGTCTCCCACTCCTGCCCCCTCTGGCTGATTGGGGGGGGGCAGTTCTCTGCGCTCTCTGGGCGCAGGGCCGGGGGGGGGTCTTAGCCCCCCCAAGGGGTTCAAACACAGACGAGGCCATTTCAGGCTGGGGGGGCTCTTTGCCAATGGGGGGCATGTAGGGGGGGTCTCTGGCGCTAGCTGGGGCGCTGCCCCCCCTTCAGCTCAGCTCCCGCCCCCCCCATTTCCCACCCAGCGCCGACGCGTCTCCTCGGGGGCTGAGACCGGATCAACTTCATCACAGGGGCGGCTCGGCCAAGGTCCCAGCCCCATTGGACACCGGGCGGGGCGGAATCCGGAGCCCCGCCCCCCCTGCAATGTCAGTCCGGGGGGGGGCCGCCCCCTCCCAGTCCAGAGTCACCCCCCAAATCCGGGGGGGGGGGTGGCCGATCATCACCGGGGCTCCCCGACGGCCGCGGCCCCCACCAGCGTCCGGCGCTCCCGGCCCGGCGGCCGCTCGCGTTTGATGGGGCGGGGGGCGGCGGCCGGGCTGCCCGGCGGGGCGGGCGAGGCGGGCGAGGCGGGTTCGGGGCCCGGGCCGGGGGGCTCGGCCGGGGCCGGGGCCGGGCCCGGGGCCTGGTCCCGCAGCAGCTGGCCCAGGAAGCGGATGTATCTCATGGCCAGGCGCAGGATCTCGTTCTTGCTCAGCTTCTTGTCGGGCGGGTGCGTGGGGATGAGCTTCCGCAGCTCGGCGAAGGCCCCGTTCACGTTCTGCTGCCGCCACCGCTCCCGGCTGTTGGTGAAGACGCGGCGGGCAACTTTCTGCGGCTGCTGCCCTGCGGGGCACAGGGAGAGCGGCTGGGACCCGCCGGCATCTAGCGGGCGCGGGGGCTGGTTAGACGGGACCCGCCCGCAGCGAGATGCAGCCGGCTCTGGGGCGGGGCGCGGGGGCTGGTTAGACGGGACCCGCCCGCAGCGACATGCAGCCGGCTCTGGGGTGGGGCCTGGTTAGACGGGACCCCGGCCCGGCAGTGAGATGGAGCCAGCTCTGGGGTGGGGCGCGGGGGCTGGTTAGATGGGACCCGGCCAGAGCGAGATGCAGCCACCTCTGGGGTGGGGCCTGGTTAGACGGGACCCCGGCCCGACAGCGAGATGCAGCCAGCTCTGGGGCGGGGCCTGGTTAGATGGGACCCCGGCCCGGCAGCGAGATGCAGCCGGCTCTGGGGCGGGGCCTGGTTAGATGGGACCCCGGCCCGGCAGCGAGATGCAGCCGGCTCTGGGGTGGGGCCTGGTTAGATGGGACCCCGGCCCGGCAGCGAGATGCAGCCGGCTCTGGGGCGGGGCCTGGTTAGATGGGACCCCGGCCCGGCAGCGAGATGCAGCCGCCTCTGGGGTGGGGCCTGGTTAGACGGGACCCGTCCGCAGCAAGATGCAGCCGGCTCTGGGGTGGGGCGCGGGGGCTGGTTAGATGGGACCCCGGCCCGGCAGCGAGATGCAGCCAGCTCTGGGGTGGGGCGCGGGGGCTGGTTAGATGGGACCTGGCCAGAGCGAGATGCAGCCACCTCTGGGGTGGGGCCTGGTTAGACGGGACCCCGGCCCGGCAGCGAGATGGAGCCAGCTCTGGGGCGGGGCCTGGTTAGACGGGACCCCGGCCCGGCAGCGAGATGGAGCCAGCTCTGGGGTGGGGCGCGGGGGCTGGTTAGACGGGACCCCGCCCGCAGTGAGATGCAGCCGGCTCTGGCGTGGGGCCTGGTTAGACGGGACCTGCCCGCAGCGAGATGCAGCCGGCTCTGGGGTGGGGCGCGGGGGCTGGTTAGATGGGCCCCGGCCCAGCAGCGAGATGCAGCCGGCTCTGGGGTGGGGCCTGGTTAGACAGGACCCCGGCCCGCAGCGAGATGCAGCCGGCTCTGGGGTGGGGCGCGGGGGCTGGTTAGACGGGACCCCGGCCCGGCAGCGAGATGCAGCCACCTCTGGGGTGGGGCGCGGGGACTATGTAACAGCCACACGGTAGCACCACGTTACAGGTTAAAGCCGGTGTCTGGGGTCACTGGCCCCCGAGTTTCCATGGTGGGTCTGAGCTGGTCTTTTCCTGTGTGGCCTCGACAGCGCAGACGCCACCCGGGAACCCAGGGTCAGCAGGGCCCAGCCCAGCACGGGGGCGGGGAGCCGGACGCCTGGGTTCTCTCCCTGGCTCTGGGCGGGGAGTGGGGTCTAGTGGTTAGAGCAGGAGATGGGGGAGCCGGACGCCTGGGTTCTCTCCCTGGCTCTGGGCGGGGAGTGGGATCTAGTGGTTAGAGCAGGAGATGGGGGAGCCCGGATGCCTGGGTTCTCTCCCTGGCTCTGGGCGGGGAGTGGGGTCTAGTGGTTAGAGCAGGAGACGGGGGAGCCCGGACGCCTGGGTTCTCTCCCTGGCTCTGGGCGGGGAGTGGGGTCTAGTGGTTAGAGCGGGAGACGGGGGGGCGGGGGTGAGCCCGGACGCCTGGGTCCCACCCCGCTGGGAGGGGGAGGCACTCACCATCCATGAGCTCCTGCTCGAAGTGGCTGGGCCGGCGTTTGAGGCGGCTGCTGGGGAAAAGGCTGAGGGAGCCGGAGGTGCCAATGTAGACGCTGGGGAGAGGGGCAGAGACATGGGGTGAGGGGCCGGGCCCGCGGGGGGGGGGGTTAGGGGCGGAGTCACCAGGCAGCCCCGCCCCCTGTAAACCAGTCCCGCCCTGACCATGCTGGGGGGGGGGTGGCTGTGGTGGGGGGGTCACAGACCCCAAACTGTCCCATCCCCCACCCCCCACACTGGGTGTGACTCAGCGCTAGGGTCCGTTCTTGGGGTGCTGTGGGGGAGGGGTTACACCCCCGGGCCCCTGTGTGGGGGAGGGGTATTATCAGCCCTGAGACTTTCTCACCCCCCCAAGAAAAACAGCCCCCCCCAGCTTCAGCCCCAGCCCCCCACGCCCCCCCGGCACTGACCTGTTGAGGAAGGGGTGGGGGTGGTACTGCGGGGGCAGCTGCAGGCCGGCGAGCGGCAGGGGGGCCGGGGGGGGCGCAGGGGGCAGGGCTGAGAGGTGCACCAGGGAGGGGATGGGGTGCAGGGCCGTCAGCTCAGTGGTGGGCACGTCGGGGGGGGGCGGGCGCTTGCTGTGCCCCAGGCTGATGACGGGCACGTCGGGGGGCAGCGGGGCAGGGGCTGCGGGGGGCGGGCTGCCCCCGGGGACGGGGGGCGAGGCCGGGGGGTGGCTAGCGGGCGAGTGGCCGGCGGGGGGCGAGGGTGGGGGCAGGGGGCTGGAGGGGGGCGGGGGAGTCCTCAGCTTCTCCATCATCTTCCGGGCGCGGCGCGGCGCCTCCGGCTGCGGTCGGGCGTCATCTGCGGGGACAACACAGGCGGGGTGAGACCGGGGGGGGGCCTGGTTCCTGGCCCCTCCCTGAGCCCCCAGGCCGGGATCCACCCCCCCCCCCCGATGGCTGGGAGCAGACCCATGGGCCTGTCCAGGCCGGTATCCCGCCCCCCATGCTGCTCCTGATTACACCAAAGATGGGGAAACTGAGGCACGGTGCCGGGAAGTGTCTCGCGGAGGGTCACCCAGCCGGCCAGCGGCAGAGCCAGGAAGGGAACCCAGGAGTCCTGGCTCCCAGCCCCCTGTTACCGTGGGTGTAACGTAGGGTGACCAGACAGCAAGTGTGACAAATCGGGACGGGTCGGGGGTAATAGGAGCCTATATAAGAAAAAGCCCCCAAAATCGGGACTGTCCCAGTAAAATCAGGACATCTGGTCACCCTAACACTACCGGCGGGGAGCCGTCATTTCGGAAGCCGATTCGGATTCCTACTTTCATCCAGACGGTCCCTGGCCACCAGGCCGGGAGACTCCCGGAGCGAGGGGGAGGATCAGCAGCACCCCCCCCCCCAAAAAAAAACAACAACCGGGGGGAGGATCCGTTCCGCAGCAGGATTTAAAGCCTGGAGCCTCTTCTAGCCGCCAATCTGCACCCGAGCCGTTTAAACTGGATTAGATCCACGGGTGCTAAACGCAGTGTGAACGGCCCCGCTTCCGGATCAAAGCGGGGTTCTGTGGGTTTGGTTCGAGCCGGTTCCCAAGGGAGGAACCAGCCTGAGCGAGCCGGCGCTGATCGGAAACCGGAGCCCCAGAACTGGGCGAATTGCGGAGTTTTCGGTTCTCTGGCAAAGGAAAATCATTCGCCGCGTTTCCGAACGTTGGTGAGTCCAAGCGCCGGAGTCAAACCGGTTTCTGGCGGAGCAAAGCGATTCGCTTCGATTTTCGGCTTCTTCCCCCCTTTAAACACAACACAACACAAGCCAGGCGCGTCTCGAACCGACCCGCTTCCTTTGGAAACAAGAAAAGTGTCTCCTGGCTCCTCTTAGCGCCCGGGTAAGAAGCCCCGTTTACATTCACCCCGTTAGGAAGCGGCGGGGGGGGTCGAAAGCTCCTCTGTCGCTTCAGTGACATATTTGACACCCCCTTGTCTCGCTCAGACCCTGGGACCCACCCGGCTTGTGCCCCCCGGTGCTGGCTGGACGTGACCCGCCAGCCACGTGCACGCTCCCCTGAAATCGCTTCGGCTTCCTCGTGTAGACAAGAACCTTTGGGAGCCGGCTTCAGGGACTTGGGCTTTGAGCTCGTGCGGTTCTGGGTAAGGGGGAGTCCGGGCCTGGCATTGGCGCCCCGCCCGCAGCAGGAATGCGGGGGGGGGGTCACACCTGGGGTTATTTGTGTTGGGGGGGGGGCGGCCGCGTTCACTCTCGGGCTCCCAGCGGAGCGAGCTGGAAAGAGGCGCCGCCGCGTCGGGTTTCCACGGCCCGGAGCGTTACCGGAGCGGGGCTGGTTTCTCCGGCTCCTGCCCGTCACGGAGCCACCGGCGCCTGGCCGCAGCCTGCTCAGAAACTCACGTCGAGTCTAGCTTCTCTGTTAGCAGCGTCACCGCCAGGCCGACGCGTCTGGTGGATGGTAGAGATCAGGGCCCCTGCTGTGCTCGGCGCTGCACAGACCCCCGACTGAGACCAGCTTCCCCACCCCCCAGACACACACCTTGTGCCGGGTGCTGCCCGGACTCAGCCCCTGCTCCAAAGCGCTCGCCGTCTGAACAGACACAGGAGGGGACATTTTCCCTATTGTACAGATGGGTAAACTGAGGCACAGGAAGGCCCAGGCCAGGGCCGGGGGCATAAGGCCACTGGGGGAGGGGAGCCTGGGGCGAAGTGGTGCAGGATCTGGCTGGTACTAAGGGCCTTGCTGCTCCTTCTCCAGCCGGTGTGGGCAGCAGGTTTAAAACAAATAAAAGGAAGTTCTTCACACAGCGCACAGTCAACCTGTGGAACTCCTTGCCTGAGGAGGCTGTGAAGGCTAGGACTATAACAGGGTTTAAAAGAGAACTAGATAAACTCATGGAGGTTAAGTCCATTAATGGCTGTTAGCCAGGATGGGTAAGGAATGGTGTCCTTAGCCTCTGTTTGTCAGAGGGGGGCGATGGATGGCAGGAGAGGGATCACTTGATCATTACCTGTTAGGTCCACTCACTCTGGGGCACCTGGCATTGGCCACTGTCGGTGGACAGGACACTGGGCTGGACGGACCTTTGGTCTGACCCAGTACGGCCATTCTTATGTTCTTATGGTGTCCCTCTGGGGGGTCCTTGGAGTGTGTGTGCAGGGGGGTGCCCCAGGCTGGGTGAGTGTGTGTCTGAGACCCTGTGTGTGTGTCCCCAGGCTGGGTGTGTGAGTGTGTGTGTGCCCCAGGCAGTGGGTGTGTCTGAGGGTCTGTGTGTGTGTGTCCCAGGCTGGGGGAGTGTGTCTGAGGTTCTGTGTGTGTCCCAGGCTGGGGGAGTGTGTCAGGTTCTGTGTGTGTGTGTCCCAGGCTGGGGGAGTGTGTCTGAGGTTCTGTGTGTGTGTGTGTCCCAGGCTGGGGGAGTGTGTCTGAGGTTCTGTGTGTGTGTGTGTGTCCCAGGCTGGGGGAGTGTGTCTGAGGTTCTGTCTGTGTCCCAGGCTGGGGGAGTGTGTCTGAGGTTCTGTGTGGGTGTGTCCCAGGCTGGGTGTGTGTGTCAGGTTCTGTGCGTGTGTGTCCCAGGCTGGGTGAGTGTGTCTGAGGTTCTGTGTGTGTGTGTCCCAGGCTGGGTGTGTGTGTCAGGTTCTGTGTGTGTGTCCCCCAGGCTGGGTGAGTGTGTCTGAGGTTCTGTGTGTGTGTGTCCCAGGCTGGGGGAGTGTGTCTGAGGTTCTGTGTGTGTGTGTGTCCCAGGCTGGGGGACTGTGTCTGAGGTTCTGTGTGGGTGTGTCCCAGGCTGGGTGTGTGTGTCAGGTTCTGTGTGTGTGTGTCCCAGGCTGGGGGAGTGTGTCTGAGGTTCTGTGTGGGTGTGTCCCAGGCTGGGTGAGTGTGTCAGGTTCTGTGTGTGTGTCCCCCCAGGCTGGGTGAGTGTGTCTGAGGTTCTGTGTGTGTGTGTGTGTCCCAGGCTGGGGGAGTGTGTCTGAGGTTCTGTGTGGGTGTGTCCCAGGCTGGGTGAGTGTGTCAGGTTCTGTGTGGGTGTGTCCCAGGCTGGGTGTGTGTGTCAGGTTCTGTGTGGGTGTGTCCCAGGCTGGGGGAGTGTGTCTGAGGTTCTGTGTGGGTGTGTCCCAGGCTGGGGGAGTGTGTCTGAGGTTCTGTGTGGGTGTGTCCCAGGCTGGGTGAGTGTGTCAGGTTCTGTGTGGGTGTGTCCCAGGCTGGGTGAGTGTGTCTGAGGTTCTGTGTGGGTGTGTCCCAGGCTGGGGGAGTGTGTCTGAGGTTCTGTGTGGGTGTGTCCCAGGCTGGGGGAGTGTGTCTGAGGTTCTGTGTGGGTGTGTCCCAGGCTGGGGGAGTGTGTCAGGTTCTGTGTGGGTGTGTCCCAGGCTGGGGGAGTGTGTCAGGTTCTGTGTGTGTGTCCCCCAGGATGGGTGAGTGTGTCTGAGGTTCTGTGTGGGTGTGTCCCAGGCTGGGTGAGTGTGTCAGGTTCTGTGTGTGTGTCCCCCAGGCTGGGTGAGTGTGTCTGAGGTTCTGTGTGTGTGTGTCCCAGGCTGGGTGAGTGTGTCAGGTTCTGTGTGGGTGTGTCCCAGGCTGGGTGTGTGTGTCAGGTTCTGTGTGGGTGTGTCCCAGGCTGGGGGAGTGTGTCAGGTTCTGTGTGGGTGTGTCCCAGGCTGGGGGAGTGTGTCAGGTTCTGTGTGGGTGTGTCCCAGGCTGGGTGAGTGTGTCTGAGGTTCTGTGTGGGTGTCTCCCAGGCTGGGGGAGTATGTCTGAGGTTCTGTGTGGGTGTGTCCCAGGCTGGGGGAGTGTGTCTGAGGTTCTGTGTGGGCGTGTCCCAGGCTGGGGGAGTGTGTCAGGTTCTGTGTGGGTGTGTCCCAGGCTGGGGGAGTGTGTCAGGTTCTGTGTGGGTGTGTCCCAGGCTGGGTGAGTGTGTCAGGTTCTGTGTGGGTGTGTCCCAGGCTGGGTGAGTGTGTCAGGTTCTGTGTGGGTGTGTCCCAGGCTGGGGGAGTGTGTCAGGTTCTGTGTGGGTGTGTCCCAGGCTGGGGGAGTGTGTCTGAGGTTCTGTGTGGGTGTGTCCCAGGCTGGGTGTGTGTGTCAGGTTCTGTGTGTGTGTGTGTCCCAGGCTGGGGGAGTGTGTCTGAGGTTCTGTGTGGGTGTGTCCCAGGCTGGGTGAGTGTGTCAGGTTCTGTGTGGGTGTGTCCCAGGCTGGGTGAGTGTGTCAGGTTCTGTGTGGGTGTGTCCCAGGCTGGGGGAGTGTGTCAGGTTCTGTGTGGGTGTGTCCCAGGCTGGGGGAGTGTGTCAGGTTCTGTGTGGGTGTGTCCCAGGCTGGGTGTGTGTGTCAGGTTCTGTGTGAGTGTGTCCCAGGCTGGGGGAGTGTGTCAGGTTCTGTGTGGGTGTGTCCCAGGCTGGGTGAGTGTGTCAGGTTCTGTGTGGGTGTGTCCCAGGCTGGGGGAGTGTGTACAGAAATGGGCATTTTTCTATTTTCTCTTACATAACGTGTCTGTGACTTTCCTCCGGGGGGCAGGGAGGGGGCCATTGCTCACGTGCCGTCATGCACACCGGTGCACACACTGCACAGACACAAACACGGGCCTGTACCTGATGGTGTCTGGAGCTGCGCACGGAGCTCAGCAAACAGCCAGTGACCGCGCAGCCCCTAGGCCAAACCCGCCTGGGCCTCTGGCAGCCGCGGCAGCCTGGCCTTGCGTGTCTCACGCCCAGTTCCCAAGCCCTGAACAGCAACATCACAAATCGGCTGCTACCGGGCTGTGTCGTGGGCTGGGGCTTCCCAGCTGCGCTGTTACACCGGCCATCCGACAACCACGCAGGGGTTTGATTGTGGGAACCTGGACCCCCATTTGGCCCTGCAAACGGACCGAACCCAGCCCGGGGGGACACACACGGTACATGTGCATAGGAAACTGCAGCGCTACGAACCCATCGCTGAAATCAGCCTCTGGACCAGATGACCAGTGGATAGGGAATGGGATGCCGACTTTTTTAAAAGGCTCCAGAGGCGATCCCGGCAATTACAGGCCGGTGAGCCTGACAGTACCAGGCCCATTGGCTGAAACTATAGCAAAGAACAGAACGATCAGACAGAGATGAGCCCAGTTTGTTGGGGAAAAGTCAACGTGGCTTTTGTAAAGGGAAATCGCGCCTCACCAATCTACTAGAATTCTTTGATGGGCTCAACAAACATGTGAACAAGGAGAATGAGCAGCAATTGTGGCGCCTTAGAGACTAACACATTTATTTGGGCATCAGCTTTCGTGGGTTCTAGCCCACGAAAGCTAACCCACGAAAGCTAACCCACGAAAGCTGATGCCCAAATAAATGTGTTAGTCTCTAAGGCGCCACAAGGAGTCCTTGTTCTTTTTGCGAATACAGACTAACACGGCTGCCCCTCTGAAACATGTGGACAAGGGTGATCCAGTGGATACAGCGTCCTTGGACTTTCAGAAAGCCTGAGACAAGGTCCCTCACCATAGGCTCTTAAGCAAAGTGAGCTGTTATGGGATACGCGGGTAGGTCCTCTCGTGGATCAGTGACTGGTTAAAAGACAGGAAACGAAGAGTAGGAATAAAGGGTCAGTTTCAGAATGGAGAGCGGTAAAGAACAGGGGCCCCCAAGGATCTGAACTGGGACCAGTGACGTTCAATGAATGATCCGGGAAAAGGGGTAAACGGTGAGGTGGCAAAGTTTGCAGACGATACAAAATTAGTTTAGTCCCAGGCAGACTGCGAAGAGGATCTCACAAAACTGGGTGAGTGGGCAACAGAGTGGCGGATGAAATTCAGTGGTGATAAGTGAAAAGTAACCCATTGCAAAGGTCATCCCAACGATCCCTACAAACGGATGGGGTCCAAATGAGCTGGTAATGCTCAAGAAGGAGATTTTGGCGCGATCAGTGTTAGGAACCACTAGGAAAGGGGCAGGTTTCAGAGGGGCAGCCGTGTTAGTCTGTAGCCGCAAAAAGAACAGGGGTACCTGTGGCACCTTAGACACTAACACATCTATTTGAGGGACAGATAATAAGACAAAAAGTATCTTAATGCCTCTATAAATCCAGGGTATGCCCCGATCTTGACTACTTCCTGCAGTTCTGGCTGTCCCATCTCAATAAAGAGATGCTAGGGTTGGAAAAATTACAGAGAAGGGCAACAGAAATGATTCAGGGGATGAAACAGCTTCCCTGTGAGGAGAGATTAAAAAGACCAGGGATGTTAATCTTAGACAAGAGATGACTAAGGGGGATATCACAGAGGTCTATACAATGTGACCAGTGTGGAGAAAGTGACTAAGGAAGTGTTATTTACACTGTCACATAACACAAGAACCAGGGGTCACCCCAATGACATTAATAGGCAGCACGTTTAAAACAAAGATAAGGCAGGACTTCTTCACACAGCACACAGTTAACCTGTGGAACTCCTTGCCACAGGACGTTGTAAAGGCCAAAAGTATAACTGGGATAACTGGGTTCAAAAAAAGAATGAGCTACATTCCTGGAGGATAGATCCATCAGGGGCACTTGGTGAAGATGGTCAGGAAGGAACCCCAGGCTCTGGGTGTCCCTCGTCTGTGACGGCCTCAATAATTGACCTGTTCTGTCCGTTCTCTCAGAAGCACCTGGTGCTGGCCACTGTCAGAAGACAGGAGAACGGGCTGGATGGACCATTGGTCTGACCCCGTTTAGCCATTTGTAGCAGGGTGGAACCCTGCTCCTGCCCGGAGGGGCTGGAAACAGCCCTAGGAGAGGGCTGGGCTGAGTGGCAAAGCAGCCGCAGCTGTGGCCAGTTAATCAGGGCCCAGCTGGCCCTTATAAGAGGGCAGTGGGCCTGGAGCAAAGAGACACTCTCTCTCTGCCTTTAGAGGGAGAAGGGCTTAGCTGCAGGGACCTGAGCTGGTACCTAGGGTGGAGCAGGGCTGGGGAAGGGGCTGGGGAGCTGGGGAGCTCCGGCTAGGAAAGCCCCAGGCTGCGGCCTAGGGTTAGGCCCATCTAGGTACTGGGGTTGCGGGGGCAACCCACGGGTAGGTTGAGGCAGCAGGTCCAAACCCCCTTTGCCTGTGATGAGTGGCTTATACTGCAGTCTTCCCCAGGGCACGGGGGCTAGCTGGTGACTGGCAGTGGCCTACGACTGAGGCGAGGTGGGGGTAGTGGGTTGGGGGTTCCCCTGGGGAGGGGAGACCCGGATCTAAGGGTACTGCCAGGGGGCAGCACCCCAGTTAAAAGGGCACCGGGTCCTGGGAGGGACACGGGGCCAGCGTGGACAGGCGGATCCCTGGCCTGCAGAGGGCGCTCCAGAGGCTGGTGAGCTAATTCCTGACTGAAACCAGCAGGAGGCGCCGCAGGGGTGAGTCCGACCCTGCTACAGGTGGTGGAGAACGTGGGCACAGACGGTCCGCCCCTGATACAAGGGGCAGGGCAAAGGACTGTGGACTATTGCCCGAAGCGGAGCGTGCAGAAACTGATGGTGGAGAAGATGGACTATTACTGGAGAGCCTGTGTGGCCCGTCTCGCCGAGCAGCAAGCAAGGCTGCTACAGCTGTTGCGGGGGAGGGCACAAGGACCGCGGTGTGGGCCAGGCACCTTGGGCTGGAGGCCAGTGCCAAGGCCTAGAGACTGTTTCGCCTGTGGGCGACCGGGACACTTCAAGAGGGAGTGTCCCTACTGGGAGGGGGCAAGAAGGCCCTGCCCAGAAAAGGCACCCCCTGTGAAGTCAACAGGGGGGCCACGAACTTGTTGGGCCTGTGGGGAACCAGGGCACATGAAGAGGGAGTGCCCTCGGGGGACTCACAGGGCCCAGGCTAGCCCTGAGGTGGTCAGGGGTGGGCGCTGGCTGTGCCTTCTCTGCCACAAGGGGGGCCAGACAAAGCGGCACTGCCCCCTAAGAAGGCGAAGCGCTGAACAAGGGGCCCAGTCTGAGCCTGACCCAGCTGGAGGTACAGGGAAGGCTGGAGCCCCAAACAATGCATTGTCAGGGGCAGAGAGGCCCCAGCCGATCCTGGGGACCCATGGGAGAGCTGGAAGGGCTAACGTGGGGACCCAAACCCTTGAGGAAGGGACCCGGCTGCTCCAAATGGTGGAGAGCCTGAGGCATGAGAGGGATTCCCTTCGTTCCCAGCTGAGAGGGATGCTGGGGCGCTAGGGGTCCTCTCCTTACCCCCCCCCCCCAGTGGAGGGGATCTTGAGGTGGGGGGGGTGTAGCGGGGTGGAACCCGCTCCTGCCCGGAGGGGCTGGAAACAGCCCTAGGAGAGGGCTGGGCTGAGTGGCAAAGCAGCCGCAGCTGTGGCCAGTTAATCAGGGCCCAGCTGGCCCTTATAAGAGGGCAGTGGGCCTAGAGCAAAGAGACACTCTCTCTCTGCCTTTAGAGGGAGAAGGGCTTAGCTGCAGGGACCTGAGCTGGTACCTAGGGTGGAGCAGGGCTGGGGAAGGGGCTGGGGAGCTGGGGAGCTCCGGCTAGGAAAGCCCCAGGCTGCGGCCTAGGGTTAGGCCCATCTAGGTACTGGGGTTGCGGGGGCAACCCACGGGTAGGCTGAAGCAGCAGGTCCAAACCCCCTTTGCCTGTGATGAGTGGCTTATACTGCAGTCTGCCCCAGGGCACGGGGGCTAGCTGGTGACTGGCAGTAGCCTACGACTGAGGCGAGGTGGGGGTAGTGGGTTGGGGGTTCCCCTGGGGAGGGGAGACCCGGATCTAAGGGTACTGCCAGGGGGCAGCACCCCAGTTAAAAGGGCACCGGGTCCTGGGAGGGACGCGGGGCCAGCGTGGACAGGCGGATCCCTGGCCTGCAGAGGGCGCTCCAGAGGCTGGTGAGCTAATTCCCGACTGAAACCAGCAGGAGGCGCCGCAGGGGTGAGTCCCGACCCTGCCACACCATTCTTATGTACATACATTGGCACACACACACACAGAGACATAAAAACACACCCACATAGACACAACACACACACACACACATACACTCACCCACATACTATGCAGGGATTAATCGACACCAAACTTTACTCCAGACACCACTTTCCCCAACAGCCATCACAGCAGAAGCCCAGGAAAATAGCCAGCAGTGACGCTACCCGAGCGTGCCCCATACCCCCTGGAGTGACGCTACCCCAGTGTGCCCTATACCCCCTGGAGTGACGCTACCCGAGCGTGCCCCATACCCCCTGGTGTGACGCTACCCGAGCGTGCCCCATACCCCCTGGAGTGACGCTACCCGAGCGTGCCCCATACCCCCTGGTGTGACGCTACCCGAGCGTGCCCCATACCCCCTGGTGTGACGCTACCCGAGCGTGCCCCATACCCCCTGGTGTGACGCTACCCCAGCGTGCCCCATACTCCCTGGAGTGACGCTACCCCAGTGTGCCCCATACCCCCTGCAGTGA
Source organism: Chelydra serpentina (assembly GCA_037349315.1). Classification (NCBI taxonomy): domain Eukaryota; kingdom Metazoa; phylum Chordata; order Testudines; family Chelydridae; genus Chelydra; species Chelydra serpentina. The sequence goes on from JBAIAC010000292.1 coordinate 429,509, forward strand.
CGCTACCCGAGCGTGTCCAGTACCCCCTGGACTGACTCTGCCTGAGCGTGCCCCATACCCCCTGGAATGACGCTACCCTAGAGTGCCCCATACCCCCTGGAGTGACGCTACCCCAGTGTGTCCGGTACCCTCTGGAGTGACGCTACCCCAGCGTGCCCCATACCCCCTAGAGTGATGCTACCCGAGCGTGTCCGGTACCCCCGGAGGGACGCTACCCGAGCGTGCCCGGTACCCCCTAGAGTGACGCTACCCGAGCATGCCCGGTACCCCCTGGAGTGACGCTACCCGAGCGTGCCCGGTACCCCCTAGAGTGACGCTACCCGAGCATGCCCGGTACCCCCTGGAGTGACACTACCCGAGCGTGTCCGGTACCCCCTAGAGTGATGCTACCCGAGCATGCCCGGTACCCCCTAGAGTGATGCTACCCGAGCGTGCCCGGTACCCCCTGGAGTGCCCATCTTTAAAAAAGGGAAGAAGGAAGATCCGGGGAACTACAGGCCAGTCAGTCTCACCTCAATCCCTGGAAAAATCATGGAACAGGTCCTCAAGGAATCAATTTTGAACCACTTAAAGGAGGGGAAAGTGATCAGAAACAGTCAGCATGGATTCACCAAGGGCAAGTCATGCCTGACTAACCTAATTGCCTTCTATGATGAGATAACCGGCTCTGTGGATGAGGGGAAAGCAGTGGATGTGCTATTTCTTGACTTTAGCAAAGCTTTTGATACAGTCTCCCACAGTATTCTTGCCAGCAAGTTAAAGAAGTATGGGCTGGATGAATGGACGGTAAGGTGGATAGAAAACTGGCTGGATGGTCGTGCTCAACGGGTAGTGATCAATGGCTCCATGTCTAGTTGGCAGCCGGTATCAAGTGGAGTGCCCCAAGGGTCGGTGCTGGGGCCGGTTTTGTTCAATATCTTCATCAACGACCTGGAGGATGGTGTGGACTGCACCCTTAGCAAGTTTGCAGATGACACTAAACTGGGAGGAGTGGTTGATACGCTGGAGGGTAGGGATAGGATACAGAGGGACCTAGACAAATTAGAGGATTGGGCCAAAAGAAATCTGATGAGGTTCAACAAGGACAAGTGCAGAGTCCTGCACTTAGGACGGAAGAATCCCATGCACTGCTACAGACTAGGGACCGAATGGCTGGGCAGCAGTTCTGCAGAAAAGGACCTAGGGGTTACAGTGGACGAAAAGCTGAATATGAGTCAACAGTGTGCCCTTGTTGCCAAGAAGGCTAACGGCATTTTGGGCTGTATAAGTAGGGGCATTTCCAGCAGATCGAGGGACGTGATCATTCCCCTCTATTCGGCACTGGTGAGGCCTCATTTGGAGTACTGTGTCCAGTTTTGGGCCCCACACTACAAGAAGGATGTGGATAAATTGGAAAGAGTCCAGCGGAGGGCAACAAAAATGATTAGGGGGCTGGAGCACATGACTTATGAGGAGAGGCTGAGGGAACTGGGATTGTTTAGCCTGCAGAAGAGAAGAGTGAGGGGGGATTTGATAGCTGCTTTCAACTACCTAAAAGGGGGTTCCAAAGAGGATGGATCTAGACTGTTCTCAGTGGTAGAAGATGACAGAACAAGGAGTAATGGTCTCAAGTTGCAGAGGGGGAGGTTTAGGTTGGATATTAGGAAAAACTTTTTCACTAGTAGGGTGGTGAAGCACTGGAATGGGTTACCTAGGGAGGTGGTGGAGTCTCCTTCCTTAGAGGTTTTTAAGGTCAGGCTTGACAAAGCCCTGGCTGGGATGATCTAGTTGGGGTTGGTCCTGCTTTGAGCAGGGGGTTGGACTAGATACCTCCTGAGGTCCCTTCCAACCCTGAGATTCTATGATTCTATGATGCTACCCGAGTGTGCCCGGTACCCACTGGAGTGACGCTACCCGAGCGTGCCCGGTACCCCCTAGAGTGATGCTACCCGAGCGTGTCCGGTACCCCCTGGAGTGACGCTACCCGAGCGTGTCCGGTACCCCCTGGAGTGACGCTACCCGAGCGTGTCCGGTACCCCCTGGAGAGACGCTACCCGAGCGTGCCCGGTACCCCCTGGAGTGACGCTACCCGAGCGTGTCCGGTACCCCCTGGAGAGACGCTACCCGAGCGTGTCCGGTACCCCCTGGAGAGACGCTACCCGAGCGTGCCCCATACTCCCTGGACTGACCCTACCCGAGCGTGTCCGGTACCCCTGGACTGACCCTACCCGAGCGTGCCCAGAACCCCTGGAGTGACGCTACCCCAGTGTGTCCGGTACCCCCTGGAGAGACGCTACCCGAGCGTGCCCGGTACCCCCTGGACTGACCCTACCCGAGCGTGCCCGGTACCCCCTGGAGTGACTCTACCCGAGCGTGCCCAGTACCCCCTGGAGTGACGCTACCCGAGCGTGCCCAGTACCCCCTGGAGTGACGCTACCCGAGCGTGCCCAGTACCCCCTGGAGTGACGCTACCCGAGCGTGCCCGGTACCCCCTGGAGAGACGCTACCCGAGCGTGCCCGGTACCCCCTGGAGTGACGCTACCCGAGCGTGTCCGGTACCCCCTGGAGTGACGCTACCCGAGCGTGTCCGGTACCCTCTGGAGTGACGCTACCCGAGCGTGCCCGGTACCCGCTGGAGTGACGCTACCCGAGCGTGCCCGGTACCCCCTGGAGAGACTCTACCCGAGCGTGCCCAGTACCCCCTACAGTGACGCTACCCGAGCATGCCCGGTACCCCCTGGAGAGACGCTACCTGAGCGTGTCCGGTACCCCCTAGAGTGTCGCTACCCGAGCATGCCCGGTACCCCCTAGAGTGTCGCTACCCGAGCGTGCCCGGTACCCCCTAGAGTGACGCTACCCGAGCGTGTCCGGTACCCCCTGGAGTGATGCTACACGAGCGTGCCCGGTACCCCCTGGAGTGACGCTACCCGAGCGTGCCCGGTACCCCCTGGAGTGATGCTACACGAGCGTGCCCGGTACCCCCGGGAGTGACTCTGCCCAAGTGTGCCCAGTACCCCCTGGAGTGACGCTACGCAAGCACATTTTAGTACCTTTTCTGGGATAATTCTGGGAGTAAGATCTGTTCTAGTCTGGAGTGACTATCCCTGAGGAAGCCTCCTCCATGGACACCATCCTGGCCTATCAGGCTCCTTGCACAGAGACCGGGGGTTCCTGGCACCATTCTCGCTCCAGTCCTGCTGGCACCTGGGTTTCCCCAGGAAGTGGCCACGGGAAGCGCGGCTGCACCCCTCTGGGCTGGCGGGGTGAATGGAGTCTGATCAGTGAGGAGCAGTTGGCTCCAGTGAGCTGTTGGGTCTCAGCCTGCTTCCTACCGGGCAGGTGACAGAACCTTGTCAGCAACGACACCCCCAGCATACCCTGGGCACCGAGAGGGGAAGGAACAAGTCCAGGTCAGAGTCATAGAATCATCATAGAATCATAGAATCTCAGGGTTGGAAGGGACCTCAGGAGGTCATCTAGTCCCACCCCCTGTTCAGAGCAGGACCAACCCCAACTAAATCATCCCAGCCAGGGCTTTGTCAAGCCTGACCTTAAAAACCTCTAAGGAAGGAGATTCCACCACCTCCCTAGGTAACCCATTCCAGTGCTTCACCACCCTACTAGTGAAACAGTTTCCCAATATCCAACCTAGACCTCCCCCTCTGCAACTTGAGACCATTACTCCTTGTTCTGTCATCTGCCACCACTGAGAACAGTCTAGATCCATCCTCTTTGGAACCCCCCTTCAGGTAGTTGAAAGCAACTATCAGATCCCCCCCCCCTTCTCTTCTGCAGACTAAATAACCCCAGTTCCCTCAACCTCTCCTCATAAGTGCCCCAGCCCCCTAATCATTTTTGTTGCTCCCCCACCCGTTCTACCCTCCTAGACCCCACCCCACCCCCAGAGCTGGGGATAGAACCCAGGACTCCTGATTCCCAGCCCTCCCTGCTCTAACCATTAGACCCCACTGCTCTCCCAGAGCTGGGGATAGAACCCAGGAGTCCTGAATAGGCCCCTGGGATGCCTGGCTCCACTCCCTTCTGTCTCAGAGCGCAGAGACCGGATGCTTTCAGAATCGTAGCAATATGGGGCTGGAAGGGTGTCACGGAGTGTGGGGGAGTCCGCGCCTGCACCCCTCTTCCTCGGGATTCAATGTGACTCTCAGCCAGCCAGTAGAACAGAAGGTTTATTAGAGATGCCAGGAACACAGTCCAAACAGAGCTCGTCAGTACAACCAGGACCCCTCCTGCGGGCCCTTCCGGGGGGCAGGGAGCTTAGACCCCAGCCTGGGGCTCCCTGCATTTCGCCCCACAGCTCCAACCGGGGCAGGGAGGCCAGACTCTGTCTGCACCTCCCTCCCTGCCCCCAGCCGGCTGCAAACTGAAACCTTCCACCCCCTCCTCCGCCTTTGTCTCTTTCCCGGGCCAGGAGGTCACCTGATCCCTTTGTTCGAACACCTTCAGCTCGCACCTTTGCAGGGAAGGGGCCCAGGCCAGCAGTTGCCAGGAGACAGGGTGTCGGCCCTTCTCTGTCATCACTGGCCCTCTAGGGCTCTGCATTTACACACATTTATCCCACCCCCTAGAGACTTAGCACATGCCTCGGGGAAAGTGAGGCATAGAAACATTAAAACCAGTCCCATTCCGTCACAAAGGGCCCTTGAGAGCTCACCACGTCCAGCCCCCTGCTCTGAAGCAGGACAAAGCAAACCTAGACCTTTTCTGCCAGGTACGTGTCCAACCTGTTCTTAAAATCCTCCATGACAGGGATCCCACAGCCCCCTGCTCGCCTGGTCCAGAGCTAAACTCCCCCTAGAACTAGAAAGTTTTTCCTAATATCGAATCTGCATCTCCCCTGCTGCAGACGAAGCCCATTGCTTCTTGTCCTTCCTTCTGCGGCCATGGAGAACAAGTGATCCCCGTCCTCTCCTGTATAACATATCTGAGGCCTGTTCTCAGATCCAGGCTCAGTCGACTTTTCTCAGGACTAAACACGCCCGGGTTTTGTAGCCTTTCCTCAGAGGGCAGGTTTACGAAACCTTTGATCACGGTGGTTGCTCTGCTCCGGACTCTCCCGTTTGTCCCCATCGTTCCTAACGTCCGGCGCCCAAAGTCGCCTTCGACCTCACGCAAACCATGTTGTTGCAAAGGCCAGTTTGAGTCCTGCGCTCGGAATGTGGGGCGCCTCGTACCACGCTACCCCAATACACACGGCCCTACCAAATTCACGCTCCATTTTTGGTAAGTGTCACGGTCCTGGCATTTTAAAACTCTTGAATTTCACGGCGCCAGATATTTAACTCTGAAATGTCACGGGGGTGTCGCGAAGCACGAATATGCATTTCAAAACGGCAACATATAAACATGCAACGTCAGCGTTTCTCAGACGGGGGTCCCGACCCAAAAGGGGGTTGCCAGACTAGTAGGAGGGGGCCGCAGGATTGCCACCCTTACTTTTGTGCTGCCTTCAGAGCTGGGCTCCCAGCCAGCTGCCGCCGCTCTCCCACCACTCAGCTCTGAAGGCAGCACAGAAGGGTGGCAATCCTGCGACACCCCCCCACCCCCAGAGTAGCCTTGGGACCCCCTTTTGGGTTGGGACCCCCAGCTTGAGAAATGCTGCCTGTAGTTAGGGTGACCAGATGTCCCGATTTTGGGGTCTTTTTCTTATATAGGCTCCTATTACCCCCCAGCCCCTATCCTGATTTTTCACATTTGCTGTCTGGTCACCCTACCTGTAGTATAGGGTAAAAGTACACAAAAGAGCAGCTTTCATGGGGGGAGGACCAGATTTCACAGTCTGTGATGTGTTTTTCACAGCCATGAATTTGGTAGTGCCCTACTAATAAAGAATGTACGGCACCCAGGACAGCGGGGGCCCTGTGCCAGGCCGGGAGCCCCTGGGTGCTACCATAATACACCTAATAAATAAACTCTGCCCCAATAGGCAGACAGAACAAATAACATTGATGTCAAAAGCATCAAACACAATCCAACACCCGCTCCTCAGCCGATCTGCCATTGCAGGGCCTGCCCAGGGTTGATTTCCAGGCGTTTCCACGCCACCTTGGTCCTGACCCAATCCCCACAACGTAGTTTGGCCTCCAGTCGCATTCCCCGGCCTGGTGGCGGTTCTCAAAGGGAAGGCGACTGAAATCAGCAAAAGAGAGAACAAGAAAAGGCAACGTTCCGTTTCATGTGGCTTGACACCATCTTTGGTCTGGGCGGCGGGGCGACGAGAACGCAGCGAAATAGAGGAAATGGTTTTAGAAAATGCCTTTCCAAATCGATGTAATCGGAGGCAAGGTTTAACCCCCCCCCCGCCCCCGAACGAAACCCAGAAGAAGAGCTGATTTGAACTAGAAACAATTACAAACACGAACGAGTTGCTCATTTTTCCAGAAGCAATTGCAGCGGGTGGTCACCAGTGAATTGTTTCTGGTTACTTTCATTCAATCCTTCTCTGGGCCCTGAATTTCCCTGGTTCTAGAGCCAGGGTCACAAGGGGCAGGGGGGGCGGAATGAAAGAGGAAAGGATCCCAGGCTGGGTCTCTGAGCCAACACAATTAGTGTAACCTTGGCCAAATCTGAGCCCTGTCCATAGCTTGCCGCCTACGGCGAGTTTAATTTGTGTGTGTGTGTTGGTGTTTATATTCTAAATACAGACATTGTATGAGACAGAACCTCAGCTAGAGTTATTCACATAGCTCCACTGAATCACGGCATTGGGAACATGCATCTCCCCTGAGAATCTGTCCCTAGATAGCTACAAACCCATTCACCTATTACCTTCCAATGTCTTATATTCACCACTGATTTCAATGGGACCCTGATTGAATTCTTTCTATCTATCTCCATACACCCCTTCTATCTATCTATCTATCTATCTATCTATCTATCTATCTATCTATCTATCTATCTATCCCCATACACCCCCTCTATCTAATCTATCTATCTATCTCCATACACCCCTTCTATCTATCTAATCTATCTATCTATCTATCTATCCCAATAAACCCCCTCTATCTATCTATCTATCTATCTATCTATCTATCTATCTATCTATCTATCTATCTATCCCCATCCACCCTATCTATCTATCTATCTATCTATCTATCCCAATAAACCCCCTCTATCTATCTATCTATCCCAATAAACCCTCTCTATCTATCTATCCCAATAAACCCCCTCTATCTATCTATCTATCTATCTATCTATCTATCTATCTATCCCAATACACCCCCTCTATCTATCTATCCTCCATACACCCCTTCTTTCTATCATATTGACACATAACTATTTAAAATGAAATATACTAAATATAAAACAATACAAATATAATAGTTATATAAGATACATATCTGTATCAAACATAATATAATTACAGACTAATATAATATATAATAATATATACATTGTATATTATATATACATATATACTATGTGTGTATAATATATGTATAGATATATATATAATTATACACAAATAATAGATATAAAATGTATATGGTATATATGTGTATATATTACAGTATTATTATACATGAATTACTCTATACACACGTTTTCTATAACACGTTTCTGTCTATGCAATGTGTGTCTATCTCACATATGATTACAAATATACACACACTGTAGATAATGTTTCTCTCTCTTTTAATAACTGTGCCTACACAATCCACGCACACGGCAATCAGAGCTGGGATGCTTTGAAGTGTCTCTAAAATGCGAGACACTGAACTTTACGGCGCTTTTCGGCTCCTGAAGCCAAACGTTACAAACATTTCGATGCTCACGAATTCATGTCCCCGGGAAGGTCACCCCGGTTCCGAAGAACGTGGCGAACACCGAGCAATTGTGTCACAAGCCCCAGAGACCCGACTGGAGAAAAATGGGCCCAACCAGGACACCCAGGGATTGTCGGCTCCGCATCAAGCGAGTCCCGTTCAAAAGGGGGTTTCCAACGCGAACGGAAGCGCAGGAGTCGTTGAAACCCCTCTGCTTGACCCAGCGGAATAACCCCCGTTCAGACACCTGAACACGGGGAGGAATTTGGGGACAAATTCACGGAGGCGCGGGATTTGCGCGCTGCGCAGGTGGGATTGCCCAGAGCCTGCTGGGGAAAAGCCCCCGAACAATTCACGTTTTACACTTCGCTCCTCACGAGGTGTTTGACGCGGGTGGGGTCAGCCAGCTTCGAATCACCGATCCGTGATCCTCCGCCCCGGGCACGTCCAAATCTCCCCCGATCCGTCGGGTGGCGACGCACCCGGGAAAATTCCGGCCACTCTCCCAAAGCGCCGCATTTCCCCAAAGCGCCTCGAAAGGAGCCGGGAATCTCGCCGGGGCTTTGGGGTTTAGCGCCCAGGGACAACAAAGCAACCGCCCGAGGAAAGGGGAAGCGACCCGAGCGCGCTGGGGCCTAAACGCAATGGGGAGCTTGGGGGGTTGGTTTGGTTTAAAGGCTCCCAAACGTCGCGACTTTCCAGCCCGCGTCGGGTTTGGTATTGGGGAACCTGGCTCCAATCAATCCCCGCTCCAGCTAAACCGACGGGCCCAAAGTTGTCCCTGAAACCCCCCCCCCCGTAAACTCCCCTGAATATTCGTCCGAAACAAATCCCCCCGCCATGAAAGCGCCCCTTCCTCCCCCGCCACCCCATTCCCTTCAGAGCAGGTGGCTCGCTGGGGCGCCCCCGACACGTCGCCCCGCGGGGTGAAGCGACCCAGGGGCGCCCGTCGGCGGTGCCCGAGCAAGCCCCGGGAAGCGACGCAGCCCCTCGCCGGGACGGGCACCTCTCCCCGCGCCCGGGGCGCGCCTTACCCCACAACTCGCCCGCATGCTTGTTCCCGGCCACCATGCGCAGGGTCCATGCTCCGGGGGGGCCGAGTCTCCGGCTTCTCGGCGCGGGGGCGAGGCTGAAACTTTTTTTTTGGGGGGGGGGATTGGAGTCAAACAGGCCGAAGCGTCTGTCCCGGCCTCAGCTCCCCCCCATCCTACTCGCCAGCCCCCCTCACCCCACACGGCTCCGCGCTCTCGCTTTTTTTCCACGGGCACTATGTGGCCACTAAGATTTGAAGAAGTCTGGTCCCCCCCCCCGGGAGGTTTCCTGCTCGTTGGGCTGGGGATGTTCTGCTGCTGGCAGATAAGCGGCGAAGGGCCGCCTGTGCCGAGCTGATAAGGAAACTCCGAGTCAGACGCAACCCAACGGGAGACTTGGAAAGAAAACAAGAGGAAGCTGGACTGGCAGCCCGGAGCCCAGCAAACAGGGCGCTGGGAGCCTGCGCCAGTGCAACCCATAATAAGCCTGGATCTGGGGAAGGGGACCCCCCCAGGCCCGCTTTTGGGGGTCCTTAAACGCACCGGGCGCCCCGCTTGAGGGTGGCCACAGGGCCCGCCTCGCCCCAGAGTGGGAGCCAAAGGCCAGCGCCCCGAAACCCAGGATAGGGGCCGCGGGAAAAGCCGAGAGGTTTGGTGGGGGGGGGGGGGCACATTCTCATTCATAGTTTGGGAATTAAATCCCGGGCTGCGGCGGCGGAGATCCCGCGGGGGCGGGAGCTGCGGTGGAGAAGGCGCTCGCACTAACGTTAGCTGGGGAGGGGGAGGGGGTGTGAAATAGACCTGTCTGGCAGCAGGCTGGGACTCAGGACTCCTGGGTTCTAGTCCCGGCTCTGCCACCCACCTCCTGGGCGCCCCGGGCAAATCATATTAGCCCCGCTCCGTGCCTCAGTTTCCCCTCCCCTCAGTCTACATCTGCGGTAAGCTGGTTGGGGGCAGGGACTGGGTCTATGCGGTGCCCGCTCTGAGGGGGCACCAGTCCCGGTTTGGGGGTTACACAAATTGTGTACGAGACTCGAGGCGCCCCCCACCCGTGCATCGGGTACCGAATGGCACTGCGGGGGGGAGTGGCTGGAAATCTCTCCTAACAATCATCATTATCTAGCTGCTTCCCTGCGCACTAAGACACCGGCCTATGGGGCCGCCCAGGCCCACTCCAGCCTCCCACACCTCCCCCTAGGGCTGCCTGGCACTTCCCGGGATAAGACCCTGTGTTCAGCAGCGCCTGACTTTGCCAGGCCTGAAGCCCCCGGCCTGGACTCTGCCAGGCGGGGCTTTACCACGGGCTGAGCATGGGACAATACCCCGGTGAAAAACAGCCCCGTCCCCAACTAGTCCAGAAGCTCTAGCGCCCCCCGGTGTTGGAGCTGGGCCCTGCAACAGGCAGCGGGAGTCACCCTGGCACCAGGGAGGTGCCTTTTGCTGGCCCTGTGGAAACCTGCCCCAAGGAGGCCCAGTTAAAGGGGGGGGGGGGGATCGGGGCGCACATGCGCAGTGGAGGCTTGTTGGAGTTTGGGGGGCGAAGGGCTCCAGGATTCGCCTCTCCCGGAGCAGGCTCCAGCCCGGGCTGAGCCGGGTTTTCCCGGCACTGCGGCTGCGGGCAGGGCTGGCACCGAGAGCGGGAGCCGCCTCCCCTCTGCCCGGGGCAGGAGGGGCCCAGACCGGCTCATGGTGGGTACAAGCCGGGGCAGAGCTGAGCCAGGCTGGGCCCTGCCTCCGCCCAGCGCCTCGAACTGACATTTTGGGGAAGTTCCTGCAAAACAAGGAGTTTCATTTTCTGTTTGACATGAAGGGTTTCTGCAGAGGCCTCTCCCCACCCCCCGCCCCCCATCAGGGTGGTTCAAGGGTTAGAGCAGTAGGGCGGGGGGGGGGGATGGGAGTCAGGACACCTGGGTTCCGATCACTGACTTGCTGCCTGGTCCCTGCCCTCTCTGGGCCTCCATTTCCCCAGCCATGGAGGGGGACAAGCCCTTTCCCCGGGCTCTGTGTGTTGGCACCCTGCTCCCAGCGGTGCCCCTCCCTGCCCAGGGCGCAGTGCTGCGGGGGGGGGGGGGCTGTTTCCCCTTTGCCAGCACCCAGCGGCATTCACTTATTGAAATCAGGGCTAATGGCCACGCCCACCGGGGATCTCAAAGCACACTGGAAAGGCTTCGCAATTAACCCAGGGAAGATGATTCGCTGAGGGCTGGACGGGAGCCACGCCCCCTAGTGGGGAAAGGCCCCATGTCCCCTTCCCCACCCGGCTGAGCCAGCCACCCCCAACTCAATCCCAACCTGCAGCCCATTTCCCCTGCCGCTCCACCCCAGAGGTGGCTGCATTTCGGCTTCCCCAGGCCCTGGCGCCCTGACTGCCTGGCACCCGTGCACAGGGGGTGACGGGCTGGGGGCACATGTGCTCACGCAGGCTCCTCCTGCGGCGGGGGGCTTCTCCTGGCCCGGGGGGCTGCCAACAATTGTGGGCGCAGCACGTTCTGAGTCACCGGCTGAGCTTCCTCCCCTCGGCCTCGATTCATCCGGGCGGGGGGCTTGAACTCGGGCTTCCTCTGTGATCCTTCCAGTTCCTGCCTTGTATAATTGCCCCCAACCGCCAGCCCATCCCCCCAGTATCCTGGCTGCGCCAGCAGCCCATACCTGACGCTCCGGAAGAGGAGAAAACAGCCCCCCCATGAATGCAACAGCTCCCCCTCTGAGGTCATGCAGTCGCTGAAGGTGGGAGGCAGGACTCCAGCCTCCCCGGCTCTGGGAGGGGAGTGGGGCCTAGGGTTAGAGCTGGGGGCTGGGAGCCAGGACTCCTGGGTTCCTTCCATTCCTAGCTCTGGGAGGGGAGTGGGGCCTAGGGTTAGAGCTGGGGGCTGGGAGCCAGGACTCCTGGGTTCCTTCCATTCCTAGCTCTGGGAGGGGAGTGGGGCCAAGGGTTAGAGCAGGGGGCTGGGAGCCAGGACTCCTGGGTTCCTTCCATTCCTAGCTCTGGGAGGGGAGTGGGGCCAAGGGTTAGAGCAGGGGGCTGGGAGCAGGACTCCTGGGTTCCTTCCATTCCTAGCTCTGGGAGGGGAGTGGGATCTGGTGGTTGGGGGCAAGGCCGAGAGCCAGGACTCCTGGGTTCCAGAGGGGACTGGCCAGAATGGGGTCAAAGGGCCTGGCTGGGTGGTGCATGGTGGCATGAGACTCTGAGCTGTGCATGCAGCACCAAGTGCCACTCTGCGGGCTGGACATTGGCAGAGACCAGGCTTGTCTGGTTGCCCCCCAGACCCTGAGGGCTCTGCCCCCCCAACGCTCCCCACGCTCCCCCGCGATTTGGAACGGCTCTGGCTGCGGGGTCGCAAAGCCATTGTGTTACCGCCCCGCCGAGTGCAGGGCCTTGCTCGGCCAGGCAACCGGCCCTGTTGTGCGCGGGCTGGAAAGTCTTACCTGCTGCCGTGGTGAGAGTGCTAGGACGCCTGGGATCTAGGCCCAGCCTTGAGCAAGTCCTCTCCCTGCTGTGTGCCTCAGTTTCCCCTCCCACCCTGTATCTAATTAAAATCTGAGTTCTTCAGGCAGGGACTGTGGGTCTGTAACACGACGGGGGGAGGGGTCCTGATCTTGTTCGGGGTCTGTTGCCTCGAACAAGGGGGGAGGGATGGCTCAGTGGTTTGAGCGTTGGCCTGCTGGGCCCAGGGTTGTGAGTTCAATCCTTGAGGGGGCCATTTAGGGATCTGGGGCAAAAATTGGGGATTGGTCCTGCTTTGAGCAGGGGGTTGGACTAGATGACCTCCTAAGGTCCCTTCCAACCCTGATATTCTATGATTCTATGACAATGGGGACCCTGATTTTGGTCAGGGTCCATGCAGCACCTGGCACGACGGGGCCCCGACTTTGGCTGGGACGTTTGTACCTGTGTGTGGTGTACATGGAATCAGAACTGCTCCTCTGTGTGCCCTATGCTCTATACTGCGCTCACCTCCCGGGGATTCTCCTTTAGCCAGAAGTGGCTGTGCTCTCGGATCCGTGCCCGCTCCCCGGATCTCCTGAATCTTACACGGCTGAAACCGAGCCCCGGTGCAAGAGGCAGCCAGACGGTCTGATGCCGGGGGATGGGGCGGGTGCTTATTAATAACGCCGGGTCCTACGGAGGGGGAAAAAAACCCAGAATGGCCGGAAATTCCCTCACTTCCCCCTCCTCTTGGAGCCACTGCTCAGGAAAATATTAGTCAGAGCCATTGGGCCACTTCACACAGAGAAATCGACTTGTTTAGCTCTCATTGCTTCCTGCACCAGTCCTGGAATTGACTCTCCCGGAGCGGGGACGCGGCCAGCTCCACGCACAGCCATCCCGGCCTGGCTCCCGAATGAGCCGGGGTGGGGAGCCCCCGCTGGCCTGGAGCCAGGCGGCGCCGGGGTGATTTCAGGGGTGGGTTACATCTGCTGTCGTGGAGAGTTTGATGAATGGATTGGAGGGGCCGAGTCTGGGGATCTGGGGTGGGGGACAGCACCTGGAGAGTTAGGGGGGCGGTGGGAGAGCTGGGGGGGGGAGGACCCCGGGGAGCCAGGGTGTTGGGGACACGGAGCCGTGGGGCAAGGCACAACAGGGAGCTATTATCATCATTCATTATTATTCTGAGTGTCAAGCTGCGGTGGGGGGCGGGAGGGGTAAACCCCCCTCCCGGAGCTAAAATGTGGGGGATGTGGTCTGGGGCACCCCTGGGGAACTGGTGTGTGGGGAATGGACCCCGCCCAGGCAGCTGGGGGTGATCCTGGGGCTGGCCTGGGAGACCTGACTTAGGCCCAAGTTGGTTTTTGTTGCTTTGACTTCTGCGGGGGCAGTGGGGGGACGACAATGCCCCGGCCCCCGCCTCACTCCCTCTGTGCGTTCCCCCTTCCGGGGTCTGAGCACGGCATGGCCCTGTGCCAAGATCTATGCCCACCCCTTTGCCCCCTGGAAGCCTCCCCCAGCATTGCCCCCCCCCATTCACTCAGCCATGGTGAGGGCCATTCTCCATGGCAATGCTCCCCATGGTGATGGATGCTCTCCATGGCGACAGAGGCTTCCCATAGCAATGGCCACTGCCCATGGCAACAGATACTGCCCACAGCATTAGATGCTTCCCACAGCAACACTTCCCAAGGTGACGGATGCTCCCCATGGATGGGCGCCGCCCCGGCAACAGATGCTCCCCATAGCAACGCTCCCCATGGTGATGGACGCTCCCCAGAGCAAGCTGGACCAGGCCTTCAGTCTTCTTTAAGGGACTGTGCTAGTCACTGGGGGCTGGGGATGCAAAGAGCTGGGCTGGGGGACCCTGCTCCCCACTTGGCCACGTGCTCCCCACGGTCGTGTCCCCCCCCCCCCAGCTCTGTGTCTTTCTCGCTTATCTGGAGGCCTCAGGGGGAGGGGGCAGACGGAGATGGGGGTGAGACAGGGCAGGGGAGGGGGTGTAAAATAAGCTGCAGTGAGACTTTTTAGCCCTCAGATCCCCAGGCTTGAGCCTGTGTGTGTGTGAGTGTGTTTGTGCGTGTGTCTGTGTGTGCGAGTATGTTTGTGCGTGTGTCTGTGTGTGTGAATGTGTTTGTGTGTGTCTGTGTGTGTTTGTGCATGTGTCTGTGTGTGTGAATGTGTTTGTGTGCATCTGTGTGTGTGTGCGTCTGTGTGTGTGTTTGTGTGTGTGTCTGTGTGTGTGTTTGTGTGTGTGTGTGCATGTCTGTGTGTGCGAGAGTATGTCTGTGTGTGAGCATACGGGGGACTCTGCCGGGTCTCCATGGTGGCAGCTCGTGGCCCGGGGGTAGCACCTTGTGCCAGCCTGTAGCACTACCAGGTAGGGCACTGGGGTTGGGCCGAGCCCCTGGCCGTGTGTCCGGGCCCAGTGCCTCCGTCACAAGCCCTGCCTGGGTCTGCCACAACCCTGCATGCTCGACCTGCCATGCACGTCCCCCTCCGCACTGCCACGCACGCCCCTCCCACACGTTCCCCTCCGCACTGCCACGCACGCCCCTCCCACACGTTCCCCTCCGCACTGCCACGCACGTCCCCCTCCGCACTGCCACGCACGTCCCCCCTCCGCACTGCCACGCACGTCCCCCCCTCCGCACTGCCACGCACGTCCCCCTCCGCACTGCCACGCACGTCCCCCCCTCCGCACTGCCACGCACGCCCCTCCCACACGTTCCCCTCCGCACTGCCACGCACGTCCCCCCATCCGCACTGCCACGCACGCCCCTCCCACACATTCCCCTCCGCACTGCCACGCACGTCCCCCCTCCGCACTGCCACGCACGTCCCCCCTCCGCACTGCCACGCACGTCCCCCCTCCGCACTGCCACGCACGCCCCCCCGCACGTTCCCCTCTGCACTGCCACGCACGCCCCTCCCACACGTTCCCCTCCACACTGCCACGCACGTCCCCCCTCCGCACTGCCACGCACGTCCCCCCTCCGCACTGCCACACACGTCCCCCCTCCTCACTGCCACGCACGCCCCCCCGCACGTTCCCCTCCGCACTGCCACGCACGTCCCCCCTCCGCACTGCCACGCACGTCCCCCCTCCGCACTGCCACGCACGCCCCCCCGCACGTTCCCCTCTGCACTGCCACGCACGCCCCTCCCACACGTTCCCCTCCACACTGCCACGCACGTCCCCCCTCCGCACTGCCACGCACGTCCCCCCTCCGCACTGCCACACACGTCCCCCCTCCTCACTGCCACGCACGCCCCCCCGCACGTTCCCCTCCGCACTGCCACGCACGTCCCCCCTCCGCACTGCCACGCACGTCCCCCCCTCCGCACTGCCACGCATGCCCCCCCCGCACGTTCCCCTCCGCACTGCCACACACGTCCCCCCTCCGCACTGCCACGCACTTCCCCCCTCCGGACTGCCACGCGTGTCCCCCCCTCCGCACTGCCACGCACGCCCCCCCCGCACTGCCACGCACGTCCCCCCCACACTGCCACGCACATCCCCCTCCACACTGCCATGCACGTCCCCCCTCCACACTGCCACGCGTGTCCCCCTCCGCACTGCCACACACGTCCCCCTCGCACTGCCACGCACGTCCCCCTCCGCACTGCCACGCACGTCCCCCCCTCCGCACTGCCACGCACGTCCCCCTCCGCACTGCCACGCACGTCCCCCCTCCGCACTGCCACGCACGTCCCCCTCCGCACTGCCACGCACATTCCCCCCCCGCACTGCCACGCACGTTCCCCTCCGCACTGCCACACGTCCCCCCCTCCGCACTGCCACGCGTCCCCCCCCTCTGCACTGCCACACATGTCCCCCCCGCACTGCCACGCACGTCCCCCTCCGCACTGCCACGCACGCCCCCCCGCACTGCCACGCACGTTCCCCTCCGCACTGCCACGCACGTCCCCCCCTCCGCACTGCCACACGTATCCCCCCTCCGCACTGCCACGCACGTCCCCCTCTGCACTGCCACACGCGTCCCCCCCTCCGCACTGCCACACGCGTCCCCCCTCCGCACTGCCACACACGTCCCCCCCGCACTGCCACGCACGCCCCCCCGCACTGCCACGCACGTTCCCCTCCGCACTGCCACGCACGTCCCCCCCTCCGCACTGCCACGCGCGTCCCCCCTCCGCACTGCCACGCACGTCCCCCTCTGCACTGCCACACGCGTCCCCCCCTCCGCACTGCCACACGCGTCCCCCCTCCGCACTGCCACACACGTCCCCCCCGCACTGCCATGCACGTCCCCCCCGCACTGCCACGCACGTCCCCCTACACACTGTCACGCACGTCCCCCCCTCCGCACTGCCATGCGTGTTCCCCTCCGCACTGCCACACACGTCCCCCCCGCACTGCCACACACATCCCCCCTGCACTGCCACGCACGTCCTCCTCCACACTGCCATGCACGTCCCCCTCCACACTGCCACGCACGTCCCCCCCTCCGCACTGTCATGCGCGTCCCCCTCCGCACTGCCACGCACGTCCCCCTCCGCACTGCCACGAATCCTCCCCTGCACTGCCACACACATCCCCCCGCACTGCCACACACGTCCCCCTCCGCACTGCCACGCACGTCCCCCCCTCTGCACTGCCACGAATCCTCCCCTGCACTGCCACACACATCCCCCCTGCACTGCCACGCACGTCCCCCTCCGCACTGCCACGCACGTCTCCCTCCGCACTGCCACGAATCCTCCCCCAGACTGCCACGCACGTCCCCTCCTCCGCACTGCCACGCATGTCCCCCCCTCCGCACTGCCACGAATCCTCCCCGGTACTGCCACACACATCCCCCCCGCACTGCCACGCACGTCCCCCTCCGCACTGCCATGAATCCTCCCCTGTACTGCCACACACATCCCCCCGCACTGCCACGCACGTCCCCCCTCCGCACTGCCACGCACGTCCCCCCCCTCTGCACTGCCATGCACGTCCCCCCTGCACTGCCACGCATGTCCCCCTTCGCACTGCCACAAATCCTCCCCCGCACTGCCACGCACGTCCCCACTGCCACGCACGTCCCCCCCCGCACTGCCACGCATGCTCCCCCCGCACTGCTATGCACGCTACCCCTGCACTGCCAGGCATGTTCCTCCCCGCACTGCCACACATGTTCCCGCTCCCACTGCTATGCACCCTCCCCTCCACTGCTATGCACATTCTGCCCCTCACATACTCCCCTTGCACTGCCACGCACACTCTCCCCCGCCCCCCACTGTATTGCCAGGCATGCTCCCCCCTGCCCTGCCGCTGCCCACCGCATTGCAACACACGCTCCCCCTCACTGCTGCACACACTGTCATATGCACACTGCAGCACCCCCCCATTCACACTCACTGACATTTGCACACACTCGTGCACGGAGACACGCAGAGACACTCGCACTGCACACAGCAGACTCACACCCGTCACACGGCTGCACACTCATCACATGGCTTTGCACACTCACACATCACACAACGGTGCACCCATCACACGGCTGCACACTCATCACATGGCTGTGCACATTTGCACACACGTCACACGGCTGTGCACACTCGCACACACTGCCTCGCCCCCGCGCTGGCAGGGCCTGGCGGCAGGATGCACCTGGTCAGCCTCGCAGGATGCAGCCGGCCCCATCTGCTTCCGGCCCCTTCCTGTCTGCAGCCTGCAGGGAGGGTGGGGGCGAGGGAGGGCATATGGGGGGTGCAGCAAGCGGCCTCTGTCGCAAACAGGATGCGCATGGCAGAGACCCCCTGCAGGTGGCAGCCCCCGCCCCATGTATGGGGGGCTCCTGGCTAAGGCCATGAAAACACCCAGGCCAGGAAGTCTGGTGCACAAAGGGTTAATGGGGAGACCCCCCCCCCCATCCCCTCATTAATTAGCAAGGCCCATCATGATTCAGCTCGGCACCCACAGGGAAACCTCCAGAGCAGAGGGCTAGGGAGGCGGCAGTTAATTGTGGCCAGATTGGACGTTGTGAGTGTGTGTACAGGGTGCGGGGGTCTGTGTGTGTGTAAGGGGGTGTACACCCCCACAAATTGACACCCCCTGGTCCCAAGGGGCTACCTGTGACCACCCCTGGGGGCAAGGCCCAGAGGCGTGAAGAGTCTGATGCCCCCTGCCAGGCTCGTCCTGTGTGGGGCAGGGCACTCTGCTGTGCCCCTCATTTCCATCAGCCACAAGCCCCCAAATTCTTCAGGCCAGGCCTGGGTGAGGCTGGCCTAGGCCATGCTGAGCTGGCGAGGGCTGGGCCGGGCCGGGGGAGCTCTCCCAGGCTGGTGTGAGCTGGGACAGGCCAGCAGAGGCTCCAGCTCTGCGAGGGGAGTGGGGTCTAGTGGTCAGAGCGGGGTGGGGGTCCAGGAGTCAGGACTCCTGGGTTCTATCCCTGGCTCTGGGACGGGAGTGGGGGTCTGGGAGCCAGGGCTCCTGGGTTCTATCCCTGGCTCTGGGAGGGGAGTGAGGTCCAGTGGTCAGAGTGGGGTGGGGGTCCGGGAGCCAGGACTCCTGGGTTCTATCCCTGGCTCTGGGAGGGGAGTGGTCAGAGCGGGGTGGGGGTCCGGGAGCCAGGATTCCTGGGTTCTATCCCTGGCTCTGGAAGGGGAGTGGTCAGAGCGGGGTGGGGGTCCGGGAGCCAGGGCTCCTGGGTTCTATCCCTGGCTCTGGAAGGGGAGTGGTCAGAGCGGGGTGGGGGTCCGGGAGCCAGGGCTCCTGGGTTCTATCCCTGGCTCTGGGCGAGCCTGTGCCAGTGCCAGTGGGGATCATGCCCTGCTGGCAGAGCTCTCCCTGGCATGACGCCCTTTGCAAACTGTCCTTGGATTTCCCGCTGTAACGAGTGAGTCGGGGTGCTGGGCCCCAGCAGCCCCGCGGGGACCCGCCTGCACCAAACAGATTCTCCCCACTCCTGTTCTTGCCCTGGGTCTGGGGCCCTGGGCCGAGCTGCCCCCTCCCTAAGGGGTCCCAGCCCCCATGGGGAGTGGCTGTCGGCAGCGCCGCCCCCCCTTGGTGAAAACTGGGAGACCCCCCCACCCGAGGGAGAAATGCCCCAAACCTGACACCCACATTCCCCAGTAGAGAGCCTAGCTCTGGGAGGGGAGTGTGGTCTAGGGGCCAGAGCAGAGGGGCTGGGAGCCAGGACTCCTGGGTTTTATCCCTGACTCTGGGAGGGCAGTGGGGTCAAGGGGTCAGAGCACTGGGGCTGTTAGCCAGGACTCCCGGGTTTTATCCCCAGCTCTAGGAGGGCAGTGGGGTCTAGTGGTTGGGGGGGGGGCTGGGAGCGAGGGTAGTGGGGTCTAGGGGTCAGAGCACAGGGGCTGTTAGCCAGGACTCCTGGGTTCTATCCCCAGCTCAAGGGGGGCAATGGGGTCTAGTGGTTAGAGTGGGGTGGGGCTGGGAGCCAGGACTCCTGGGTTCTATCCCCAGCTCAAGGGGGGCAATGGGGTCTAGTGGTTAGAGTGGGGTGGGGCTGGGAGCCAGGACTCCTGGGTTCTATCCCCGGCTCTGGGAGCGGACTGGGAGACGGGATCGAGGCCAGCCCTGTGCTACGTTCAGCACTGGCCGAGTTTACCCACTGGGGGGCGGTGTTGCTCCTCCTCCATCACGCAGCCGGGCATTGTCGGGGCGGGAAGTAACAGCTGGTTCCAAACGGCTGCAGTTTCCCATGCGGCCACCGGGGGGAGCCCAGAGCAGAAGTGCTGGGGTTGGGGGGCTGCTGGCTTTGCAGCCCTGAACCCGCAGCTCCAAGGGGCTGGCTCTGCGGGGGGCGGCGTTAGCAGCCAGCATCCAGCACAGCCGGGAAACCGGCCTGGCTCGAGTGCCCCCCACCCCCCGAGACTTCGGGGTTCAGCTTGGCCAGGGCCGGGCGGGGCCGTGAGCCCATCTCGTCCCCCCGCCGTCTGGCCCAGGCCGCTCCCGCTCCCCCGTCCCGAGCCCCTCGCGACTCTTCCCGGGGAATCCGCCGCTCTCACCCGCCGCCTTGTTCCGCCGGGTCTCGATCTGCTTCTCTCCGCTGCCCCGATGTTTCAACCGCCTCTTTAAAACGCCACTGGGGTCGGTCAACTCGCCCTGAAATAACAGGAGCAGCACAGAAGCGGGGTGGGGGGGGGGGTTCCCCGAACCGGCAGCCCTTTCTGGCCGCGGGCTGGAGATTCGTCGGGCATGGCTGCAGCCCCACAGCTCCCCGGGTCACCCCCTAGTGCGGAGGCAGCCCACGGCGATGAGCGTGTGTGTGTCTACACTCGACACACTACAGCGGTGACGGGGGTTCTCCTGTGGCTAACCCCGCTCCCTGAGCGGGGGGCCGATGTCTACACTGGGGGGGGGCGAGGCCTTGGGGGGGGTGGGAGGGGCTGCTGTACGTTTCCAGGGGAGACCTGCCAGCTAGGTCAGTGGCCGCCTTCTTGGCATGGCCACATCGCTCAGGTGGGTGGGTTTTTCACACCTGCCTCGCCGGCTCCCTGGCTGGGGGCAAACCCTCTCCCCTAGCCGGGTGGATCGGATCGGAACCAGGCATTGCAGGGCTGGGCAGGGGCTCAGCCCGCCCTGCAGGGGCCCGGCCTACGTGTGAAAGGCCTGGGGTGGGGTTAGCTCTAGCCCAACTTCCCCCTCGGGTTTTCAGTATGAGGAGCCTCTCAAAAGCCCCCAGCTACAGACGGAAGCAAGCCCAAGCGCTGAGACTGCTCCAGATTCCTCCCTAGCCTGCGCCTCGGCCCCGGTGAGCTTGGCCCTCTCTTGGGATGTGTTCGGGGCTGGATTCACCAGAGGTTAATTAATTCAGGGCAGAGGGCGGGTGTCTCTGAGGGCGGCTTTTGGATTAGTCAGCGCACCATACAACAACAGCCTCTGGCTCCCGGAGGGGCGTGGGGCAGAGAGGCAGGCGAGGGGCTGAAGCCCCCCAAAAGGCAAGCACGGGAGCTGCACGGGACCTTGGGTAAGGACGCCCCGGGACGCTGGTGGCTGGAGGAGCCCTGAACTGGGTCAATTTCTCTCCACTCGGCTGCTTCCCAGCGCTGGGTTCAGCTCGTGCGGAGCAGCCTTGATCTCTTTGAATCTGAGGCCCCGTGTGACCCGGGGGAGGGGGATCTGCCCTGTGAGCTGGGCTGTGCAGGTAGGGCACACCCTTCCCCCCCTCATTTATTGCTGGGCCGGAAGGAGGGGTTGGGTCTAAAGATCTCCCCTATGGAGAGGGCCTGGGGGTGCTGTAACCCTGGGCTGGTTTCACCCAGGCCCTGCCAACAACAGGGGCCCGTGGGAAGATCTCTAGGGACCAAGGCGTTTGTCTCTTTGAAAGTCCACATCCAAATCCCCTCCGGGGAGAGTGAGAGGATCTAACCACTAGGTCCCACCCCCTCTGAGAGCCGGGGATAGAACCCAGGAGTCCTGGCTCCCAGCCCACCTCACAGAGCCAGGGATAGAAAGAACCTGGATCTCACTGCCCTCCCCACTAGACCACACTGCCTCTCCTCTACTACAGCAGTGGGAGGCCAGATTAGCGGGGTCAGACTGGGTTCCGTGGCATCCCCCCGCCTGGGTTTGCTTTGGAATTAACCTCTTGGAGGCCCCACTGTGTATGCCCCCCCCCCCCCAGCACCAACAGGCCTTTGACCTGCCTTGGCATGTGACCCAGCCCTTCCATTCCCCAGCCGCATGCGTCTGACTCAGGAGCCGGGAGCTCTCTGGCCTGCGCAGGGTGGGGCCTGAGGCCAGCCTAGAAGGCCTGGGTGTGGGGAGAGCCCTGCCTTGGGGGGCTGGAAGTCTGAGGGGAGTAGGAGGGAGATGGGGGTCTTGTGTTTACAGCAGGGGGGCTGGGAGCCAGGACTCCTGGGTTCTCTCCACAGCTCTGGGGAAGCAGGGTGGGGTCTTATGGTTACAGCAGGGGGGCTGGGAGCCAGGACTCCTGGGTTCTCTCCACAGCTCTGGGAGGGGAGCGGGGTGTAGTGGTTAGAGCAGGGGGCTGGGAGGCACCTTCCCCCTCCAGCGTTATATTTAGTCGGAGGGAATTCTCCCGGCGCTGACGCATCCTCCCCGAGCCACCTTGGCTTCCTCCCTGCCAGCAGCCGGGTGGGCGGAATCATTCTTTGATCTCGCAGGAGCCGGGTTATTCCGGGCTCGCAGCGTCCTATAAATAGCCTGGAGAAGCTGCTGAGATCTGCAGTGTCATAACTTCACGGGGCATCTCAAATGTGCCACACAACAGAACTGCCTGGGAACGGAACCCAGGAGTCCTGGCTCCCAGCCCTCCCCCCCGCCCCTGTTCTGCCCTTTAGGCCCCAGAGCCAGGGAGAGAACCGAGTCCGGACTCCCACTCCTGTCCACACTAAGCCGAGTCTCTGTCACAGTGGGCGGGAAGGGCCCAGCACAGAGAATCCTTGCGGAGGAAGGGGGTTCTCTCCCCAGCTCCGGGGAGGGGCGGGGTGTAGTGGTTACAGCATGGGGGGACAGGAGTCAGGACTCCTGGGTTCTCTCCCCAGCTCTGGGGAGGGGCGGGGTGTAGTGGTTACAGCAGGGGGGACAGGAGTCAGGACTCCTGGGTTCTCTCCCCAGCTCTGGGGAGGGGCGGGGTGTAGCAGTTACGGCAGGGGGGACAGGAGTCAGGACTCCTGGGTTCTCTCCCCAGCTCCGGGGAGGGGCGGGCTGTAGTGGTTACAGCATGGGGGGACAGGAGTCAGGACTCCTGGGTTCTCTCCCCAGCTCTGGGGAGGGGCGGGGTGTAGTGGTTACAGCATGGGGGGACAGGAGTCAGGACTCCTGGGTTCTCTCCCCAGCTCCGGGGAGGGGCGGGGTGTAGTGGTTACAGCAGGGGGGACAGGGGGCAGGACTCCTAGGTTCTCTCTCCAGCTCTGGGGAGGGGCGGGGTGTAGTGGTTACAGCAGGGGGCACAGGAGTCAGGACTCCTGGGTTCTCTGCCCAGCTCTGGGGAGGGGCGGGGTGTAGTAGTTACAGCATGTGGGGACAGGAGTCAGGACTCCTGGGTTCTATCCCCAGCTCATACAGGAGCAGCAGGAAGAATTCCCCACCCCCCCACTATTGACTAACCCTACCCGATGTGCCCCAGCCTGGCCGCAGGACCCCCTCTAGGGGCAGAGAGGCTCAGTTTTCCCAGCCCCTCCCTGCCTCCAAGTTCCACTTTCCGTCTCTGAATCTCTCCGCGAATCTTGGATTAGCAGGCGGGGGGGGGGGGGGGGGAGCTGGAACGTTGACTCAGGTCAAGGGGATTTCAGGGGCGTCTCTCGGGTGACCCTGAGCAGCTGATGCTCTCTGATTATCCCAGCTTGCCCCCTGGGCCGCGACTCCTTGCAGCTGGGCTAGTGTCTGGGGGCCAGCTGGCCAGTGGCTTCTGGCTCTTGGTGCCAGGGAGGGCGGCTGGAGCTTGGACGTTGGTACACGGTGAAGAACGCTGGGCGCTGGACGAAGCCTCCCGGCTGGGCCCCATGTCCTGGGGGAAGCCCTGGGCCGTGTGTCCAGGGGGAAGCTCCTTGACCTTTGCCCCGTGTCAGGCACATGCTTCGGCGTCCCCATGACGCCCTCCTCATCGTGGGTGCAGTTTGGGTGCGGGTGGGGGGCGCTGTCCCCCCCCCCCCAAATTGCAAGTCTCGTGCAGGCGTGGAATGTGTCCCCCTATACGCGGCCCCATTGGCCTGGCTGCAGCTGCCCGCCCAATGCCCATGCTCCTCACTCGGACCCCATGGTCCCCCCAACCCCTACCCTTAGCCCTGTGGTGCCCCTCAATCCTGACCTGCAGCCCCCGGCTAGCCCAGCCCTGGCCTCCACCTGCATCAGCTCTGCCAGGGCCCCTCAATCCTGGCCCACCGCCCCCCGGCTAGCCCAGCCCTGGGCCTCAGGTTCACTTTAACTTCCAAGCAGCCCAGGGTTGCTGGGTGGGGCCTGGCGCAGCAGGGTTAAGTGCCTGGCTTGTATTTGGCTTCCTAATCAGCTGGGGCGTGATCGAAGGGTGCGCTGCAGTGTGACTAGCACGGCGGCTGGTTATGGGTCGGGCGCGTCACATGACTGCGGGGGTGGGGGAGAAGGAGCCGTGGGTCACCGGGCGGCCGGTTCTCCATCACACTCTTAATAATCAACTTTGCTGCTTGGAGCCGCTCCTGACACGTGCAGGACGGGAGAAAGCCAAAGCCACAGCCGCCCCCGCCCCCCAGTTCCCCTTTTCGGGGCCTGATAAAATGTCCCCGTTGGCACAGCGTCCTCAGTGGCGACCGGACGGCTCCCAGGTGGCAGCAGGAGACGGGCGGGGGCAGCTCTGAGCCCGAAGCAGGCAGGGCTCGATCCCTGACAGCGTCACGCTCCCCTCAGCGCCCGGCGGCGAAACTGACAAGCGTAAGTTCCGCTCCTTTGCCAGCTTCATCGGCGTGGCCTCGTCCCAGCCCCCGCCCCGGGCTCTGCTTCTGTCTCCTCTGCACTTTCTGTCTCCTTCACCGGCTTCCTGGTTCAGCGATGGAGGCGCTCTGGCCTTGTTGCCCCTCTTCGAAGCTAAGCTCCAGCCCGCGGCTGTCCTGACATGCCACCGCGTCGGCTAGCAGCCTATCTCCGGGTTTTAGCCGCTGCCCATCACTGTGGTATCTGGGCTCCTTCCTTGTCAAATCCATGGCAGTTGCCAAGTCCCTGGTGGGGTTAAATGGGGTTCCTGGCACTTCTCCCCTTTCGGGCTGAAGCCTCTGGCTTGGGGCAGGCTTTTATTAAATCTGTATTGGATCAGAACCGCCCCAGGCTACTGGGCTCGATTTAATGCAGGTGGGAATTTTCTGGTAAGCTCTGGCATATCTGAGTGTGAACGGCCCAGAGACGGGAACGGCCCCTGATCCAGCGCTGGACTGGGAGCAACCCCAGCAATCTGGGGGTGCTGGGAGGAGACGACCTAGCGGACAGGACACTAGACTGCGAGGCAGGACTCCTAGGATTCTTTTTCTGGCGCTGTCACTTCCCTGCTCTGTGCCTGTTTCCCCGCCCCTCTTTGAGCTATTTAGGTTGCAGGTTCTTCAGGCCAGGGCCAGTCTCTCTGCCAGGGGTCTGGGCAGCGCCTGGCACAATGGGGGCCCGGATCCTGGTCAGGGTCTGGGCAGCGCCTGGCACAATGGGGGCCCGGATCCTGGTCGGGGTCTGGCCAGCCCCTGGCACAATGGGGGCCCGGATCCTGGTCGGGGTCTGGGCAGCGCCCGGCACAATGGGGGCACAGATCCTGGTCAGGGTCTGGGCAGCGCCTGGCACAATGGGGGCCCGGATCCTGGTCGGGGTCTGGGCAGCGCCTGGCACAATGGGGGCCCGGATCCTGGTTGGGGTCTGGGCAGCGCCCGGCACAATGGGGGCCCGGATCCAGGTCGGGGTCTGGGCAGCGCCTGGCACAATGGGGGCACAGATCCTGGTCAGGGTCTGGGCAGCGCCTGGCACAATGGGGGCCCGGATCCTGGTCGGGGTCTGGGCAGTGCCTGGCACAATGGGGGCCCGGATCCTGGTCGGGGTCTGGCACGACAGGGCCCCTGGTCTTGGTTGGGGTCTGAATGCAAACCACGTTTAATGTAAAGCACAGAGGGTGGGTGGGGTGCCGGGGGTGGCTGTTTTTACAAGTGTCTGTCGCTGGTTTTGGGGCGCCGGCTCCTGGAGCTGCCAGGCGCCCTGGGCAAACGCAGCTTCCTGTCCGACCTTGCTGCGGAGTCCGACTCACCCTGACTCCCTCCCGTCCCTGCCCTGGGGCTGCAGCGGGTGCTCTGACACGGCTGGATCGCTGCAGTTTGGGTGGAGACACTCCTGCAAAGTGAGCACCTCGCCCCTTAACCCTCTGTCTCCCAGAGGCTTGGACAATGGGTTTCGCCCGGGGTCTGGAGGGCTGGGTGGCTCAGCCGTTCCCACCCTCCTTCCACCTCCTCCTCTTGTCTGGTCTTAATTGATTATCTGGGGCAGGGCCAGGGGCTCTGCACAGACACACAAAGCTTCTCACAGAGCTGCACTGGAGGGCAGGGGGCCTGGGGGGGGTCACTTGGTCCATTGTGTGCATCTGGGGCCTAGCTAAAGAGGTGATTTGAACTGGTTTAGTTACACTGGCCCGGCCCCGGCGTGGACGCTCGGATTTTGATTTAAGTCGACTGGGGAAAAGGTCCAAGTTAAACCGAACTAAACCTGGCTTCAGCTGAAAAGGGGGCCCCTGCCCTGGGTTCATTAATCCTGCTTCAAACCCGGACCTCCCCAGGTGAGCTGGGAGCGCATGGAAGCTGCAGCTTTCTCACCTGAGAGAGAGTCCCTGCCCCAAGGAGCTTGCAGCCTAGAGACTGGGTGCCAGGGGAAACTGAGGCACGGAGCAGGGAAGCGACTTGCGCTAGGTTGAAGAGTGAGTCAGTGGCAAAGCTGGGAATAGAACCCAGGAGTCCTGGCTCGCACTTCCTAGCTGTAGACACAAGCGTGCTGTTGAGAACCCAGGAGTCCTTGCGCTCTGATCCATCTTTTAATCACTGAAACACGCTCCCATTCTGGAACTTGGAGTAGAACCCAGGAGTCCTGGCTCCCAGCCCCCCTGTTCCAACCCTCTAGACCCGACCCCCCTCCCAGAGCTGGGATAGAACCCAGGAGTCCTGGCTCATCCCTTGCTGAGCCTGGGTTCAAGGCTTTGGCCCAGAGCAGAGCGTCTCCTATTGTTTGTGGCTGCATCTCGCACCTTTCCCCACAGATGGCGGGTTACCTGTGTCTCTCCGTGCTCCTCCTGGCGGCTCTGCCGACCCCCGACGCCAGCCCGCTCTCCGCCGGCTCCTCCCTGCGCTTCATCGCCCTGGGGGACTGGGGCGGGGTGTCCAATCCCCCCTTCCACACGGTGCGCGAGGTGGCCACGGCCAAGGAGATGGGCCGCACGGTGGCTGCACTGGGCGCGGACTTCATTCTGTCCCTCGGCGACAACTTCTACTACAACGGGGTGCGGGACGTCAACGACAAGAGGTTCCAGGTAGGGAGTCCTTGGGGTCCCCCCACGGCACACAGGGACTGGGATCCAGCACTTGTTTATGCAGGGATCCCTCATCCTGAGCTGACATGCGGCTGTCTCTGGGGTGGGGTATGGCAGCTATTTAACTGCACACAACACTTCAATTTAGGCCGGGGAGATTCCTATCTCCCCTGGAAACTGCAGGATGAACCTTGGGTAGAGACAGCCCTCTACCCTCCCCACCCAAAAACTCTTGGGGTATCACTACACTGGTGGCGCCCCCGTGTGGCCCTGGCAGGATGCACACGTCGACCAACGCAGGAAAGGAGCTAGCGTGAGCCCCCTGGCTCCCGGGGTGGGTGCGTTGGGGGTTCTGGCCCGTGAGGGGTAAATATCTTCACGGGTGCCCACCCTGCCGGGGAACGACGGGGGTCCAAAGAACAGCCATGAGTGAGATTCTTCTCCCCGCCCAGTGAGGACAGCGCGGGGGGCGGGGCAGGATTGGCAGGCGCGGCTCTCCCCGATGGCGAGATGTGAACAGGTCCCCTCTCTCGGGGCAGGACACCTTTGAGGCCGTGTTCAAGGCGCAGTCGCTGCGCCAGGTGCCGTGGTACGTGGTGGCCGGGAACCACGACCATTCGGGGAACGTCTCGGCTCAGATCGCCTACAGCAAGGTCTCCAAGCGCTGGTAAGGGCCCCCCGCCTCCCCCTCCTGCATCCTGCTGTATTGGGGCTCCCAAGGGTGGGGGCTGGATCCCCTTCTACACCTGCAGCCCCCTGCTAGCCCAGCCCTGGGATCCTGCCAGCTCTGCCGGTGCCCCTCAGCCCCGACCTGCAGCCCCTGCTAGCCCAGCCCTGGGCTCCCCCCAGCTCTGCCGGTGCCCCTCAGCCCCGACCTGCAGCCCCGGCTCCCCCCAGCTCTGCCAGCACCCCTCAATGCTGACCTGCAGCCCCTGCTAGCCCAGCCCTGGGATCCCGCCAGCTCTGCCGGTGCCCCTCAGCCCCGACCTGCAGCCCCGGCTCCCCCCAGCTCTGCCGGTGCCCCTCAGCCCCGACCTGCAGCCCCGGCTCCCCCCAGCTCTGCCGGTGCCCCTCAGCCCCGACCTGCAGCCCCGGCTCCCCCCAGCTCTGCTGGTGCCCCTCAGCCCCGACCTGCAGCCCCCTGCTAGCCCAGCCCTGGGATCCCCCCAGCTCTGCCAGCACCCCTCAATCCTGACCTGCAGCCCCTGCTATCCCAGCCCCGGGCTCCCCCCAGCTCTGCCAGCACCCCTCAATCCTGACCTGCAGGCCCCTGCTAGCCCAGCCCTGGGCTCCCCCCAGCTCTGCTGGTGCCCCTCAGCCCCGACCTGCAGCCCCCTGCTAGCCCAGCCCTGGGATCCCCCCAGCTCTGCCAGCACCCCTCAATCCTGACCTGCAGCCCCTGCTATCCCAGCCCCGGGCTCCCCCCAGCTCTGCCAGCACCCCTCAATCCTGACCTGCAGGCCCCTGCTAGCCCAGCCCTGGGCTCCCCCCAGCTCTGCTGGTGCCCCTTGGCCCCGACCTGCAGCCCCCTGCTAGCCCAGCCCCGGGCTCTGCCGGTGCCCCTCAGCCCTGACCTGCAGCCCCGGCTCCCCCCAGCTCTGCCGGTGCCCCTCAGCCCCGACCTGCAGCCCCCATGCCGATCCAGGAGACTGTGTGTGTGTGTGTGTGTGTAGGGGTGGGGGGGGCGTGGAGATCAGCTCTAGTTTGACACCCCTCCCCCCGCCGTTCTGCAGGAACTTCCCCAACTACTACTACAGCCTGAAGTTCAAGGTCCCCAAGAGCAACGCCACGGTGGCCCTCCTCATGATCGACACCGTCACCCTGTGCGGGAACTCGGACGACTTCCAGAGCCAGCAGCCCCAGCAGCCCCAGGACGCGGGGCTGGCCCGCAGCCAGCTGGCCTGGCTCCGCAAGCAGATGGCTGCCTCCCGGGACGACTACCTGCTGGTGGCCGGCCACTACCCGGTGTGGTCAGTGGCCGAGCACGGCCCCACCCATTGCCTGGTGAAGCACCTGCAGCCGCTGCTGCTCAAGTACAAGGCCACCGCCTACCTGTGCGGCCATGATCACAACCTGCAGGTAAGCGGGGGCGGGGAGGGGCACGGTTCTCCCCTCTGGCCTATCCCACAGGGCTCCGAGCACCACTGCGAGGGAGATGCCCATCAACGGCCTGCTAGCCCGTCGCACCCCGCCCCAGCCACCCTGGGCAGCACTGGGGTGAGACTCAGCCAAGGGTGTGAGTCAACAGCAAAGCTGGGACTAGAACCCAGGAGTCCTGACTCCCAGCTCTAACTACTAGACCCCACTCCCTTCCAAAGCCAGGAATAGAACCCAGGAGTCCTGACTCCCAGCTCCCCCTGCTCTAACCACTAGACCCCACTCCCCTCCCAGAGCTGGAGAGAGAACCCAGGAGTCCTGACTCCCAGCTCCCCCTGCTCTAACCACTAGACCCCACTCCCCTCCCAGAGCAGGGGCTAGAACCCAGGAGTCTTGGCAAACAGACCCGGCCCCTGGCTCTAGTCCCCAAACAGTTCTGAAGTGAAGGAAGAGTTAAGTTCCCTCCCACAATAGCTGTTCTCCTGCAGCTCCCATCCGTCCCTCTCCAGAGATCAGCTGTCGGCTGATGCTGTTCTGTGCCCGCCAGGCAGGGGCGCTGGCGTGCCACATGCTGCCCTGCCCCGGAGCAGCCCCAGAGGGCACAACGTGCCCACCCCTTGCTCACCCGGGCGCGAGCTTGCTGGCTGCGGGGCGGGAGCGGGGGAGCACCCAGGCAGCAGGAGCGTGGATCTGCTGTGACCCCCTCACCTCCACCTTCCCCGATCAGTACCTGCAGGACAAGGCTGGCGTGGGCTACGTGCTGAGTGGGGCCGGCAACTTCATGGAGAACTCGCGGAAGCACTTCCACAAGGTGCCCAAGGGCTACCTGCGCTTCTTCTACGCTGAGCCGGCGTCCCTGGGCGGCTTCGCCTACGTGGAGATCGACGGCAAGGAGATGAGCGTCACCTACATTGAGGCCAGCGGCAAGTCCCTCTACAAGACCTCCCTCCCCCGGAGGAGCCGCCTCTGAGACCCCTCCCTGCCCACCGACCTAGGAGGGCGCAGGAAGGGGGGGTTCAGAGCTCCCTCCTCTTTTGTTTGGCGCCGAGGGAAACGCTGTGAGAAGCTGATTTTTAAGGCTCCTGCATCCGATCTCTGGGGGAATCCTCCCCTGGCCCCCGTGGCCCTCAGCATGCCCCGCTAGGCTTTGCAAACTCCTCCTCCCTTGTACCCACTAGCTGGCTAGAGAAGATCCCCCGCCCCATTTATTGCTTGATCCCCTCTTCCCTCCTCAGTAGCCCCCTTTGACCCCCTCAAAACAATGGTGGCTTGGGGGCCCTCCCTTCAGTTCTCTGTGCCCAGGACCCTTTGCAGATGGGCCAGGGGGGAATCAGAGTCTGTGCTTCCTTTCCCACCACACTGCCCATGTCCCCAGGGAGACGTCCCCGTTTCTTTGCCTGCTGCACACCCCCCGCCCCGCCCTGCCGCTAGGAGCTCGGAGAGAGCAGCGCGTGGGTCTGCACGGAGATATCGCTGGGTTGGTTGGGGCACGTCTCCTGCCATCTCCCCTCTCCCCCCCGCTTCTAGGGGCAGCACATGGCTGCTGCGGGAGAGGGGCGGGAATCTGCCAACCTTTCCCCAGGACGAGGCAGGTGGGAGATCTGGGTTTGATTCCTGGCTGTGCCCGAGTGACCCTGTCGTCCTCTCTTTAGCCACCAGCTCCCCTCCTGTAAAACGGGGCGAATGGCCCTTTCATGCCCCCCCCCTTGCCTGCTGAGACTGTAAATTCCCTGGGGATCCCCTTTGAACAGGTCCTGTGCTGCTAAAACCAAACCACCAATGCTCTCAGGAGAGCTATTCCCTCATCCCGCCACTGGAGACGCTATCCCCTTCCTAGGTACAAAATCCTCATAGAATCATCATAGAATCTCAGGGCTGGAAGGGACCTTAGGAGGTCATCTAGTCCAACCCCCTGCTCAAAGCAGGACCAATCCCCAATTTTTGCCCCAGATCCCCAAATTGCCCCCTCAAGGATTGAACTCACAACCCTGGGTTTAGCAGGCCAATGCTCAAACCACTGAGCCATCCCTCCCCCCCTCATAGCCACATGCTATCCAGCTGGGAAGCGGATTGTTTTGTTTTGTGTTGCTGACCAGTAAATTGTGTTGTGCTAGAAGAGGACTCGGTACTGCCCTCATCTGACCTCGTGCTGGTGTCTGTGTTTTCGGAGATGATTGTTTTTAACCCCCCCACACTGAGCGGTCCTAAAAAGGTGTGGGGGGGGGGGACGCGTGCATGTGATCCCCATGTGCCTGTCAACGACTTTTACGTTCTGGAGACACTTCCTCTTTACCCTCTGCAGCATTGCACCTGTGATCTGTAGCTCCCTGAAGCTGCTTCAAAGGGAACCGACTCTTTTAAGTGTCTTTCTTGGGACTATTTTCAATAAATTATATTTTAAAAAGTCCTATTGTTTTTCTCTCCACAACCCTTGCACACGATGACGTGTTTTCACATTGGGGAAGACTGTGCAGGACAGTTGCTCAGCTCTGCCGATGCCCCTCACTCCCAAACTGCAGCCCCCTTCCTACCCGAGCTCTAGGCTAACACACACGGAGCAATTCTAGTGCCCCACACAAACAGTCCTGACCCACAGCCCCCTGCTCCTGGGCTCCCCTGCCAACCCCTCTAAATCCTGACCTGTATTTCCCCGTTATTCCGGCCCCGCGTTTCCTCCATGCACACAGCTCCAGTGGTGCCCCTCAAGCCCAACCCACACTCCCCTTCCCCACTGCTATTCCAGCCCTAAGGCCGCCCGCCGATTCTGCCGCCACCCCTCTATCTTGGCCCTCAGCCACCCCTTCCTATTCCAGCCCTAGGCTCCCTGCACTTGAAGCTCTGCTGATGCCCCTCAACCCCCGACCCGCAGCCCCCCTGCTATTGCAGGCTCATTGAGATATTGTCAATACTTCCAGGACACCAGGCACTGTAGTAGCTAGGCACTGCTATTGGTACCTCCCCTAGCCAGGGTCCAGGAATGATGATCCACGTGATGGTTTTGTGATGTGCAGGCTGCTTTCCTGACCAGACCCCACTTCCTTGTAGGGTGACCAGACAGCAAATGTGGAAAATCGGGACGGGGGTGGGGGCTAATAGGAGCCTATATAAGAAAAAAGATCCAAAAATCAGGACTGTCCCTATAAAATCGGGACATCTGGTCACCCTACTTCCTTGACGCTTGCCAGGAAATCCCCTATGAACCAATCTTTACTGCATTTCCCTGGCAAATATCCACCTACAATGAGGGTACCTGCCTAAAGAATCAACCCCCGGCAGAAGGTCAGGGAAAGAACATATGGAAACGCTCCATGGATAAGTGAGGGGCTGGGAACCAAATCTGGGGGTGAGGGGGGGAAAAATAAAATAGAATGCTGCCTACTCATCTTTAACACCCCATTTTTACCCCTCCACTAGGGCATGCCCCATAGAACCCAGGTCTCCTGAGTCCATCCTGTGCTCTGTCCTCAGCACTCAACTATGAACAGAAATGTTTCTATACTTTAATTAAAGCAACGGAGGTTTTCTGGGGCACAGGGAGGGGATTTGAATGAAAGTTTCAACCTGAGCCAGATTTTTAACTTTAACTTGAGTGGATGTTTTAAAGACAAGCTCTAATTCAAGCAGGAATTAACTCAGGGCTGTTCTCTGGCTTGTGTTATCCAGGAAAGGAGGCAGCTCTTTTCAGCTTAGTTTAAGACAGGGAATAGGGTCACGTGAAACCAAAATAAGCCACAAAGGGTCCTGTGGTACCTTGTAGACTAACAGAGGTTCCATGAGGTTGATGGATTTCCACTCCATATGGCTAAATGCATGGTCTCAAGTATCAGAGGGGTAGCCGTGTTAGTCTGGATCTGTAGAAGCAACAAAGGGTCCTGTGGCACCTTGGCTACACCTTTGTCGCTTCTACAGATCCAGACTAACACGGCTACCCCTCTGATACAAAATAAGCCACTTTCAAAACCAAAATCAGCATCCTCCTGGGGGTTTGCTCCAGTTTAACTAAAAACCGATTTCGGTTCAATGTATTATTTGCATTACTGTACCATCTAGGAGCCTCAATTAGGGCCCAGGACCCCAGGTTGCTACAGGCTGCACAAATACAGAATACAAAGCTGGTCCATGCCCCAAAGAGCTTCCAATCCAAGTATAAAATTGGTGAGAGCTGGTAGATACAGCACAAGGAAGCAACAAGCCAATACTGGTCAGCAGTTGCCTAACCATTGCCAAGGTTTTTGCGAGGGGCTGCATAGGAGAAAGCACAAAGGTGCTTGTTTGAAAAACGGGTGTGACTGTCTCCTCTAGACAAGGCCGAGTAAGCAGGAACACCTACTGTGTTGCAAACCCTGAGTCAAGAGCATTGCACTAAGGACATGAGGACTACGACTTTAGAAGCTGACAGCCCAATTACTAGTTTCAGGCCTGGTCTACACTTAAAATTTAGGGTCAACAAAGCTAGGCGTTCAGGGGTGTGAAAAATCCGCCCTGCTGAGAGCTGAAGCTATGCTAACCCCTGGTATAGGCAGAGCTAGGTTGGCAGGGAGACGGAGTTCCTACAGTGGTGGAAAACCCCCTTCCGTTGCTACAGCCTGTATCTACACTACAGGGTTACAGTAGCATAGCTACTGACACTGTAGCGCCCACAAGTGTAGACATGGCCCTACTATCTCAAAGCAAGTAAGACACAGAAACTTACACAGTATCAATGGTGAAACTGCAAATGCTTTCCTGGCCAGTAATCCCAAGTGGGAAGGGCAGGGCAGGATTGATTTTAAATGGGGGTTTTCTCTTTACCTGTCAAAAAAGCCCCCCACCAAAACCAAAACATTTGGCCAAATCCAACCAGCACAGACCCTAATTAGTCTCTTCCTTCTGTCCTTAAAGGGTCAGTCCCCTGGCCTTGCCCATCTGACTTATCTTATCTGCAGAGCGAGGCTTGTTGATGACCATTAACAGCCTCTAATCAGCAGCTTCTCCAGGGCGGAGTCGTTCGTGCTGCCCTTTATCTGGGGCTGATCAGTCTCTCTTGTCCTGAGGAGCAATGGGGAAGGCGAGGCTCAGGACCACACCTGAGCGTCACCCCCCCCCCACAATAACCCCCAGGAGGGGGAGAGATCAAAGCGGGGGCTGCTGAGGGTTGAAGATCCCCAGGCACGTCAAGGGTCGGGGTGTGAACCCCGGCGTCCTCGCCAAAGCCTGAGCTGGGAGAGTCTATTCCGCCTCCCTCCCACCCCACTTCCTGGCTGGGGAGCAGCTCCCCCAAAGCGGAATGAGCCGGGGGGGGGGGTGATCTGTGCATGGGGCGGGGCCCCTCGGGGCCCCTCCCACCCCCATTTCCTTTGCTAAGGGAGGGGAACCAACCAGGCTTGTTCTCAGGGGAGGGGGGACCCCACCCAATGCCCCAGCTGGGGCTTCCCCGTCCCCAGCCCCTGGGGAAGCTCCTCCTGTCTTGGGGTCCCCCCAGCCCTCGGGTGCCCTTGATCTCAGGCTCTCCCCGGTCGCCATTTTGGAAACAGCCAAGTTGGCTACTTCCGGTTCAGGCGGGCCTCCGCTCTCTGACCTCATTTCCTCCTGCCGCTGCTGTCAATCATTCCGCACTCCGCGCGCTCGGCCCGAGGCCAGCCAATGGCTGCCGGCGGGGTGGGCGGGCCGAGCGTGTTTCTCTTCCGGTTCGGCGCGAGAAGCGCCGGTAGCCGTTGGAAACGCGGCTGGGGCGGGAGGCTGGAGGCAGGAGACAGGTGGGGGCCTGAGCGCGACCTCCCCCCGCCCCGGAAGTGGCCCCAGGGTCCGGGGGGAAGGGCTGGGGTCGGCTCTTGCCCCCCCCCCCCCCTCCCGCGTGGTCGGAGTTCTCGGGGGGGGGGCCCGCTGGACTCCTGTTCCTGGGGGGAGCCCCCATCCCGGGGGGGGGGGGAGCGCTGGGCTCCTGTCCCTGGGGGGAGCCCCCATCCCGGGGGGGGGGGAGCGCTGGACTCCTGTTCCTGGGGGGAGCCCCCATCCCGGGGGGGGGGAGCGCTGGGCTCCTGTCCCTGGGGGGAGCCCCCATCCCGGGGGGGGGGAGCGCTGGGCTCCTGTCCCTGGGGGGAGCCCCCATCCCGGGGGGGGGGGGCGCTGGGTTCCTGTCCCTGGGGGGAGCTCTCATCCCTGGTGGGGGGGGGGGGGGCTGGGCTCCTGTCCCTGGGGGGAGCCCCCATCCCGGGGGGGGGGGGCGCTGGGTTCCTGTCCCTGGGGGGAGCTCTCATCCCTGGTGGGGGGGGGGGGCTACTGGGCTCCTGTCCCTGGGGGGAGCCCCCATCCCCGGTGGGGGGCCCACTGGGCTCCTGTGCCCTATAGCTGGGGGGAGGGGTGTGTTGAGCCCACATTTCTGTGGTGGGGAGCTGGGGTCTTGCTCCCCTGCCTCTAGGTGGAAGTGGAGGCCATGGCTCAATCTGGGGAGGGGCGGGTGCTTAGATTTCTTTGCTCTATATATTTGTGCGGGGGAGGGGAGTTTGAGCCCCCCAGTTCCTAGGTGATGCTGGGTGATGCCCCACCAGCTGTGATAATGGGCGGGCTTTAAATCCAGACCCAGAGAGCCTGTCTGCCTCCATCTCCTTGTAGCCCCACATGCTCCTTCCTGGGTGCCCTAGAGCTGGGGGTGGGGTGAGGTGTGGTGGATGAAGGAGAAAAGGCAGCACGTGTGATTTCCCCTGCCCCTTAGAGGACTGACACTTTCCCTCTCCTCTGCACCTTGCAGGCAAAGATGGGCCGCAGGAAATCGAAGCGGAAGCCCCCACCCAAGAAGAAGATGACGGGCACCCTGGAGACGCAGTTCACCTGCCCCTTCTGTAACCACGAGAAGTCCTGTGACGTCAAAATGTAAGTGGGTGGGCTGGAGAGGCCTCTCTGGTTTTAATGGTGGGGGCACAGCCAGCTGAGTGCTCATTAGGGTACACTTACGGGGGGGGGCTGCTGCTCCTCCTGATTCCCACCTTAGAGCTGGATCAGGAAGTTCCCACACTGTGGGGTTAGGTGCATTACTGGGAGACGCCACTCATTCTCTGAAACATCTCCTGCTAGCCGCTGCTGCAGACAGGACACTAGGCTGTTGGCTTGGTTCAGTATGACAGAGGGAGGAGACTGGGCTAGATCGGCCCATTGGTTTCATCCAGTATGGCAGCAAGGGAAGGGGGAACAAAACAGGGCAGATAGTAATACCTACTCTTATAGGGAGGCTAGAGCACTGGGCCAGGACTCCAGATATATTGGTTCTATTTCTGGCTCTGCCACTGGTCTGCTGGGTGACTGTGGGCATGTCACTTTACCTCCCCCTGCCTTAGTTTCTCCTTCTGTAAAATGGAGATAATAATACCAACCTCCTTTGTAAAGTGCTTTGATATCTGTGGATGAAAAGCGCTATAAGAGCCCGATAAGAGGTTGTTACTATTATTAACCAGGATGGTAAGGAGTGGTGTCCCTAGCCTCTGTTTGTCAGAGGGGGGTGATGGATGGCAGGAGAGAGATCACTTGATCATTACCTGTTAGGTTCACTCACTCCGGGGCACCTGGCATTGGCCCCTGTCGGTGGACAGGATACTGGGCTGGATGGACCTTGGTCTGACCCAGTCTGGCCGTTCTTATGTTATGTTCTTATTTTTTATTATTATTTTTAGCACTTTTCATCAGTAGCTTGATGAGCCTGTTGGACAGATCTGGCATGGCAAAGAAGGGGAATGGTACTGGGTAAACTGGGCCAATTGTTCTCTTCTTATTAGAGGTGGAAGCCATGCTAGAAGGGGTCCATGTGGTTTGATATGGCATGGGCAGAGTGGGGGATACAGGGCTAGACTGACCCATTGGTTTGATTGTGTGGTATAGCCTAAGCCATAGGAAAGCATTTCAGTAATTAAACAACTTATTTTTTTAAATGATGTAAGTGAGCAACACAGTAAGGGCATTTGGGGTTTTGCTATATCCCCATCAGCAAGTCATACTGAAGTGTGTCTGTGCATATCCTGGATCGTGTCCATAAAAGTAGTAGGAAAGTGCAGCAAGATTTCCCTGTTAGGAATTTTTTCCTAATCTTCATCCCCTGTTTTCCCGTATGAGTGTATAATGAACAACACTGGAACTCAGGTTTGTACCACCTCAAATGCTTCTCCTCTCACCCTTCAGAGCATGCAGATGGTTTGCACGTTTTTATGTTTATCTTTTAGCCTAATGCCTACATGTTTAGTTCTTTTAACTTCTCATAAATCCTGAGATGGAACATGGTCCATTGGTTAAAGCAGAAGACTAAGAGTCAGGACTCCTGGGTTCTTTTTCCAGCTCTTTCAATTGTGATCACGTTGGGCAAGTTGCTTCCCTTCCATTCGCTAGTTTCCCTGTCAGTAAAGAACTTAGTAGCTCTTGGGTTGTGATGCTTAATTTGTTAATGCTGTGTTTTGTTTCAGTGGGTGCTATGGAAGAGAAGTGTATTCTTCTATTAAGTCAATTTCGCTAACCACTTGCTCTTGATTGTTTGCTCTTTGAACTTCCATTTGTCTTGCTCTTTGGAAATATTTGTATTGTTGGAATATTGTTTTCTATGTTCCAGGGACCGGGCTCGGAACACTGGCGTAATATCATGTACTGTGTGTCTGGAAGAATTTCAGACCCCCATAACGTGTATCCTTTGCACTTCTAATGACTGAAGCAGGATATTTTTACCGTAGCTGTTTTTTCCCCCATGAATTGATGGAGGGAAATGTATTTTCAGTGCAGTTCTATTTCAGCCCCAGAGGTCTTGGAGTTCAGATTTTGCTGAGCCCCCAGAACTTTGCCAATGTGCCGTGTCCAAGTATCTGCAAAATTGCTGCTGCTGACTACAGCCAGAGCAGGTTCTAAACTCCTGAGATCCCTGCCTGGGGTTAGGTGTTTTCCACTGGGCTAGAGCACAGCTTCTTGTGGTATCTTGCCACTTCCAGTTTCCATTGTGGACTGGAACAGGAAGCAAAGAGGCAGCAGCTAAAATAACTAGACAGTCATATAGCAGTGCTCATAGATTCCAAGGCCAGAAGGGACCATTGTGACCATCTAGTCTGACCTGGATAATGCAGGTCATAGGACTTCCCCAAAATAATTTTGTTTGAACTAGACCAGGTCTTTTAGGAAAACATCCAATCTTGATCCTGTCCGTGACGCAAGGAAAAAACTTGGGTGGTGCATGTGGCTGTTAGGAACTGAATCCCGAAGCATGTGTTAGAAACTAGAATTCACTTCCCATCTTGCTTTCACGTGTTGGCCTTTATCATCCTATAGCAGCATGAGATGATTGATTGGATAGCATGTTCTTAGTCCGTCTCCGCACAAGGGTCAGAATCATGGTTGGTATGACAGGGAGTTAAATATTAGCAAGGCTGTCTGCTAACTTCACCCTGTAGGTGCCTCGGTTTCCCCATCTCTAAGGTGGGGATAATGATACTTGCCTCCCTTCAGAAGGTGCTTTGAGATGTACTGATGAAAAGTACAAGGAAGGGACCGAGTGCTAGTGGTGTTTGTCGCACAGTGCTGTGACAAAGGGCCAGGAAACAGGTGTTGCGGGGAAGAGTCGGAAAGGTGCAAAAAAAAATGTCTTAAGCTCCCAGTGCAAGATGAATTCCATGCTTCACGGGAGGTGGTGGTGGTGGTGGTGTTTTGGTGTCCTCTTCCTTGACCTTTGATCCTCTCAGATCTTTCGGAACCGGTGGACGTGTACAGTGATTGGATAGACGCTTGTGAGGCGGCCAATCAGTAGCAGCAACTGGGCAGGAAGCTCATTTGTGCTAATTTTGGATGTTACAATATTTTGTACGTGGAAAAAAATGTGCTAGTTCCATAACATGAGACAATCGGGGGCTCTGGAGAAGGCGGCTGGGTTTTTTATTAGCTTTTCCATCCAAGGATCTTTTTATAGCTGCTATTCCTTGTTGTGAATTACCCTGGGGCCCATTTAGACCCGTGCACGTGTAATACTGT
The DNA here is from genome assembly GCA_037349315.1 of Chelydra serpentina. NCBI lineage: Eukaryota > Metazoa > Chordata > Testudines > Chelydridae > Chelydra > Chelydra serpentina. The sequence goes on from JBAIAC010000292.1 coordinate 468,744, forward strand.
TAAGGGGCAATTTGGAAATGCTGCTCTAGTTAAGCGGGGAGGAGAGGAGCATTTTGTTTTGCTCAGTCCGGCGGTTTGAAAGTTCACAAGATAAGAAACTACTTGTCACCATGATTAAATGGCAACAGTTAATAAAAAAAAAAAAAGTCCGTCACTAATCCTAGTCTGGCCACCGGTGTCCTTTTGCAATGCTGGCTGGATCCCTGTTGGAAGAGGCTGTATCTTGGCTTCCACCCTGCTTTGAATAACCGTTGAAACGTTGATGCAGAGACAGTTTTGTCTAGTGGTTAGAGCAGGGCAGCAGGTTGTCTGGAGTCCTGGGTTCTTTTCCTGTGACTTCCACCAGCTTCCATTGTGATCCTGGGCAAGTCGCTTCCCCTCTTAGCGCCTCAGTTTCTCCCTCTAAATCAGAGTGAATAACACTCTGACCTTTGTAAAGTGCTTTGAGATCTTTGGCCACAAAGTGTGATAGAAATGTAAGATGAACACTGAAATACTGTAGAATCTCCTTCCTTCAGTCCCAGTTCTGGATATTGGTTTTTGGCTAGCTCTCTCCAACAAACTCATTGGCACAGAGAAGTCCCCATCCGACACATTTAACTTTGACTTACCTAAACGGGGGCACTGCTTACTTGGTTTACATACTCCAGTGCAGGGTAAGCGAGTTTGAATGAACCATTTGTCAGAAAACAGGACAATCCCTGAGGCAGATGACTGCTTTTCTCAGATGGGTTCCCCTGCAGAAGTGGAATGAGCAGATTTGCTCATTTGTCTCTTAATCAAAATACAGCAAAACTTCAGTACTGGAGGGTGGGAAGTGAATCGGGCTGCGGTGTTGGAGAACTGGGGGAGATGCTGGGGTGAGGGGAAGGGAGACAGGCTTCTGTGGTGCGGAAGGCCGAGGATCAGATATCAGCATTTGTTACTACACTTTTTGAGTCTAGTCATGGTGACAAGTGTGTTTTACCTTCTGAATGTCCAGACGCTAGACTGAGCCAAACCTCTGCTGCTTCGGCTTGCAGAGCCGTTTGGTGCTCACGGCTCTAATTTATTTTTGGGATAACTTCCCTCTCTCTTAGATTCAAAACGTTCGCCTCTCTTCTGATGCGGCAGTTACTCGGGGCAATCGCTCGGCCCTTGGCACCGCTGAGTTTTAAGGTGGTGGCAGATCCCTGGCTGAACTGATTTTAGGCCTATAGTGAATGGGCAGAGGACTGTTTGCAAGGGAGGATGTGAATCAGAGTGAGAGAAGTGAAGGGAGGATGGGCTAAATTAGCCACCTTGGCCTCCCTTGGCTTTTACCTGCTGCTTTTAACTTGAGGAAATTCTTATTGTATCAAGAGGTTTCCTTGGATCTTCCCGGATGGTACCAGCATCGCCTGGAGCTCCGTCCTGGACACTGATTGATTACAAGCCCCTGCCTTGGGAAGCTGCATAGGGACTGGGGGTTAAGCTGTTTTGAATTCCAGGCTGGGTTTGGACACCTTTCCCTGTGTGTGTGCAAAGAAGGGTGGAGCAAGCGACAGTCCTGATTTTGTTTGGGGTTTGTTTTGGGAGGGGGGCTCTTTAGAAATTGTTTGCAGTGGTAGAATGTCCCTTTAATAAATGTCATTATGGGGGGAAGTGGTCTTTGTGTGTCCTTTATGGTCGTCGGTGTCACATGGACTCTGGGCTGAGTGACCACACTCATTTCCCCGAGGCAGGCGGGAGTTTGTGCGAGCCACATGCCTGTATGAGAGAGACAGCAGACAAGCAGAGGTAGTAGGAAATACTGCGTTCTTTTCCTGTCTCTGCAAATTCCCTCCCTGTTCTGTGCCTCAGTTTCCCCTTTTGTAAAATGGAGGTTAATATCTTAAATGTGCTGCAAGTATTTGGGGTTTCTGCCTTGCAAGGCTGAAGGGCTGAATCGAACGTCTAGGATTCCAATTCTGTTGATTTACTGCCCCTTACCCATCCCCTCTAGCTCTTAGACAACTGAACGTTTATGGTATGTCAACAAAAACCCCAAACAAACCCCCGGCAGTGAGTCTCAGAGACTGGGTCAACTGACTTGGGCAGATTGCGCTATGGGGCTCAAAATAGCAATGTAGGCGTTCCCACCTGGGCTCCGAGACCTGGCCCCCTTGCCAGGATTCAGAGCCCGGGCCCGAGTCACATTTACACTGCTAATACTAGCCCTGTAGCGTGAGCTGCCGAGTCAGCCGCCGTGGGCTCAGAGCCGTGCTGCCCCAGCGGATTTTTGCAGTAGAGCGTCGTGTTTTCGCCGTGATCGCCAGGATCCCGGCCCCCCTGTGAGCTTCATTGCAAATGAACCTGAGCCCCCTGGCCTCAGTCAGTAGCGAATGCAGTTTCCTGGAGGTGACGCGTGTTCTGTGGTGCTGGAGTGGCCAATGCTGACTTCCTTACTCAGCGAAATGAGCCGCAACTGGCCACCAGGCTGCGTTCCAGCAAAGGACAAAAGGCTGCAGTGTAGGGAGAACAGTGAGTAGTGGTGGTGGAAGAAAATCAGCTGAGCCGGCGCTATTTGTTCTGGAAGACTGGCTGGGTAAACAGCTCGTAAAAGCAGCTGTTACCTGAGTAGTGGCTGTGGAGAGCTCTCTGGGCCCTGCCGGTGCCCCTCCGTCCTGCCCCACAGCCCCCTGCTATCCCAGCTCTGCCGGCGCCCCTCCGTCCTGCCCCACAGCCCCCTGCTATCCCAGCTCTGCCGGCGCCCCTCCGTCCTGCCCCACAGCCCCCTGCTATCCCAGCTCTGCCGGCGCCCCTCCGTCCTGCCCCACAGCCCCCTGCTATCCCAGCTCTGCCGGCGCCCCTCCGTCCTGCCCCACAGCCCCCTGCTATCCCAGCTCTGCCGGCGCCCCTCCGTCCTGCCCCACAGCCCCCTGCTATCCCAGCTCTGCCGGTGCCCCTCAGTCCTGCCCCACAGCCCCCTGCTATCCCAGCTCTGCCGGTGCCCCTCAGTCCTGCCCCACAGCCCCCTGCTATCCCAGCTCTGCCGGTGCCCCTCAGTCCTGCCCCACAGCCCCCTGCTATCCCAGCTCTGCCGGTGCCCCTCCGTCCTGCCCCACAGCCCCCTGCTATCCCAGGTCTGCCGGTGCCCCTCAGTCCTGCCCCACAGCCCCCTGCTATCCCAGGTCTGCCGGTGCCCCTCCGTCCTGCCCCACAGCCCCCTGCTATCCCAGGTCTGCCGGTGCCCCTCCGTCCTGCCCCACAGCCCCCTGCTATCCCAGGTCTGCCGGTGCCCCTCAGTCCTGCCCCACAGCCCCCTGCTATCCCAGCTCTGCCGGTGCCCCTCAGTCCTGCCCCACAGCCCCTGCCATCCTTGCCCTAGATTTTCTGCATGCCCAGCTTTGCTCATGCTTCTCCATTCTGGCCCGTCACACCACTGCTATTCCCATGCTAATGTCATCCCATCTGCAGGGCCCCAGGCCTGCCCACCTCCCTCAGTGAAGACCCTCGCTCCCTATTGTTTCCAGGCTCGGGGCTCTCGTGAGCACACCCTGCAAGTTGTCCTGAGCTAGATGGGGGTTTGAAGGGCAGAGTCGCCAGAGACCCAGCAAACTTTCTTCACGTGTGGCCTTGCATGAGCCAATCACCAGCCGAGGCAAAAGGCCAGTCACTCCGACTTCCAGCCGGGGGCTGCCTGAGCCAGTGTGGCCTTGAACCCCGGCAGCCAGGTAGTAATGGGGCAGAGTATGCGCCGTGCTCTGGGGAGGGAGGAGTTACTTAGTGCTTAAACCTTTTCCCTCTCTCCTTAATGTGTCCTTCTCTGGCTCTGCAGCGTAGGCATAGAATCCGAGCCATGTAGGACTAGATAGGTCATTTACTGCAGGCCCTGGCCCCGAAGCGGGACATAGCTTATGCCCCCGCATGGCCCCAGGGCATAGACGCAGCCTACGCTGGGAGAAGTAGTTCTGTGGGGGTAGAGACACCACCTCCCCAAACGCCGTCGACAGAAGCCGTCTTCTGTCAACCTAGCTGCATCTACACTGGAGATTTGGTTGGCATAGCTCTGGTGTTTTTTTTCAACCCCCCTCCCCATCCATAGCTTTACTGGTGTTGGTTTTAAGCGGAGAGCACGCCTATAGCATTAAGTCTTTGTGTGGTCTTCTAAAATCCTAGTGTGCGACCCGTTCCTTCCCGCGCTCCGTTTGTCTTTCGCAGGTGCAGACGGGAAGTAAGCCGTGTCTCTCTTCCCCCACTCCCAGCCCTGCTGTAGTGACTGCTGACCAGGGGAAAAATCCACTCCAAACCAGGGGACGCACCCCACCCATGCACGGATTGTCAACATCACTACTGACTTGGACTTACCCACTGACGCTCTGAAAACTACCACACCCCAATCTGGGTCTTTGCTAGTTGTGCGATATATATGTACCCTGAGAACCTTATACCTGATACTTGAAATCCCCCATAACCCAAGCCTGATCCCAGATGTACAGTACCTTCCTTCTTAACTTGTGTACATTTATTCTAAACATTAACTTTAATACAATTTTTACCTCCATCGTGCTGGGTTACCCGGCTCCTCCAAGGCATGCCTGCCATTTGACCGTTTCTTTGAAGACCTTAACAGGAAACCCCTGAAACAGGGCCTCACGGTCACTGTTCCCTCTAAGCTGTGCACGTGTGCGTGCGCGCACAGATCCTAAACCCCGCGCACACGGCGAAACACTGCGCGCACAAACATTTGCACAGAGGCACAACAATTTGAAATTTTTTGCACACACAGCCTGTCAAAACTTAGAGGGAACATTGCTCGTGGTGTTCACTGGGTTTCTTTCTTGCATTTTACTATGGCTGCTACATGTCATGTCAAGCACCCCATCGCAGACTCTCCTGGACCTGGGACGGCGCCGTGTAACCAGAAGAGTTATGGAGGGACTGTCCCTGTATCGCCTGCGTCTCGTCACGTAGATCCAGCCGTCGCTCCAGCTCTGCAAAGCGCTTCTCTCGAGTTCTGAGGGCTAACGTGGCTTTTAAGGGGAGATGTGGGGGGTCTAGGGAGCCTCCGTCTGCCTGTGAGTGCGTGATGAGGACGAAGCTGATCTAAGGTGGCCGAGCGTTCGGCCTGTGTGTGTGCACACATCACCCCCTGGTGGCCGATCTCACCGCACGTAGAGCAGCCGGCTGCTTCCCCAAATTCAAGTCGTGAGTTTGTGTTGAAGGCTCTGGGTCTGAGCCCCTCTCTCCTCCTGTCTAGCAGGCTTTGATACCTGCCCACAAACACTTTCTGTACACGTGCTAAATTACTGCCCAGAGCCCTGTGCACCAGCTGGCAATGGGGTTTCCAAACAGGGCTGGGAGCGGGGCTGTGGCCAATCGGCCAGGGTTCAATTACCAGCGGGAGCTTGGGCAAGTCACTTCATCTCAGTGCTTCAGCTTCTCCGAGGACCATGACCCTTCCCTGCGGCGCAGGGCTAAAGGGGATCACTCAATCCAGCTGGGAGGAAAGCCATGGCGGGGCTTGAGAGCCTTAAATCATCCTTACCAGTGATGCATGCGGGAAAATGATGAGCATTTATAGATGGCTTCTTCTCTTCCCAGCACTTAAACACTCGCTGATCATCTTTAGCCTGGTCAGACATTGCCAGCTAGCCTGTGTCAACCCAGGCATCCTGGGAGGTGGGAAATCCGCCTAGCTGTCGGTATTATCTACGCAGCCTTCTCTGTTAAAGGGACCTTAACCGCAGTCTGCGGTCATTGTACCCGACCTATGCGCCTGTAAACCCAAGAGTGCTAGAAATCGGCATCGGGGAGGCGAGCCAAAGGTTGTTTTTCTCTCTTTGGTTCGCAAGTCAGGTAGTTTAGTAGTTCTCAGTTCCTCCATCTCTAAAATGGGGGATAATTGTGCTGAGGATTACTATTAGGTGTGCTAATACTACGGTAAAATGGGCCAGACAGGTACGTAAGACGGGTCCCTTCACACAAGCGAGGCACGTGGAAAAAGCGATTGCACCACAAACCACAGCAGGGCAAAGGACTTGGATGTGACTGGGTTTGTGCAATTGACTAGATCTCCTTTTGACCTTCCCTTTTATATGCAGGCTTCACCGGCGAAGACAAATGTCCAGGAAGCTCTTAAATAAGATTAGAAATAGGTTTAGAATATAGATTTTTTTCCTTGTTTTATTGTGCCACAGTGAGAGATTAAAAAGTGCTCATCAGCAGAAAATTACAAACTGCTGTAATATCCGTTTATAAATCACTTGATCTGGAGTTTGATTTTAAAAAAATGTGTTTTAGTTTGCCAGCATGCAGAGTAGGGGAAATATTCCTAGGCTTTTAAAGGCAGCCCGTCTTGTAGGAAATCTAGTGGCTTATCTCAGTAGTTCACATTCTTATTTTTCCCATACATTAGATTGTCACCAAAATACTCATAACAACAAGGGCAATAGCAGAGGTGGATGGGCAGGTGACCCTTCCAGGAGCTCAACCGTGTGCGGGGAGAGGGTTTCTCACTTAGACTTGCAACTGGAAAACTGCTGACACAAACACTTGTTAGTCGAGGGTGCTGTCCTGGTGGTAGATGGAAAGTGTGTGTGTGGGGGGGTGTATATAGAGTGGGTCTCTTATATACACACACGGAGAATCTTATTTACAGAAATGGCATCTGTCCCTTTTCAAAGCACAGAAATGTTAGGAGAACCTTTGACAGAGACCGGGGTGAGTGTGTGTTTAAACTTGAATTTGCTCCATCTCCTCCTGTGCTGCTAGTCCCATCCCTCCCGCGTGCCTGCTCCGCTCAGGTCACTACTGCTAGGGGTGTTACACGCCTGGGATGGCGCGGTGGGTGCCTTCAGCTCCGTATGGAGGAGGGGGCGGGGGGAATACCTGGACAGTGACGCAGGAAGCACTGAATGCAATCATCAAGCCGTGAATGCAATCGCGGGCCGGTTAATTTCACCAACCTGTTTGTTCCCCTTACTTTAGGAAAGGGGATGGGGGGTGGGGGTGGCGGCAGCATTTCTAGGGCACTTGAGTGCCCAGATTGGGTGAGGGGGAAGGGTGTGAGTGTCTCAGAGCCGAGATGCTGGTGCTAATGGTGAAAAAGCACTAATGTGTATGGCTTTTCACGTCTACATCTAGCCTTCCCCCCACCCCAACGACTCCTGATTTAACTGAGGCTTGTTCTCTGTCAGTGCATTGTCAAGTGCTAGGTTATACATTTAAAACCAACTGAAATAAAGGCGGGGGAATCTGACTGGGGCTGGATTTTGTTTTTCGGGTTGGGGGAGCTGGATTGGGGGACCCTCTGTGAGCTGGGGAGCGTTGGGGGGGAGCAGTCGGGATTTCCTCTTATTCCTCTTTTTAAAGTAATCACTTGCTTTGTTTTAAAAAAAGACCCAGTTCCTTGTCGCGCCACGGTTGCGTGTGTCTCTGTGCAGCCCAGGCCCCTCACTCGGAGTTGTAGAAGTTGTGTTGGGTGTGGCTGTACTCGTCCTCGCCCACCATGGGGTAGTTGGGCTGGAGGCAGTATTTGGCGTCGAAGACCTGGCGCGGCAGCCCGTACACGGTCATGCCCTGCTGCGAGGCGCCCTTGTTGCTGCCCATCTGCAGGGAGACGGTGAGGCTGTCGCAGTGCTCCATGCCCAGCGTGGGCTCGAAGATCTGCCGCTTGGTCCCTGGCGCCGTCATGCCCGCCTGCAGGGGGAGGAGGGGGGTTAGTCGGACAGGAAGGGAGACGCTGTGCAGAGGTGAAGGCTCAAGAATACCAGGAAGTGGCACCTGGCGGCTTTCCTCTCTAGACGCTAGTCCCCCCCCAGGAATGGCAGCGGTTCTGATGCCCTTTTCCCTCTCCCACGCCTGCTCCTTGGCTTGCGTCTCTCTTACCTGGCTGGCTCCCTTGTTGGTGCCCATTTGTAGACTGATGGTCGCCTGATCCAGGGGCTGGTCTGTGCCCAGCTTGGGGTCGTAGAGGTGCCGGCGGGTGCCGTATGCCGTCATGCCCTGCTGGCTGGCAAACTTGTTGGTGCCCATCTGGAAGGAGAAGCCGAGTGAAGCCGAGTGCGTGGGTTCATGCCGGCTGCGGGCGAGACCCGATCTCTGCCCGCCTCTGCTCTTGGCATGAGGCTTCGCCGTGGGGGTTGGCACCGCTGTCGCCCGAGGGGAGTGGGAGTCCCCAGCCACCCCTGGGAGGTGGAAGGAGGAATTGCCGGCTCCCACGCTTGGCTGAACTTTGGGAGAGGCCGTTGCCCCAGGTAGGGTGACCAGACAGCAAGTGTAAAAAATCAGGACGGGGGGTGGGGGGGTGTGATGGAGTAGAGAGCGAGATGGATCTGACCTGAGGGAAAGGCTGCATTGGAAATGTGAGACTTTACCTGAGGCTGTAACATGAGCCAGGACGGGGGTTGGGAGGTGACACCTTTGGCTGGGAGTTTGTGGGCTGGCTTGGGAGAGGAAGGGAGGGGGGCAGACAGGGTCTGGCCTCCCTGGCCCAGGTGGAGCTGCGGGGCGAAATGCAGGGAGCCCCAGGCTGGGGTCTAAGCTCCCTGCCCCCCGGAAGGACCCGACTGAGGGGTCCTGGATGTACTGACAAGCTCTGGTTGGACTGTGTTCCTGGCATCTCTAATAAACCTTCTGTTCTACTGGCTGGCTGAGACTCCCAGTGAATCCGGGGAAGAGGGGTACAGGGCCGGACTCCCCTATACTCCGTGACAACTGGTGGCAGCGGCGGGACGTTCTGCACCCCGTGAACGGCGCTTCCTGCAGTAAGTAACTGGGGAGCAGTAGAACGAAGGGGGGCTAACGAGGACCAGGCGTGCTGAAGGCTCACGGAGGAGCGGTTTCGGGGAGCGGAGGAGCTACGCTTAACCCCTGGGAGTGTGTGTCCAGCGAGAAGGACTGTGCAATGAGGGGGTCCCCCTGGGGGCTACAGTGAGCAGTCCCAGGGGCGGAGGAGCCTGCGGCTTGGCCCTGGGAGAGAGAAGGAATTTTGCAGGGACAGGGTTCCCCTGGGGGTGCCGTGAGTGGACCCAGGGGTGCAGGAGCTGCAGCTCGACCCTGGCAAAGAGGCGGTGACCTGGAGAAGGGCTGGCACACTTGGGGTTCTTCCTGGAAACCGTGGGGAGCTAAGAGCACACAGGCCTGCGAGTCCACAGCAAACTTGGGAGCAGTGAAGTGATGGCGTATCGCCTTCTCCTTAAGAAGAGCATTGTAACCCTGTGCAAAAAGAGAGGGATACCCATTGGAAAGCTCACTAAAGCCCAGTTAATCACGCGGCTGGAGGAAGATGACCATTCCAGGGAGCAGATTTCTGACCCCAATGGGGCTACAGCAGGATCTGGGAGCAGCTGGAGTGATAGCCTGGCATCCCCAAGAGTCTGGTCCCCAACCAGACGGGGGTCTTCACGATCGGGTTCCCCAGCAGGGGATCGGAGACGGATGGGACTGGAGCTGAGTCCGAGAGAGCAAGAGGACGGTGAGAGACAGCAAGAGCCCGAGAAAGACCTACAGAAGAAGCGGCAGCGTGAACTTGCGGTGGTGGAACTGAGAGGCATAGGGGACTGGCCAGGGGTAAGTGGGGACAGATCCCGGGGTGCCAGCTCCGCAGGGAACCTCGATCCTAAATTGCTGCCCCTGGTTAAGGAGGGTGGGGATGTGGAGGCCCACCTCACTGCCTTGGAGCAGGCTGGTGATTGGAACCAGGGAGACCCTGCGGAAAAGCCCCGGGATCTAACCCCCTTGCTGGGTCCCAAGGCCATAAACTCCACCAGCCAGAAGGGTGGGATGGTGGACGGATTTCCACTCCTGGCCCTGGACTCAAGCCCTATGGACCCCCAGTGGAAGCGGAAGCTGATGGTCAATGGAGAGACATTCGGGGGGTGGCAAGACCCCGGGACAGAGAGAATTGTGGTCAGGCCCCGGGTGGTGCACCCCCACCAGCTGCTGGGGGGCTGTGTGACCTGGGTGAGGGTCCCAGGGACGGACCCATTCGCCCTGCCTATGGCCCAGATCCCTGTGCAGACCCAGGAGGGGTCGGGCTGGCTGGTGGTTGGGGGTCTCCAGGATATCAGCGGTGAGGTGCTGTTGGGGGGTGACTGTGTATCTTTGGGACAGGATCCAGGCCCTGTAACGGCCGAGGATTTGAATTTGAACTCAGGAAACCAATTGGCTAAGAGGGAAATGGTCAGTGAAAATGCAAATGACCTGGCTGGCAGTGGGGAGGAGCTGCCAGGCCCGGGTTACCTGCCTGCCTGTAACCAGACCCCTAGGGCGGGGTGGGTCAGAGAGATGCTCCCCACCCCCCTGCACACTGGAGAGGTGGCTCACGCTGGCTCTGATGCTGTGACCAAAGCAGCGAGCTCGCTGCCTGGCCCCACAGGGACAGCCAGGGCAGCGCTGAGCCCGGGGGGAGCAGAGACCCCAGCTGAGTGGGGGAACACACAGGCAGGGCAGGATGGCTGCCAACCAGGCTTGCCTGGTCCAGAGGTGCTGCCGGGAAGTGATTCCACGGCAGGGAGGGAGCCACCAGGGACAGGGCTCAGTGGGGCCGTGACCCCAGGCCTGGCCAGTGAGCTGCAGAGGGATCCCGCTTTGGAGAAGCTAAGGGAACTTGCTGGCCACAGCGCTGCAAACCCCCTTGGGGAAGACTGCAGAGACAGATCCCTGGGGGAGAAGGGATTCCTGTGCCGGGAATGGGCTTCCCAAGGGGAAGTAGAACTGCGGGGAATCAGGAGGCAGCCGGTGGGGCACCCGAAGTATCATCACCGGCTATTATACCTGGTCCAGGGTAAGGGAGAAGATCCCTGGAGGTCCCTGCCCCTCAGGGAGGAACCTTTCCAGAAGGTGGCTATGAATGGGGTGGGCCCCCTCAGCAGGGCAACCCAGTCGGGGAAGAAGTACATTTGGGTGGTGGTAGATTTTGCCACCCGCTACCCCGAGGCGGTACCCTTATCCTCCATTGAAGCAGACACCGTGGCGGATACGCTGCTGACCATTTTCAGCCGAGTGGGGTTCCCCAAGGAAGTCCTGACAGACCAAGGGTCCAACTTCATGTCGGCCCTGCTCCGGTGCTTGTGGGAGAAATGTGGGGTCCGGCACAGTTGGGCCTCAGCATATCATCCCCAGTGCAATGGGCTGGTGGAGAGAGTTCAGGGGACCATGAGGCTGATGCTGAAGACTTGCATCAATCAGCATCCACAGGACTGGGACAAGTACCTGCCCCACCGAGGGCACAAGGAAGTGCCCCAGGAATCACCAGGGGGCTTCCCTTTCAAGCTGTGGTATGGGAGGAGAGTAAGGGGACCCCTAGAACCGGTAAGGGACAATTGGGAGGAGAATGGGGAAGACCCCCTGATGGACCTCTCCCCTGAGATGGGAGCCCATCCTTCCATCAGGTGTCCCCCAGTCAGAGTAACTGGGAAAAGAGCCCAGAACCTGGAGAGAGAGGCCAAGGACAGGCTGGCTTTAGAGGTGAACCAGTCATTCAACAGCCCAGGGCTGGCCAAGGCGGAGGCGATCAGAGATTGGCCTGTTCCCCAGACCAAGAAACAGGGCCAGGCCTTTAGCGGGATGGCGGGGTCCCACCAGAGGTTTGTACCCCACTTTAGCTCCCTAGCTGCCCCCATCACAGAGCTAGGTAAGAAGAGGAAGCCAGATGAGGCAGTCTGGACCGAGCAGGGCCAGAGGGCTCTCTGTGCGCTGAAGGAGGCTCTAATCCAGGGCCCTATAGATCGAGTAAACCCAGACGGGGCCAAGCCCTGTACAGTGTTCACCAAAGCCTCAGACACAGGGCTGGGCGTGGTGCTGATGCAGGCCTATGCGAAGTGGGGGAGACGCCCCATCGGGTATCTGAGCAAGGAGCTGCTGCCCTGGAGGCAGAACGGTCCGGCCATAGAGAGGGAATGCCTGGCCATGGGGCAGGCCCTTAAGAAGCAGCAGCCAGATCTATTTGGGTGGCGCTTTACAGTGTATATTCACCACTTCGCCCCGACGTGGCTGCATCCAGGAAAAGGGGCCGATGCCGAGCGGCTGGTGACACAGACACGTGGTCAGAGAGGGGACCAGATCAAGAGGGAGGCTCTTAACCAAGAGAGCCCGAACTACAGCCCTCCAGACTGGAGCGCTGGGAAAAGAGCTCATCTCAGCTTGAACCCCAGGGGTTTTGGGATGGGAAAAGGGCATGGGCCGCATAAACCTTCCCACATGCGGCCTGCGGGTGCCATCCAGCCCACCCAACCTAAGGGAGCCCGTGGAACTGGAACGGCCTGGTGTGACCAGGTTCGAACTTCCCCGGGTCACTGGCTAAAGTGACCCCGCTCAGTTCAGTCTCGAAGGGGGGAGAGATGTGATGGAGTAGAGAGCGAGATGGATCTGACCTGAGGGAAAGGCTGCATTGGAAATGTGAGACTTTACCTGAGGCTGTAACATGAGCCAGGACGGGGGTTGGGAGGTGACACCTTTGGCTGGGAGTTTGTGTGCTGGCTTGGGAGAGGAAGGGAGGGGGGCAGACAGGGTCTGGCCTCCCTGGCCCAGGTGGAGCTGCGGGGCGAAATGCAGGGAGCCCCAGGCTGGGGTCTAAGCTCCCTGCCCCCCGGAAGGACCCGACTGAGGGGTCCTGGATGTACTGACAAGCTCTGGTTGGACTGTGTTCCTGGCATCTCTAATAAACCTTCTGTTCTACTGGCTGGCTGAGACTCCCAGTGAATCCGGGGAAGAGGGGTACAGGGCCGGACTCCCCTATACTCCGTGACAGGGGGTAATAGGAGTTTATATAAGAAAAAGACCCCAAAATCGGGACATCTGGTCACCCTAGCGCCAGGTATCTCCTGCCCAGCTGCAGTGAAACTCTGCCGCGAGCTCCCAAGGTTTCTGCTCCCTGGGGCAATCTCTGGTGTTGCACAAAACTGGGCTGTCACCTGTTAGAGAAGCCCCAGCTACGGTGGCAGAAAGGGGCTGATGGCTCAAGTGGGCGCCCCTGATATGGGCTGGGGTGGCTTTCCCCCTCCCCTGCCCGGCTGGGTCCTGCCCACACGTCAGCCGGCTCTGCAGCCCTGGAGGTGCCACAGTACCACCAGAGGCTGAGCCGTAGAGAAATCTCAGCATCAGCTGGGCTTCCTCGAGGCTGTGCAAAGCTATGAGCTGGCCCCCCCGGGCCGCTGTGTTTGTTTCCTCTGGGCCCCGGGATGGTGCTGGGGCCAGATCTCTGGCCTCCTCTCTCCGAGCTCCGGGGGCTGCCAAGGGGGCGCGTGGCGGGGGGAGTCACACACCTGCAGCCCGATAACGTTCCGTCCTTCTTTCAGCTTCTCGGGCTGGAATCGGCGCTGATGCTTCTCGGCGTATTTCACACCCATGTTCACTTTGTTGCCTTTTGTCTTGGCCTGTGCGGGGGAGGCGTGAAAAAACAGGGCTCACGTGGGGACGGCTGGAGGGGTAAATCTCCCTGTCCCCGCCGAAACCCGTGGCCCAGCCTGGAGTGGGGAGACCAGCCCCCGTCTTCCCCCATGAACAGTCCCCCCCGTCTCTAGCTCCCGTGTTACCAGGCACTGATCAGATTCAAAGCCAAGGCTGTGGCTGTGAGCCGTGGTGGGTGGGTAAGAGGAGGAGCCTTTCCCCATGGGGGTGGGAGGGAGGTGACTTCAAGCATTAATCTGTGCATTCGGGGGAGGCGGGGGGCTGCGTCAGTCCCACCCATCACTCCAGCCCAGCTAGTCCTGGCCAGCTCCGGCCCCTCGTGCTGAGGACAATCAGCAAACCAGGGGCCGATTCCTGAGTGGGGGTGGCCGCGGCTGGAAGGACGCCCGTCGCCTGCAGCGCCCGTGCCCTGCATCTCTGCCAAGCGACGCCGCCTCACCCCCCCAAGGTCTCTTCAGGTGCCTTCGACATGCCAGGAACCGCTGCGGGGGCCGCGCTGGCGCTGCCGTACTCACCTGGCTCGCCAGGGCGATCAGGGTGGACTGCACCTGGGTGTAGTTCGTGTTCTCAAAGAGGTCGTTGGCTTCGAAAATGTCGTGCGGCTTCACGCCGTACTTGGTGATGGCCTTGATGAAGTTACTGATGTTCTCGAGCTGCGGCGGGACGGCAGGGGGTTATAGGGCGGCCCGGCTGCTCCACCCCGCCCGAGCCCGGCACCAGACCACTCGCCCCCCCGCCCCATCCAGCTGTTCTCGGGATTCCGCCAGTATTACAGCAGGGCTGAGAGGCTCCAACCCAATGGCGCGTCCGGGCTGAGCCTCTGTTGCCCCCTCCCTGCAGGACTCCACGTATTGCCCAGAGTACAGAGAGGGGCCCCTGAGTCCGTGTCTGACGTGACGCTCTGCGCTGGCTCCTCCAAACACGGGGGCTTTTGCTTAACGCGTCCATGTGCTGGGGAGGGCTGGGTCCTGCTCTGCCCACCCATTGCTCCAGCCTAGGAAGGCTGCGGTGCCATTTCCGCCCTTCCCCTGCCCACAAAGATCTCCCTGTCGGGCAGCCCCCACCCGTCCCTGGGGTGTCTCCCAGCACCCTTAGGCCTTAGGGACCCCGGGGAAGAGTCTCCTGACTTCTGGACTAGTTCTAGCTTCAGGCTACTGTCTCGTGTGACGCTGGCGGAGGTGCTAAGCCAGGCCCCGTGCCCAGAGGGAGCCTTCACCTGGTGCCAGTTCTGAGTGGACTCGTTCACCTTCTTCACGGAGCCAGGCTGCAGTTTGTTGATGAGTCTGAAAGGAGAAGGCCCGAGAACGGGGTTTGTTCGGTACGGCGAGGGCTGCACCCGTCGCTGGGAGGCGGCTGGCTCTGGGGTGGGACGCAGGCGCTGGTAACCAGGGCCCAGCGTGCCAGTGTCCGAGCAGAAGGGAGGCGGGGTGGTGGGCCGTAGAGTGCAATGGCCCCGGGTTGAATGTGGCTAACGCCCCCCATCCGGCAGGAAATACTCTGGGATCTGCAGGGACGGCACAGCGGGCTCGGACTCCACCGGGGGAGCCCTTCCTGGGGCAGGTGGGTTTCCCTGGGCGCTGTCTGGGCCGAGGACCTGGCCAGCCTGTGGTGAGTGGGGGACAGGGCTGGGAGGGTAGAGGTCGGGGTATGACTGGAATTGGGCCACGCTCCCATCCCCAGCAGCCCAACCCCTCATTGCCGGGGAGCTCCCCCCCCCCCCCCCCCGGCAGGGCAGGACGCCCCCCCCCTTCGCCCCCGCAGGCTCCTCACTTGCACAGGACGACGCCATCCTTTAGCCCCTCCATGAAGCTGTCCCCGAGGCGCTCCCCCGTCACATCCTCGATCCACAGCCGCAGCTCCTGCTCCCGCTGGGGGTCGTACTTCTGGGCCAGCTGTAACGGAGCCAGAGGGCAGTGGGCATGGCTGAGTGTGCCAGGCTGCTGGGTGACGGGCACGCGGCGGAACCGTGTGAGCAGCACCCCGGGCAACCCCGGTGCCGACCGTGCCTTGTTTGACCCCAGGGCCCTGTTGGCATCGTGCCCTGCCCTGGCATTCTGCTGGGCCCGTTAGCAAGTGTCCCCCATTGCTGATCTCAGCCCTCTGCGCAGTGTGGACCAATATCCCCACCGCCTGCTCGGGGCGGACCCTGAGAACAGCCAGAGTCTGGTTTTGGGTACAAATACTCCGATGTATCAGGGTAGATTTCAAGGCCAGAAGGGGCTGGCCAGCACTCCTGGGTCGTGCGGGCCGGACAACTTTCCCCTGCATCCTGTGGGGGTGAGCTTGAGTCTCGCTGAGAATTCGAAGGCTCTGAGTGCTGGAGAATCCAGCCTGGTCCCTCCAGGTAGCTGCACTGATGGTTAATTGCCACCCTTGGGCAAAATCTGCCCCTTCAGCTTCCAGCCGTTGGATCGGGCGGGTTCTGCCCTGGTCTGCCAGAACCAAGAACCCTCTGTTCCCTGTGCGGCGGCTGCTCGGGAATTTGGAACCTGCTTAGCCAGCCCCCATCACCCGAGCGTCTGGGCGCCTCACAGTCTTTAATGTATTTATCCTCCCCGGAGGCAGGGCAGAGCAGCGCTGTTATTCCTGTTGTGTAGCTGGGGAAACCGAGGCACAGAGCGGCTAAGTGACTTGCCTATGGTCTCCCGGGGTGTCGAGCGGAACAGGCCGCAGGCTAGTGCTGTAACCATTGGACTATCCTGCCTCTGTGCCCTTGGGCTCTCACAAACCTCTTAAACCCACTGTTGCCACTGGGAGAGGGGGGCTTGTTTGCTAGAATGGGACCATCCCAGATCTGCGTAATAGGGATCCGTTTGCGGACCATTCACCCTCGTGTGGCCCGCCACCTCCCATCCCATTGGGTCGGGAATGATATCTCCATGGCAACCCCAGCAACTAGCGTGTTGTTGAATGAGATGGGTGATGAAAATGATCAGGGGCCTGGAAAAAAAAATTCTCCTGCTTGAAGAGAGACTGCAAAGATTGGAATTGTTTCCCTTAGAGAGGAGGCGACGAAGAGAAGACACGATAAAAATATACACGATCATGACTGGGCTAGAGAAGGGGGAACAGGAGTTTCTGATCTCTCTGTCTCACAGCATGAGAACACGGGGACCGGCATATGAAGGTAGCCAGTGAGAAACAAATGAAATACTTTTTCACTCCACGTGGAATGTTAGACTGCGGAACTCCATGCCACAGGAGGGAAAGAACGTAGCAAGATTCAAAGAGGGACTGGACGTTTCTGTGGATAACCAAACTAATCACAGTTAGAACAGCTCGTCGCTTTGGCCGGGATATAAAACCTCCGGCGTAAGCCGATCTCTAACTCTTGGGGGCAGATTACCCCATATCTGTCTACTGTGCAAGTCTTGTATCTTCCCTGGTGCTGGCCACTGAGTCAGGCTCCTAGGCAGCTCATGTATTTTAGCTGCTTTTAATAGCATCTGGAAATGAGCAGTTGGCCCCAGCTAACTGGCCAATTTGCTATTGAGCACCCCCCAGGTTGGGAGCCCCCAAAAGAGGGGAAGTGCCAAGAGAACAAATTAATTTCCCGTGGATGGATGCTCTCCTGCAGTGGAGCTACCCAGCTGTATCCCCTGCCCCGGACAGGGGAGGCCAGTCTGCCCCGAGGCAGGTTGGTTTTGTGGTTACTGAACCGGCCACTGACTCCCTGTGTGACCTGCGGCAAGTCACTGCGTCCCTCTGGGCTCAGTCCCCAGCTGTGAAATGCGGAGGATCTTTGGGGCAGGGACTCTCGCTCTGTGTCTGCAGCACCTGGTGCGTGGCGCCCTGATCTCGGCTGGGAGCTCTTGGGGCGACTGGCATGCAAATGCTGGCACCAGCCGGGCTCTGTTCTACCCCAGCCCTGCGGATTGCAGCGTCTGGAGGGGGCAGAAAGCGCCCCAGGCCGAGTGGACGGGATCTAGGCAACCCCCGTACCCTTTTCTTGTCAAACGGAGCTGATCTGACATGGTTTCTGCACTGGCCCCAGCCCTGCCAGGGAAAAAAGATCCCCAGAGCCAAACCTCTTTATCTGGAAATGTGTTTCTGCACCAGGGCTCTGTGCTCCTAAGGGCCGTCTGCCCCCAAAGCTGCCATTAGTGCCCCCCCGTGGCCTCCGAAATTCCTAGCTCCTGTTCTCCTGGGAATCCCATGCTTGACTGACAGGAGACAGCCCTGACATGTTTATGATCCAGCTCTGCCAAACTCTCTGCCCTGGGGCGAGTCCCACGCTGGCTGCCAGGAAAGGAGCTAGAGGGATTAAGTCATTGAGGCTGGGGCTGCGGCTCGCGAAGGGAAACAGAGTTCCCGACAAGCGCCTCCTCCCCCCCGACTCACAATGAAACTCCCCAGTGAGTTCTGGAGCAGCCCCACCTCTGGGGTGGAAAGTGGCAGCTGTTTCACCGCCGATGGAAAGAACTCTTCCTTCCTCGTGTTAGTGCGTTGACTCTAGAGTGACACGAAGAATAGATTTGGTCCCATATCCAGACAATACCAAGAGGCAGACAGCAATGCTCACTGCTGGCATTTTGCCCAGGGCACCAGGGTTCAAGGCCCCCGGGTCTGGCATGAGTACCGGGAGGTCAGGCTGCTGGTTTAATGGCTTTCGGGTGCTGCAGATTCACCGTCGTGCCGGCTTTGTGGTCACTAGCGCTCCCCCGGCTGGGGTCTGCAGGGGAAACGCCGGCTGTTCCCAGAGCGCACAGAACTCCTGCCCTGCCTGCGGTTAGGAGGCATTCAGGTGAGGGCTCCCCGGTCCCTGGCTGAGTCCGGTCCAGAGCCAGTGCCAGACAGGAGCCAAATTAGTGCCAGTGCTAATAGTGCCTCTTTGGGGGGTGGCCTCCTGGGTTGCTGAGACCTGGGCAACTCATGTCACCAAATGGCAGTCAGTCCCTCGGAGCGGAACCAGAGCCCTAGAGCTGAAGGGGGGCACCGTGGCTGGAGGGCCTGGAGCTGCTTTTCCAGCAACCTTTGAGAAGGGAGCTTAGCAGAGGTCCAGTTGGAGGCCCAGTAAATCAGAACCTGACCCAGTCAGGACTCCTGGGTTCCAACCCCAGCTCTGGGTGAGGCTGGGGTCTGATAGAGCAGGGAGTGGGCCTGGGTTGTATCTCCAGCTCCAGGAGGGGACTGGGGTCTAGGGGTTAGAGCAAGAGGGGCTAGGAGCCAGGACTCCTGGGTTCTAGCCCCAGCTCTGGGAGAGGAGTGGGGTCTAGGGGTTAGAGCGGGGGAGAGGGGGAGCCAGGACTCCTGGGTTCTCTCCCCGGCTCTGGGAGAGGAGTGGGCTCTACGGGTTAGAGCAAGAGGGGCTGGAAGCCAGGACTCCTGGGTTCTCTCCCCAGCTCTGGGAGAGGAGTGGGGTCTATGGGTTAGAGCGGGGGAGAGGGGGAGCCAGGACTCCTGGGTTCTATCCCCAGCTCTGGGAGAGGAGTGGGCTCTAGGGGTTAGAGCAAGAGGGGCTGGGAGCCAGGACTCCTGGGTTCTAGCCCCAGCTCTGGGAGAGGAGTGGGGTCTATGGGTTAGAGCGGGGGAGAGGGGGAGCCAGGACTCCTGGGTTCTCTCCCCAGCTCTGGGAGAGGAGTGGGGTCTATGGGTTAGAGCGGGGGAGAGGGGGAGCCAGGACTCCTGGGTTCTATCCCCAGCTCTGGGAGAGGAGTGGGCTCTAGGGGTTAGAGCAAGAGGGGCTGGGAGCCAGGACTCCTGGGTTCTCTCCCCAGCTCTGGGAGAGGAGTGGGGTCTAGGAGTTGTGTTGTGTGGGCAGGGGAGGGGATTAGGAGTCAAGACACCTGATGAATCATTTCACTGCTCGCGTGTTTTGTTTCCCGTCCCTCACTCAGATTTCCTGCACCACCTTGGCCCATGGCTCACCAAGGCGGCTGCTGCTTCTCCACCCACTCCCAAGGCCAGCGCCACCTTGGGGGACACCTCAGCCTGTGCCTTGCCCCCTGGGCAGGGCCGCACACGGTGGCAGAAATCCCCTCGTGACCCCTGAACGCTGGGATTGTGATGTCCCCCATCTCCTGACTGCGAAGTCCATCTGCTGGCGCTAGCGTGGCAGGGAAGTTGTTCCTTGTATTCGGTTGAAATATACCTGCTCTGCTCTAGTTAACCGGCAGCATAAAAAGCCTGATCGCTCCCCCCTCTGCATCTGTCCGTTTTGATTTCCTGGGTATCTCAGTCCTGGGTCCCGCTTCCAAACTCCCCGCCTTTCCCTGCACAGGTCCTGTTCGTACCGACCGGATCCTGGCCAGCAGAGAAAACACATTGCCCGTTGTGTGGATGGGGAAACTGAGGCACAAAGGGAGGCGGGAATGCTGGGATAACCCCACTCTGTGTGGTGTGGAGCCAGTGGGGGCGCTGGCAGCAGGAAGGGATCCCCCCGCAGTGTGGGCCCAGCAGAAGAAGGTTCCAGCCCTGAGGTTCTGACCAGTCCCTTGCGTCCAATGGCCAAGCCAGCCTGTGCAAGGGCTGCTGGGAAACAGCACGTCCCAGGAGTCGGCACCTGCCGGAGCCCAGGCTGGTCCATCCAGGGTGCTGGGTTGCATCACAGAGGTGCTGTGACGGGATTCCTCCCCCCACCCCAGCGAGCGCTCACATTCCTAGGGCCCAGCCTGTCTCCTCGCTCCAGCCCGCCCGTGCCAGGGCCGTCTGCCAACCCAAACAGGCAGCAGCCCCTGCAGGGAGAATTCACCAAACTTGGGAGAAAAATGGGGCCGTGCCTGTCCCAGATCCCCATGGATTTATCCCTGGCCGAGGCGCGGGGAGCGGGGCGGTATTTCAGAGTGTGAGAGAAGGCAGAACCCTGGCCGTGGCCCATGGGGCTAGCTGGGGTCTGGCCGGGGCAGCGCTGAGGTGATACTGAGCTGCCATTAACGAGGAATTTGCTCGGTTCATCTCGCTGGGTGTGTGACGAGCAATATCGGCCAGGACCCAGGCTTCCGTTAATCGCGTGGTTGTTATCAGAGGGCCGGTTCCAGGGGCGTGGCTGGCTCAGGAATGGCGCACGGGGCCTTTCAGCTCTAGGGGGCGCCGGCTCCCAGCCAGCCCCAGGGCTGCCCCCCGGGGGCAGGGAATGGGACATGCAGCGTTGCTGTTACTGAGCTGGTTCTGATCCAGCTGGGGGGCCAGTGACCAAGTCGTTTGCAGTCAGGGCCCTGGTGAAATGAGTTTGGTGGGTCTCAGCCCAGTTCCTAGGGACAGTGGGTGTTACATTTTGCCCCATTTGGGCTCTGAGGTCAGGCTCTGAAAGGGCCGTGAGGATAAAACTCCCCTCTTCCCCTCCCCGTCGTGAGGATTTCTGCAGGCTGGGGTGCCCCTGTGCTGGCCCTCAGCGCTGCATTCCCAGCAGCCCCAGATTGTGGAGCCCACAGCCGCACTGCTGGAGTGATCCCACCGCACCCACCATGATGCCCCCCTGGGAGGGGGAGAGCACTGCCTCCAGCACAACGTACAGCAACCTCATCTAGCAAACCTCCCTGCAATCCCCTGTTCAAGCTGGCCAGTAACCCTACCATAACAAACCATCCAGCAACCCTACCATAACATACCATCCAGCAACCCTACCATAACAAACCACCCAGCAACCCTACCATAACAAACCGACCTGCACCCCCCAACCTGGCCGGTAACACTACCCTAACAAACCACCCAGCAACCCTACCATAACAAACCATCCAGCAACCCTACCCTAACAAACCACTCAGCAACCCTACCATAACAAACCATCCAGCAACCCTACCATAACAAACCACCCAGCAACCCTACCCTAACAAACCGACCTGCACCCCCCAACCTGGCCTGTAACACTACCCTAACAAACCACCCAGCAACCCTACCATAACAAACCATCCAGCAACCCTACCATAACAAACCAACCTGCACCCCCCAACCTGGCCGGTAACACTACCCTAACAAACCACCCAGCAACCCTACCCTAACAAACCATCCAGCAACCCTACCATAACAAACCATCCAGCAACCCTACCATAACAAACCAACCTGCCCCCCAACCTGGCCGGTAACACTACCCTAACAAACCACTCAGCAACCCTACCATAACAAACCATCCAGCAACCCTACCCTAACAAACCACCCAGCAACCCTACCATAACAAACCATCCAGCAACCCTACCATAACAAACCACCCAGCAACCCTACCCTAACAAACCGACCTGCACCCCCCAACCTGGCCTGTAACACTACCCTAACAAACCACCCAGCAACCCTACCATAACAAACCATCCAGCAACCCTACCATAACAAACCAACCTGCACCCCCCAACCTGGCCGGTAACACTACCCTAACAAACCACCCAGCAACCCTACCCTAACAAACCATCCAGCAACCCTACCATAACAAACCATCCAGCAACCCTACCATAACAAACCAACCTGCCCCCCAACCTGGCCGGTAACACTACCCTAACAAACCACTCAGCAACCCTACCATAACAAACCATCCAGCAACCCTACCCTAACAAACCACCCAGCAACCCTACCATAACAAACCAACCTGCACCCCCCAACCGGGCCGGTAACACTACCCTAACAAACCATCCAGCAACCCTACCCTAACAAACCACTCAGCAACCCTACCCTAACAAACCGACCTGCACCCCCCAACCTAGCCTGTAACCCTACCATAACAACCCAGCTAGCAACCCTACCCTAACAAACCGACCTGCACCCCCCAACCGGGCCGGTAACCCTACCATAACAAGCCAATCTGCACAAAGCCCCTGCCGACAAGCGGGCCAGTAGCCCTGCAATAACAAACCAGCAAGTGCACAGTTAATGATATTTTTCGGGGTGGGGGCAGGGGCGCCAGTCTTCATGGTACATTTGCTCCCCTTGCATGTGTCCCCCATTGGTTGCTGTAGCAGTTGGGGGCTTGGGTGACACTTTTGGGAGGAGGGATTGTCACTGGGGCTAGTGCTTAGAACGGGGTGTGGGGGAGATGCTGGGAGTCAGCTGGGTTCCCTCCCCAGCTCTGGGAGGAGAGCAGGGTCTAGTGGTTAGAGTGGAGGGGGGGAGCCAGGGCTCCTGGGTTCCATTCCCAGCTCCAGGGAAAGGCTGGGAGCTAGCGGTTGGAAATGGGGGCCGGGAATCAGGATTCTGGGTTCTGTTTCCAGCACAGACTCTGTGTAGCCTTGGGCAAGAAATTACTTTGGCTCCCCGTGACTCAGTTTCCCTATGTATAAAATGGATCTAACTCGGCTCTCCCGGCCCCGCAGCTCTGGACCCTGCTGGCGCCTCGGCGGGGAGGGAGTTCAGGCCTCATCTCTTTGCTGGAATGGCAGGAAGGAGCCCAGTGAGTGCCAGCTCCAGTGGTGGTTTCTGGGACGGGACCCCCCCCCCCCCCCGGCAGCCGGGCTGAGATCCAGCAAAACTCCTTCCCCCCGAGGCCTCCAAGCAGGCGTCCCATCGCTGGGAACAGCTACTGCCCCTGGCCAGCCTGGCCGGGGCACCAGCTGCTGTGGGAAGTCCCTGCATGCGCAGGCCAGCGGATCATGCCAGTCCCTTGCTCTTCCGCCTCCCAGCAGCTTCCTGCCCCACCTGCCTCCTCCCTGGGGGCCCTGCAAGGCAGGTAGCTGGGACCTGGCATAACTCAAATGGTCCCAGCTGCAGCCTCCCCTCCCTGAGTCGGGGATAGAACCCAGGAGTCCTGGCTCCCAGCTCCCCCCCTCTAACTCCTAGGCCCCGCTCCCCTTCCAGAGCCGGGGATAGAACCCAGGAGTCCTGGCTCCCAGCTCCCTGCTCTAACTCCTAGGCCCTGCTCCCCTCCTTTCACCTTTCCGAGGGCTGCTGATCCCTGATCTGCCATTACCTCTGGCCGCCCATGCGCAGCCTGCTTGGGAATTGGCATTGTTCCAAACCAGGCCCCCCCACCACGGGAGGGAAACTGAGTCCCTCCCAGAGCTCAGTTCCAGCCCTGTGCCCCACGGCCCCTCTGCTGAGCCAGCTGACACCCCCCCACACACACTCTTCTCTGGGGGGCACCAACGAGCAGGTTCCACAGTCTGGCGGGAGGGTGCGGGGGACGGAGGGAGCAGCCAGAGACGGGCATGGGGCATCGGCCCCGCTCCCTCCCTCCCTCCCTCCCCTGGGTGTCTCGCGGCGTCCCCACCCAGGGGAGCGCCTGGGAGGCCCAAGGGCTGGGGTCGCTCTGGGGTTGT
Source organism: Chelydra serpentina (assembly GCA_037349315.1). Lineage (NCBI taxonomy): Eukaryota > Metazoa > Chordata > Testudines > Chelydridae > Chelydra > Chelydra serpentina. The sequence continues at coordinate 492,272 of JBAIAC010000292.1, forward strand.
CACTGGTGCCGGCTGGGCCTGGCCTGGAGCGTCCTCCCTGCTCCCCCAGGACGGCTGGTTGATTTGTCTCCATCGCAGGGCGGATGCATTTGGGGGGGGGGGGCGATAATGGGGGATCCCAGGCCAATGTCCTGGGAGGGGCCTCGGCTGCCCAGGACTGATCCCCCTCGGCTGCCCAGGACTGATCCCCCTCGGCTGTCTGGGACTGATCCCCCTCGGCTGCCCGGGACTGATCCCCCTCGGCTGCCCGGGACTGATCCCCCTCGTCCCAGCGTCGGGCTCTGACAGCTAGCACGAGCAAGCAGCGGCGGGGGGGGGGGGGGCGGGTGTCTCCATCTCTCAGGCCTGGGGTGTCTCCCCCACCTGGGATCTCTCACTGCAGACAGCCGGCTGCCTGCGCCCCGCGGCTTGATCAAGCCAACCATGCCTTATATAGAGCTGCCCGCTCCTGGGCCCGGCTGCGAAGAATCCCCAAAGCCAACCATATATGGCCAGCCCGCGCCGGGCCGTTGTGCATGGAGCCGGCTGGCCAGAAAGGTAGCTGAAGAATTCAAAGCAGGGGGAGCCCTAGACAAGGGCTGGGGGGCTGGCTGGCTTGTATTTGCTGACCATGGACACTGGTGGGGGGCTAGCCCTGCCCCCCAGCGCTGGATCTGGGGCAAGGGAGGCCCCTGGGGGGAGCAGAGCATCAAAGCAGGGTGACACCCCCCCCCGGACACGTGGGGGGTCACGGTTAGTGGGATGGGAGGAGGGGTGTGTGTTTAACCCTTGCTGGGCCCCAGCTGTGAGCACCCAAAGGAGCCCAGGTCTGGAGCTGTTTTCAGCACCCAGGAAAGATTTTCCTCCCAGCAGCACAAGGGATGCAGGGAGCTGGGGATGGGGCAGGGGGGTAGCCCTGCTTTGTCTCGGGTGGAGGAGCCAAGCGGCAGGAAACCAGGTGGCCCCGAACCCCTGAATGCCGGGTCCGGGGAGCCCCTCAGGAGTAGGGCTGGGGCCTGCGAGCAGGGAGCCCGGGTCCCCCAGCATTGTTACAGAATGTCCCCCCTTCACAGGGGAGGCCCCCTTGATGGGGGAGGGGTGAAGATCCATGTTAATTTCGGGGGAGCCTCAGGTGCCCGAGGCCGACCTCCCCTGCGGTTCAGAGCTCCTGGAAGATGGAGATTTGGGGGGGGGGGTCCCCTCACCTGGCTCCCCAGTGACATCGAAGCAAAGGGAGAGGAGCCCTCCTCACCGCTTCCTCTTGGCTAAGCTCTAAGCTAGTCAGGCCTCATGTGTCCTGTGCCCCTCATCCTGGTATCTGGGCAGCCCTCTGCCCCCACCTCCACCTAGCGCTTTCATGCCCTGATCTGGGGACCCTACTGGATTAGGATCACACGCAGCACTTCAGCATCAAAGCCATTACCCCCATTTTACAGACTGGGCAACTGAGGCACAGAGAGGAAAAGGCCATAGAGGGGAGTCACTGTGAGATCTGGGACTAGAACCCAGGAATCCTAACTCCCAGCCCCCTGCTCTAACCACTGGACCCCACTCCCCTCCCAGAGCTGGAGAGAGAACCCAGGAGTCCTGGCTCCCAGCCCCCTGCTCTAACCACTAGACCCCACTCCCTGAGCTGTAGCAGCACTTCACGGTATCAGTATCGTGTCTCATTCCTGCCATGTCCTGGCTGAGTCCTGAGTGGGGCGGCGGGGGAGGGGTACATGTTCCTGAGCGAGGGGCTGGGGGAGGGGTACATGTTCCTGAGCGAGGGCTGGGGGAGGGGTACATGTTCCTGAGCAAGGGGTGGGGGAGGGGTACATGTTCCTGAGCGAGGGGTGGGGGAGGGGTACATGTTCCTGAGCGAGGGGCCGGGGGGGTACATGTTCCTGAGCGAGGGGCCGGGGGGGGGGGAAGATGTTCCCAGCTGAGACCTGAAAAGGGCCGGCGAGGCGGAGGGGCCCAGGGAGATTGTTTCCGGCCAGCTGGAGCTGCAGAGGAGAAGGCTCTCTCACGGGCAGGTGGGGAGGAAGGTAGCAACGTCCAGCATGTGCTGGAGCCAGAGCGGGAGGTGGGCAGCAGAGTTGGGTGTGGGATCTAGGGAGCTGGGGGCTGCCATTCCTAGCCCAGAGGGATTCGGGCTCTTGGTGGGGGGGCGGCTGTCGCTCGAGCCAGAGGGGCTGTGGGGCTGGAGGGATTTAGATACCATCTCTATCCCAAGGGATGGAGAACCCTGGGCCCCCAGGCCTGGCTGGGGGCAGAGACGGGTCCCCTCTCTAGACGCCATAGGCCAGGGGGGACGCGGGGACATGCTTTAATCATCTTCCCCGGCTCTCTCACCTTGCACTTTCCACTGTAGCCCTCACTGTGTTTACCAAGGAGCACACGAGCATTGTCCCCATTGTACAGGTGGGGAAACTGAGGCACGGGAGGGCAAAGTGACTTGCCCGAGGTCACCCAGCAGGCCAGTAGCAGAGCTGAGACTAGGACCCAGGCCACTGCTGTGTGCTGGCCAGCAGGGGCCCCGGTCTGGTCAGTGGGGGTGGGGGTCTCATGTCTCAGCCCTGCGCTGTTCAGCCTGGGCTAATGCCCCCATGCCCCTCCGGGAAAGTTGGAGGGAAGGGGTTGATCTGCACCCTGGGTGGGCGCTGAGCCTGGGGATGGATAGTCGGGGGGGGGGGGGATCCCTGGCTCTCCCCTCCCCCATGGTAAATGCCCAGTGCTTCGGCAGGGGCGCGTTGGGAGCATGTGGGGCTCTGGTGTCCCCCGCCCCCCGCAGGACATCAGGCTCCAAAAGGGGCATGGACGCCTGAGAAGCTTTTGAGCGCGGGGGGGGGGGGGGAGGGATCCAGCTTGGAGTGAGGCAGGTTCCCCCCAATGCAGAGAAGAGGGCTGCCCCCTGCCCAGTCTGCTTTGGGTGCCCTGTCAGAGGGGGGTGGGGGCAAGGATCGTCTCCAGGTCTGGCTAACCCTGGCGGTGGCGCCATAGCCCTGATCTCTGCCACACCCACACCCCCTCCCCAGTTCAGTCCTTTGCCAGGCTTGAGGGTCAGCACCGTGTTCCACACCTGTCCTACTACCCTGTCATCATTTATGTTTATTAGGTGTATTACGGTAGCACCCAGGAGCCCCAGCTGTGGCCCAGGACCCCACTGTGCTAGGCGCTGTACATTATTTATTAGGTGTATTATGGTAGCACCAAGGAACCCCAGTCATGGCCCGGGACCCCACTGTGCAAGGCGCTGTACAAACACACCCTCCAGGCTCCTTCTGGGCTGTTTCCCTGCCTCCCGCCCCCCCCCCCCAGCTGTTTTTGAGATTCCTCTACAATAGGACGTCCCTCTCCCAGCCCGTGGGGGGCACACCCCACACCCTCCCTCCTTCCCTGCCCATCTGTAACCCTTTAGGCCACGTTCCCTGGGCTAAGCTCCTGTTCTGCCCAGCTGCTGAAGGCCGCTTTGTTTGCTTGGGGGGGGGGGGGGGGCTTGCTGCGGGGTGCTCCTTAAATCCTGTTCCCCCAGCAGCCCACCGGGGCTTGGTTCCTTTGCTCTCTGCTCTAAGCCATGGCTGCTGATTCGGCTGGGCGGCGAGTGCACAGACGGGGGCAGTTTGGTCTTTCACCATTATCCAGCCTTCCCGGGGCAGCTGAGCAATAGGGGCAGAGAGACTCTTCTGGCTGGGCTTATCCGAGTTTTGAGATCAGACCCATGGGCCCGTCCAGCACGGTGCCGCCCCAGCCCTGCCACCCTGGGTCATACTAACGGACCCATCCACCACCGGTTCTTCCCAAGGTGTTCCACCATCACCAAACCCCTCGCTCTGCGACCCTCTGCCACCGAGAACCAGCTCCTTCCTGACCCCCAGCCAGTGGCCAGCGTCTGCCCTGAAGCCTGAGGATGGCTCATCTTTGGGAGCAGCTGGGCCCATCCTCCAAGGTAGGATTGACCCACAAAGCGTGGCCCCCCATCCCGAGCTGCCACTGGCCCCGATCCTGAGCCACCCTGGTGTTTTGGGGGGGCGATCCCCCCCTTACCTTGTTCTTGACCTCCGCCGACAGCCCGTAGGCCGGTCCCCGGTTAAAGTGTGCGGTGGACATCCTGCGTGTGTCGCCTCCGGCCTCGCTGGAGATGGGAGCCCTGCTCGGTGCCCGCTGCGCCTCTGCCCCTTCCTTGCTTTCCCTGCAACTTTTGAAAACTCTTTGCTCTCCGGCTCTTCCCCCTCCACATGTCCGAGGGGGAGCCCTTCCCATTGGCCGGCCGGCCCGGCCAATCGCTGCCCGCTGGGGACCCTGATGTCAGCCTGTTGGTATTAAGAAGTGATGGAGTCATTTTTTCCACCTTGGGGGCAACTGGGGCGGACGCTGCAAATATGTAGAGAACGCTGCGATTTATCACAGGCGGACGGCGTGCCAGAGGGCTGCAGCGCCTGCCGCTCTCCCCACCAGTGTTACGCTCCCTCCACTCCATCTCTCTGCCACTTCCACACGCTTCTCTCCCCAGCCCTCTTCCTCCCCGCCACTTCCACGGCGCGCTCGGCCCTCCTGGCCTCCTTGGCTTGGATTGGCATCTTCTCGGGCCAAGCCCCTCGGCCCTCCTCTTCCACCGCATCCCCTTTTCACGCTTCGCAACCCAAAAGGAAAGGGTAGAGGAAAACCTTTCCCAGAACCCCAGTATTTTCAAAATGGGGCTGGTGGGTGTCCGGTCCTTCCCTGCCAGTTCCTCTGGCCTCGTCGGCTCTTGGTTTTGGACTCACACTTCGCTTTGGCCGACGTTCCTCTGGATTTAAGATTTTTTTCCCCCATCAGGAATTTTTATAAACGATCAGAGTATGATTTAAAACCCCCGTCCGTTCCTTTGAAGCAGCTGTGGAATAGATCAAACTCCAGATCCTCCCAGAGGCCACATGTGCAGATACCGCTCTGAGCAGAGAAGGGCATTGCAAATCCAGGCAGCCCCTAGTGGGATGAAGTTGGTTGCTAATTGTTAGTGTTTATTAATGGTGAATAATAATGAGGCTGCCTGGCTGGCACCTACGCTGCTGTAATTAATAGACAAACAGGTAGATGGGCATGAAGGAAGGAGGGGTTCAATTTCCTGCTCCGACACAGACTACCCGTAGGATCTTGGGCAAGTCACTTAGCCGCTCTGTGCCTCAGTTTCCCCACCCGTACTGGGAATAATTGCCCTGCCTCACAGAGGTGCTGTGAGGAGAAATACATTAAAGATTGTGAGGTGCCCAGATACTACATAAGATCCTTTGGAAATGCCAGCCTAACGTAACTGAGCCCTGGCGTTTGATACAAACGGGCTGGTCCTCCCTTGGCTTACGCTGGTTTTACCTTGATGTCGAGTGACTCCCGATTTACGCCAGCGTCGCTGAGATCAGAATCAATCCCCCTCGCGCCCAGCCCCATCAGGGTTACCAACCCAAACGCGCCCTCACAAATATCAGACGGTGTCTCCAAAAACAACCTGACAGCTGCCGACAGCTGTGTCCGGCCGGGGCTGAGTTCAAATCTGCTGATAAGATAGTGGGTAGGGAACCGCCCACACAGACACAAACACAGACACACGTGCTGTCAGTACAGACCCATGTGCACACAAACACACACACACACTGTTAATAGAGGGATACGTAAATACACTGGGAATACAAGATCCAGACATTTGAGCCCCACTGTTTTGGTCTGGGGCTATCGGCTCCTTCGGGACCTAAGCCAAACACTAACTTCCTGAAGTTAGGAAAACACTTCCCTCTATGACAAGCTAGTCCATTATTCTCATTGGGCACCTGGGCTCTGTCCCCAGGTCTGGGAGGGGAGTGGGGGCTAGTGGTTAAAGCAGATGGGGCGCCGAGTCACTTGCTAAGTGAACAATATGTGTTTTAATGCAGCTCAGTGTAAATGTGAAGGTCTCGGAACAAAGACTGGGTCGTACTTACAGGCTGGGGGGCTCTGGCCTGGGGTCAGTGACTCTGAAGACGTTTGGGGGGGTCGTGGCGGAGAATCCGCTGAACACAAGTGTCCAGTGCTGAGGCCAAATGAGCGAATGTGACCCCGGGATGCACAAAGCAAGGAATCTGGAGGAGGGGCGGAGAGGTGATTTCCTCTCTGCATCGGGGCACTGCTGCTGGGATCCTGTGGCCGGTTCTGGTGCCCACTGTCCGAGAAGGATGGTGATGAATTGGAGAGGGGGCAGAGAAGAGCTGCGAGAATGATTAGAGATAGGAAAACCTGCCTGATGGTGAGAGACGCAAGCAGCTCCATTCATTTAGCCTAACGCAGAGAAGGCGAAGGGGCGACTTGATCCGATTGTGAGACCCAATATGGGGAGCAAACATCTGCTCAGAGCTCCTCAGTCTAGCAGAGGAAGGTCGAACACACAATCCAGCGGCTGGGAGTTGAAGCTCGACAAATGCAGCCTGGAAACGAGGCGTTCAGTTTGAACCGGAAGGGCAAGTAACCATTGGAACAACTGACCCAGGGCCGGGCTGGCTTCTCCATCCACCACTGGCTCTTTTTAAACCCAGGCCGAACGTGTTTCTGCACAGTCTGCCGTGGGGCAGGGCTCTGGCCCGGGTTAGCCAGGAGGTGAGACCAGGTGGTCACCAGGGTGCCTATGAGTCAGGACTCCTGTTCCCAGATCTGCCACTGATCTGTTTGACCTCAGGTAACTCACTAGAGCAGCAGGGCTGGGGGTCAGGACTCCTGGGTTCTGGCCCCAGCTCTGTGAAGGGAGTGGCGTCAGGTGGTTAGAGCAGCGACTTTTTGTCTGACTCGCTGTCAGTGCAGCGATGGATGGGACATTGGTCTGATCTGGTTTGGCCGTTACCATCGTCAATGCCTCTGCCCCCGGCCTGTGGCCAAATGGGAAATCTCTCCCCAGGCGGGCAGGGAGAGGAGGTTGTTAGTGATTTTTGCACTGAGCGAGTTTAAAAGCCGGGAAAGGCCTGGAGCGCGAGGGTGGGGCTGGTAAATGGAGAGAAAGAAACGTCAAATAAATCCTAGGAAATCCCCAGCGCTTCTCGTCTTCCCTTCCAGCCTCCGTTTACTCAGGGGGAGGCAGTGTGGCCTAGTGGATAGATCACCAGCTGGGGCCTCAGAGGACTTGGGTTCTATTCCTGGTTGTGCTGCTGGGCGACCTTGCGTAAGGCACTCCCCGTGCCTCAGTTTCCCCATCTGTAACATGGGGGTGATGACACCACCCTGCTTTGAGGTCTATGGATGAAAAGAGCTGGGGTCATTACTGCTCCCAGCCAGCAGCGGTTTCCTGCACCTGGGAGTCCGTACATGTTCCCCTTTAGAAGCAAACATAAGAATGGCCATACTGGGTCAGACCATCTAGCCCAGTGTCCTGTCTTCTGACAGTGGCCAATGCCAAGTGCCCCAGAGGGAATGAACAGGACAGGGAATCATCAAGTGATCCATTCCCAGCTTCTGGCGACCAGAGGCTAGGGACGCCGTGGGCAGGGACATTCCATTTTTCAGACGGTTGCTAAGCGCAGCGCCAAACGAGACGTCTCTGAAGAACGTAACCATGGAAAGCGAAGTGCTCCTCAAACCCTAAAGTCACCTAAGCAACCCTGACAAACAAATCACCTTAACTCTGCCCTTTCTTGCTGCATTAGGCCACCACTTTCCAAGCTGGAGGCCTGGAGGTGAGGCTCCTAAATCTGCACTTGGGCACCTAGATAAAAATGTCGATTGAGGAACCCAAATCTGCACTGAAGAGCCCCCGGGTCTGGCCATTTTGGCCTCAGTCTTTCTTTGGGAGAACTGAAAAGGTGGTTTAGGGAGCATTGCATACAGAGAGCCGGCCAGTGGGGGCTAATGGATAGAGCAGAAGCGGGAGCTGGGAGTCAGGACTCCTGGGTTCTGTCCCCAGCTCTGGGAGGGGAATGGGATCTGGTGGTTAGAGCAGGGGGATGGGAGCCAGGACTCCTGGGTTCTACCCCTGCCTCTGGAGGAGAGCATGGTCTAATAGTTAGAGCAAGGAGGGGCCTGGGCATCAAGACTCCTGGGTGTAATCCCAGCTCTGCCATTGTCTCACTGTGTAACCATGGGCAAGTCCCTTCCCAGCCCCGTGCCTCAGTTTCCCCATTGCTAGAATGGTCTCGGTGTGGCGCTCAGCGTGCTGGTTCCAGCACGAACCAGTTCTGCCTTTGCTGGAGGGACGTCGCTTTCCGCTTTGCGTGAGCCTGGGACACCGGTGTGGGGGCTGATGGGGCGTGTTTAGCTCGGGGGCGGGGAAGGGGGTCGCTAGGAGGATGCGGATCCACAGTACAGTCCTGGGCTTCTGGGCTTTGCTCGCTCACACCCCCTGGACCCCAGCGTGAGGCCGCTCGTGTCCGGCGACAGCCCATGGGCCCGGGTCAGCTGACGGGCTTGGGGTGTGGGGCTGGAGCACTGGGCTGCAGGCTGGCCTCTGGGACCCTCCTGCTTGTGGGGTGTCTAACAAACCCTCCGTGCCCGGAGCGGGGTGCTGTGCTCTGTGGTGTTTCCCAGCCTCTCTGCCCGCCTGATTCCCGGCCGCCCAGGGGTTCACTGGCCCCCCTGCTTTCCCCCCATTCTGGCTTTGCACCCGGTGGGGAGTCAAAGGAAAGACGGAAAACTCCTTGTGGGTTTTGCGCCCGGCCATGTGGGCGCCCCGGGGGCCACAGGAGGGGAAGGAAGTTCTGCCCAGAGGAAAAGGATCGAACCTGGTTTCCCCCGTGGAGGCGGGACAGGGACAGGATAGGGACAGCCGGGGAGCGTGCCCCCTCCAGGCCAGGGCTGAGATCCGCTGGCCTGGGTGGGTGCCCCCACTCCGGGGTCAGGCGGAAGATTGGATCCACTTAGACGGATTGATCACGCAGGTTGTCAGCCATCCCTGTCTCAGCCAGAGCGGGGAGATCCGGCTGCTCCCCTGGGACAGCGAGCGGCACTCCGTGGAAACAGGGGGCAGTGAGAATAACCCCCACTCCGATTTCCCGACCCTGGGCAGGTGCCCAGCTTCCTCATCCTCCAGTCACTGGATCGGATTCCCCTGAGTCAGCTGGCAGAGGAGAGTGACTCCCGGGACGGGGGCTCCCCCGGGGCCGAGGTACCAGGGCACGCGGCCAAGGGAACAATCCCGAACTGGCCAGGAGAGAGGAGATGGCACATCCTAAGGCCCTGGCTGACCTCTGAGCAGCTCTCGGTCACCAGCGTCAGCCAGTGACCCGGGCTCGGTAGCTACTGATGTGGTGGATCCAATCTTCCGCTGGACCCCCGGAGTGGGGGCAACAGCCGGGAAAGCCCCCCATCCCCCAAGCCTGCAGGGACCCCCTCCCCTTTTCATGGGAGTTTGTGAGTCCGGCCCAAGCCGGAGGCTCAGCAAACTCGTGTCATGCCATGGGGCAGGGGCACTGCAGGGGACTGGCTTTTCATTCACGAGGTTTCCCTTTGCGCGCGACGAGGCCTGTGAAGGGGAGAAATCGGGGGCATTTTTCCCCTCCTGCCCTGAGGTGGCTGGGCCAGAGCCTGGTGCCCGCACCCCTGGCAACGCAGCCTCGGCCTGGGGCTCTCCGAGGCAGGGCACGGCTCGTCCTGCTAGCCAGGCGTGCAGGGTCCTGGCGAGCATATGGGCACCTCTGGCTTCCAATCCCACCCACCGCCGCTAAGCACTAGCCCCCACTCCCCGAGCTCGGGATAGAACCCAGGAGTCCTGGCTCCCAGCCCCCCCCTGCTCTAACCACTAGCCCCCACTCCCCTCCCCGAGCTGGGGAGAGAACCCAGGAGTCCCGGCTCCTAGCCCCCCCTGCTCTAACCACTAGCCCCCACTCCCCTCCCCGAGCTGGGGAGAGAACCCAGGAGTCCCGGCTCCTAGCCCCCCCTGCTCTAACCACTAGCCCCCACTCCCCTCCCCGAGCTGGGGAGAGAACCCAGGAGTCCCGGGTCCCAGCCGCCCCCTGCTCTAACCACTAGCCCCCACTCCCCTCCCAGAGCTGGGGAGAGAACCCAGGAATCCGGGCTCCAAGCCACCCCTGCTCTAACCACTAGCCCCCACTCCCCTCCCTGAGCTGGGGAGAGAACCCAGGAATCCGGGCTCCCAGCCACCCCTGCTCTAACCACTAGACCTCGCTGTCTTCCCAGAGCCCTGAATAGAGCCCAGGCCATGCTGCTCTAACCCCTGTACCCCACTGCCCCTGACAGCTGGGAACAGACCCCCCCAATCCCCTGCTCTCACCACTAGCTCCCGCTCTCCTAAGACCTCCGGAGTCCTGCCCAGGTGCCCCCTGCCAGGGGCCGAACTGCCCAGATCTGGGGGCTATTGGCACGACGCTCCTGTGTCTTTAACCCCCCCCCGCTCCCCCCCATTGCTGCTAGGACTAAGGAGCCGTCCCAGCCAGGGCCTGCTCAGCCCTCGGCCTCTGCTCAACCACTTGCCTTATAAGTCCCGCATCCCTCCTGGCTGCTTCTCCGCCTTCACCCCATCCCTCGCTCCCCATAAATCTGGGAACAATCAAAGGCGCGCGGCAGCGCTCGGCAGGCAGCACAGGCCGGGGGGGGGGCAGCGCAGGCTGGGGGGGGGACAGGCCGGGGGGGGGGAAGCAGGCCGGGGGGGGGGGGGCAGGCCTGCCTTTGCCAAAGTGCAAACGCTATTTTATAAACACCGCGGGCTGCAGCCAAGTTGGAGACACTTTCAGCCTTTATATGGCTCGGTGGGACCCGGGAAGGCGGCGGGGGCGGGGAGGGGCTTGGGGCTCCCCGGTCAAGACAGAGGGTGTTGGGGGGAGGGGGAAGCTTTGACCCCCAGACCCGTGAGTGTATTAACAATGGCGGGCGCCTCCGGCAGCGATCCCGGCAGCTCGGCCCTGACCCGCACCGTACGGTGTGTAGGCCGCGTCCCCCCCAACAGCACCCACGGGCCGCGTCCCCCCCAACAGCACCCACGGGCCGCGTCCCCCCCAACAGCACCCATGGGCCGCGTCCCCCCAACAGCACCCATGGGTCGCGTCCCCCCCAACAGCACCCATGGGACATGTCCCTCCCCAACAGCACCCACGGGCCGCGTCCCCCCCAACAGCACCCATGGGCCACGTCCCCCCCAACAGCACCCACGGGCCACGTCCCCCCCCAACAGCACCCACGGGCCGCGTCCCCCCCAACAGCACCCATGGCCCGCGTCCCCCCCAACAGCACCCACGGGCCGCGTCCCCCCCAACAGCACCCATGGGTCACGTCCCCCCCCAACAGCACCCACGGGCCGCGTCCCCCCCAACAGCACCCATGGCCCGCGTCCCCCCCAACAGCACCCATGGGACATGTCCCTCCCCAACAGCACCCACGGGCCGCGTCCCCCCCAACAGCACCCATGGGCCACGTCCCCCCCAACAGCACCCACGGGCCACGTCCCCCCCAACAGCATCCACGGGACACATCCCCCCCAACCCAGCACCCACGGGTCGCGTCCCCCCCAACAGCACCCATGGGCTGCATCCCCCCCAACAGCACCCACGGAACATGTCCCTCCCCAACAGCACCCACGGGCCGCGTCCCCCCCAACAGCACCCACGGGCTGTGTCCCTCCCCAACAGCACCCATGGGACACGTCCCTCCCCAACAGCACCTACGGGTCGCGTCCCCACCAACAGCACCCACGGGTCACGTCCCTCCCCAACAGCACCCACAGGCCATGTCCCCCCCAACAGCACCCACGGGACACGTCCCTCCCCAACAGCACCCACGGGCCACGTCCCCCCCAACAGCACCCATGGGCCACGTCCCCCCCAACAGCACCCATGGGCCGCGTCCCCCCCAACAGCACCCACGGGCCACGTCCCCCCCAACAGCACCCACAGGACACGTCCCTCCCCAACAGCACCCATGGGACACGTCCCCCCAACACAGCACCCACGAGTCATGTGTCCCCCCCAAACACAGCACCTATAGGCCACATATCCCCTCGAAACAAACACTTATGGGGCACATCCCCCCAAACCCAGCACCCACAGGCCATGTGTCGCCCCCAACTCAGCACCTACCGGCCACATCCCCCCACCAAACACAGATCCCCTCCCCACACTGAGCGTATGAGCCCTGGCCTCCCCTCCCCCCAGCACACACGGACCATGTGTCCGCCCCACAGCATGTATAGGTCATATCCCCCCCCCCAGCGCATAGCACAGATCGACCGTGTCCACCCGTCCCTCCCCGTCCCCCCCCCCAAACACGGTGCGTATATGTCACGGAGTGTGGGAGAGTCCAGCCCTGCACCCCTCTTCCCCGGATTCACTGGGAGTCTCAGCCAGCCAGTAGAACAGAAGGTTTATTAGAGATGCCAGGAACACAGTCCAACCAGAGCTTGTCAGTACAAACAGGACCCCTCAGTCGGGTCCTTCCGGGGGGCAGGGAGCTTAGACCCCAGCCTGGGGCTCCCTGCATTTCACCCCACAGCTCCAAACGGGGCAGGGAGGCCAGACCCTGTCTGTCCCCCTCCCCTCCTCTTCCCAAGCCAGCTCCAAACTGAAACTCACCAGCCCCACCTCCCCCTTTGTCTCCTTCCCGGGCCAGGAGGTCACCTGATCCCTTTGTTCCAACACCTTCAGCTCTTACCTTTGCCGGGGAGGGGCCGGGTCATCTGTTGCCAAGAGACCGAGTGTCGGCCCTTCTCTGTGTCCAGGCCTTTGCCTTCTAGGGCTTTGTAATAATCATGCACCGTTGTCCCACCACCTAGATACTCAAGCACCGCATAGGGGAAACCGAGGCACCCACACAGTACTCGGGGAAACCTTAACAACAGTCCTAGTTCGTCACAGTATGGGCCACTGAGTGCAACGGACAGGCCCCACAGTCCCTCTCCCGGGCGCCGGGGCGGGAGTCGTGGGCACAGCTCGGGGCTGAACCCAGGAGTTCTGGCTGCTTAAGGCCGAAGGTACCGTTACCTCTCCGCTCTGACCCCGCTGGGACCGGGCCCTGGTCAGAGCCCTGGAGCGCAAGCTGGTTCTGTCGCCGGCTCTCCCGCTGGCCGGCGTAGGTCATCGCTCCGCTCGGTGCCTCGGTTTCCCCATCTGGGAAATGGGGAGAAGGACGCGGCGCCGCTTTGAGCTCTGCTGGTGGAAGTGCTGAGAACTAGGGCCCGGGGCTCGGTGTCCTCGGCCGACTCCCCTTCCCCACGCCCCGGGAACGGGTTTATGAGGCTGTTTACATTGGGGCAGCGCCGAGCGGGCCCCGGTCTGGGCTGGGGGCCCCTTGTGCCGGGCGCTGCCCCCGATAGCTAATAACAGTCCTTGCCCGAAGCGTCGGAGGCGAGAGGCCCTGGACTGGCACTGAGGCAGACTGACGGGGGGGCAGGAAGGCACCGGCGAGGGGGAGATCTGGCCAGGAGCCCCAGCCGGGGTGCCCGGGAGGAGCGTGGGAAGGGCCGCGACACATAGAATCATACAATCTCAGGGTTGGAAGGGACCTTAGGAGGTCATCTAGCCCAACCCCCTGCTCAAAGCAGGACCAATCCCCAATTTTTGCCCCCGATCCCTAAATAGCCCCCTCAAGGATTGAACTCACAACCCTGGGTTTAGCAGGCCAATGCTCAAACCACTGAGCTATTCCTCCACCCCCACCTGGGCCGGGCACCACATGGGCTGGGCACCAGCTGCTCCAGGAGAAGGTGCGAGGAGGCAGCCCTGGCACCGTGCCCGTGGGCGCTCACCCAGTCAGGTCAGAGGCCTGACCCCGTTCCAGCAGGGGCAACCCCCTGGTTAGGGGACCAGTGAGCATTGGGGGGATCTGGTTTGGGGCCGGGAGCTCGCCCCGAGGTGGGGAGGGCTGGGAGTGCCAGGCTGTGAGATGGGGCAGGCCGGCTAGAGGTGTGTGGAGAGGGGCCACCCCAGGGTGCCAATCCTGGGCTCCTGGCAAGCCAGCGCCGCCGGGCTGTGCGTGTGCAGGCGTGTGCCCACGCGTGTGCCCAGGCCACAGCAGGCAGGGGGTGAAGGGCCCAGGCTGACTCAGCCCTGAGCTCACGGCCCGAGAGGCTTCGATGCCGGAGGGACCTGGCTGGCAGCTAATTTTTACTGATGATGTGAGGCTGGGCTGGGCGCCAGCGGCCCCCTCCCCGCCCGCCCACCCCTCTCGCTCCCCAGCTCACAATGAGCATTGCCATGTATAGCTGCCTGGCGGCCTGGCCCCACGTCACCGGGCCCACGGCTCAGCCAACAGGGTGCCCCCAGGAACGGGGGGTCCTGCCAGGGGGCCGGGCGGCTGTACCAGGAGCCCTGCTTCCCCCCCAGCCCCGTCGACTAACGCTCCAGACCGGCAGCTGGGGGGGACAAGCGGGGAGTGAAATCACCGGCCAGGGAGCCCCTGGGACTAGAGGAGAACCTGTGGGGCTGGCCCAGGCCCTGGGGGCAGGGGGTCCGGGCACCCAAGGGGCTCTGCGGGCTCCTTTGGGCACCCACTGCTCAACAATCTCCCATCGGCAGCAGGGGTGGAGGGTGCCAACCGCGGCACCAGGGGTCCCCAGGAAGAGGGTGCTGGGGGGTCCCCGGGGAGGGGCTGCTGGGGGGTCCCTGGGGAGGGGGTGCTGAGGAGGGTGGAGGGGATTCTGGAGGGTCCCTGGGGAGGGGGTGCTGAGGAGGGTGGAGGGGATTCTGGGGGTCCCTGGGGAGGGGGTGATGTGGAGGGGGGAGGGGATTCTGGGGGGTCCCTGGGGAGGGGGTGATGTGGAGGGGGGAGGGGATTCTGGGGGTCCCTGGGGAGGGGGTGATGTGGAGGGGATTCTGGGGGGTCACTGGGGAGGGGTGCTGGGGGTCCCAGGAAGGGGGCACCGCCGGCTGTGGGGCCGGATGCCTAGGACATCTGGAAGCGCAGACTGGCACCAGCTCCGCAGCCCCCAGGGGAAGATCCCCCCGTCCCCTGTTCTGGGTCCCCTCGCGTTTGCCCTCCCCCGCCCCGGGGGCTCTCACTGGGCCCGTCGGCCTAGACTCCTGGCCTCACGCATCACGTGGCAGGGAGTCCCACCGGCCCGACAGCTCCTTGGCCCGCGTAGCCCCCCCGCCCCGCAGCACTGCCAGACCCAACACTTCCTTCATGGGGCGGGGGGGGGGGGGGGCGGCATTAGGGGCCTGCATCACCTGCCAGTGTTAGCAACACCCTTCCTGGCTCCCGGGGAGCTGCCTCCCCCACCCCCTGTTCGGCCGACTAGGGCTCGCTGGGCAGCACAAGGGGTCTAGTGGTTACAGTGGGGGGGAGGGGCAGGGAGCCAGGACTCCTGGGTTCTATCCTGGCTCTGGGAGGGGAGTGGGGGCTAGTGGTTAGAGCTGGGTGTGTGTGTGTGCCGGGAATCGGGATTCCTGGGTTATTTTCCCAGCCACAACACATCCACCCACCAGCCCCACATGGGCACAGCCTGACGCACCCCCCCACACATTCCCCCACCACGTGCCCCCTGTGCAGTCCATACAGCTTCACCCCACCCCCCAAACACACCTCCATTCACACACTCACCCCACCCCGAGGTGGGCTCCACCTGTCATGCTGAAATACTTTCAGCAAGGGGCCGCCGGCCCCCCTGTGCCCCCCCCATACACAACGCGCCCCCACTGCAGGGAACCCCCGAGAAAGGGCTGCGGGACTGCCCAGCGTAATAAACTAAATCCTGTTTATTACTTTCAAACACCAGCCGCCCAGGCCCCCCGCGATCACAGTCCTGGGGGGTGGGGGGGGTGAGAGACGGGGCTCAGCTGGGGGGATCGGCCCCTCGCAAGAATGACCTCGCCACGATGGCAAACCTCACGCCCCTCCATCTGTCCCCATCCCCTCTCCTGCTGGGCCCCCGGGGCGGCCCCCGAGGGGTGGCAGCGGGAGCCCGGGTGCTGCTCTGTGGGGCCGGCGGGGGTGCAGGGGTTTGGGGCGGAGGGTACAAGACGCCGGGTTTCAGCAGGCACCGGGCAGCAGATTCCTAGCGCCCCCCGCGACCTCCAGAGAACTGGCCGGCGAAGCCCCTGGCATCGGGCCCGGGGAGGCGGGTTTGAGTTCAGGGCTTTGGGGCGGGGGGACCAGGCCAAGGGGACACCAGGCCTGGAGGGGTCGCAGGGCGAGATGGGGAAGATTCTGGCGTAACTTCATGGCCAGAGCCTCAGCGGGGGCAACTTGGTGTATTACTGCCCGGTCCTTAGAGACCATAACCAGGACTGGGGCCCCCATTGTGCCAGGGGCTGCCCAGCCCCCAGCTGAGATCTCGGGGGGGCCCCATTGTGCCAGGGGCTGCCCAGCCCCCAGCTGAGCTATCGGGGCCCCCTTGTTCTGGGGGCTGCCCAGCTGAGCTATCGGGGCCCCCTTGTTCTGGGGGCTGCCCAGACCCCAGCTGAGATGTCGGGGCCCCCTTGTTCTGGGCGCTGCCCAGACCCCAGCTGAGATATCGGGGGGCCCCATTGTGCCAGGGGCTGCCCAGACCCCAGCTGAGATCTCGGGGGGGCCCCATTGTGCCAGGGGCTGCCCAGCCCCCAGCTGAGCTATCGGGGCCCCCTTGTTCTGGGGGCTGCCCAGCCCCCAGCTGAGATATCGGGGCCCCCTTGTTCTGGGGGCTGCCCAGACCCCAGCTGAGATGTCGAGGCCCCCTTGTTCTGGGCGCTGCCCAGACCCCAGCTGAGATATCGGGGGGCCCCATTGTGCCAGGGGCTGCCCAGACCCCAGCTGAGATATCGGGGGGGCCCCATTGTGCCAGGGGCTGCCCAGACCCCAGCTGAGATATCAGGGGGCCCCATTGTACCAGGGGCTGCCCAGACCCCAGCTGAGGTATCGGGGTGCTCCCATTGTGCCAGGGGCTGCCCAGACCCCAGCTGAGATGTTGGGGTGCTCCCATTCCAGACCCCAGCTGAGATGTCGGGGTGCTCCCATTGTACCAGGGGCTGCCCAGACCCCAGCTGAGATGTCGGGGTGCTCCCATTGTACCAGGGGCTGCCCAGACCCCAGCTGAGGTATCGGGGTGCTCCCATTGTGCCAGGGGCTGCCCAGACCCCAGCTGAGATGTCGGGGTGCTCCCATTCCAGACCCCAGCTGAGATGTCGGGGTGCTCCCATTGTACCAGGGGCTGCCCAGACCCCAGCTGAGATGTCGGGGTGCTCCCATTGTACCAGGGGCTGCCCAGACCCCAGCTGAGATGTTGGGGTGCTCCCATTGGACCAGGGGCTGCCCAGACCACAGCTGAGATGTCGGGGTGCTCCCATTCCAGACCCCAGCTGAGATGTCGGGGTGCTCCCATTGTACCAGGGGCTGCCCAGACCCCAGCTGAGATGTCGGGGTGCTCCCACTGTACCAGGGGCTGCCCAGACCCGAGCTGAGATATCGGGGTGCTCCCATTGTACCAGGGGCTGCCCAGACCCCAGCTGAGATATCGGGGTGCTCCCATTGGACCAGGGGCTGCCCAGACCCCAGCTGAGGTATCGGGGGGGCCCCATTATACCAGGGGCTGGCCAGACCCCAGCTGAGATGTCGGGGTGCTCCCATTGGACCAGTGGCTGCCCAGACCCCAGCTGAGATGTCGGGGTGCTCCCATTGGACCAGTGGCTGCCCAGACCCCAGCTGAGGTATCGGGGGGCCCCACTGTACCAGGGGCTGCCCAGACCCCAGCTGAGATGTCGGGGTGCTCCCATTGGACCAGGGGCTGCCCAGACCCCAGCTGAGATGTCAGGGTGCTCCCATTGGACCAGGGGATGCCCAGACCCCAGCTGAGATGTCGGGGTGCTCCCATTGGACCAGGGGCTGCCCAGACCCCAGCTGAGATGTCAGGGTGCTCCCATTGGACCAGGGGCTGCCCAGACCCCAGCTGAGATGTCGGGGTGCTCCTGTTGTGTCGGGGGCTGCCCAGCCCCAGAATGAAATACAGTCCCTGCCCCAACGAGCTCACAATCTAAACAAAGGGCAAGAGGGGAAACTGAGGCACAGAACGGGCAGTGACTTGCGCAGTCACCCAGCGGCAGAGCTGGGGACAGACCGCAGGTGTCCTGAGTCCCAGCCCAGTGGCCTGTCCCTTGACCACCCCCGCCCCCCGACAGACACTGGAGGCAAACGTGGCCGGCGAGGTCGGAGCCCAGCCAGGTTCGGGGGTGAGCCGGGCGCTCGTCCCCCTGGCCCAGAGTGGGGTGGGGGTGGGTTAATAAATTAGTATGGGGGGGGCGTTAATTCCTCACTAGGGCAGAAATGTCAATCATGAAACAAGGCATCGGGAAGGAGTTTGAGATTCTCCACCGCAAACCGTCCGAAAAACCCGATCTCGGCGCCACCCGGAACGAGACCTGCTGAGGGAGGCTACTTCAGGGCGTGGAAATGCCTAGAGGCCCAGGCCGGTATCGGGGGGCCCCCGGCTGAGATTGGGGTCCCCCGGCTGTGCCGGGCGCAGCACAGATACAGAGTGAGGGGCAGGCTTGCCCCGAAGGGCTCCCAGTGTGAGGAGAGAAGACACAGATGAAGGGGCGTTGTCCCGTTTAACAGATGGGGAAACTGAGGCACGGAGGCACCGCGACTCGCCTTGGGCGTCTGCAGCAGAGAGGGACTAGAGCCCCGTTCTCGGGGGCCCCAGCCCAGGGGGTTAGGAACATCTTTGGCTGGGGGCTGACCTGTGGCAGAGACACCCCTGCTGGGACCCGTGTGCCCTCCCCAGCTCCCCCCGCCGCAGCAGGATCAGCCCCAGGACACTGCCCCGCCCCCTTGGGCAGGGGGGCCAGGAAGGGGGAGTGCTATGGGCCAGGAGGCGTCTGGGAGGGAGGGGCCTGGGTCAGACTGCAGGATCCTGGGGCGCGGGGGCTCCGTATAACCCTTGGCCCTCGGGGGTTCAGTGCAAGTGGGCCCCGCCCCCCTCGACTCTCCAGCCCAGTAGTGTGGGGCTCCTCCCCTTTTGCAGGAGAGGGAGGGGGCACGGGGCCCTGGGGCAGCCATTCACGTGGCCCTACCATGGCTCTCCGCTCTGCCCCTGCCCTATGGACCCCCACACCCAGCAGGAGCCTCCGCGCCCCTTATGCACGGACACCCAGGCCCCCCCCAAAGACGCTCCTAGCTGGGGGCTGCTGCGAGGGGCACTGCCAGCCCCACCGATGGGCCCCCACCGAGCTCCCAGCCAGTCCAGACGCCCCAAGTGCTCGGTGCCAGTCCCGGTGCCCCAGGGATTTCCTGGGTGCCTGGGGCATGTGCCAGTCTGTGCTCTCCATGAGTTTCCTAGGTGCCCATAGGGCGCGTGCCAGTCCAGATGCCCCTGGTGCCCAGTGGGGGCCAGTCCGGGTGCCTGGGGGCACGTGCCATCTCTGCCAGGAGCTTTGGGGTCCCCCGGCCGCGCCCCCTGGGGAAGTCCAGCTCCCGCTTAGTCCCCGTGGCTGTAGGCCGCCTTGCGCTCCTGGGGCCGGCAGAAGGCCCGGTAGAAGCCCCGGACGATCTTGTACATCCAGACCAGGTTGAGGACCTCCAGGGCCAGGCTGGGCACGATCCAGGCCACCTGCACGGCCAGCCCCAGGCGGGTGTATTCGGGCGTGCCGTGCCAGGCCAGCACGCGGGCGTAGTAGCTGGGGATGATGGCGATGCGCACCAGGAAGAAGACCACCGTCATGGCCATGCCGTTGGCCAGGACAAACCAGGAGGAGCGGGGCTGCCCCACAGTGTCAAAGAACCACCTGGGCCACGAGAAAGGAGCGCCGTCACTTTAAACAGCCCCAGGCCCCGCCCCCTCCGGCTCCTGGCATCACATGACCACATCAGCGCCGGAGGGGTAACTGAGGCTGCCTGAGTCTGCAGAAAGCCTGAGCCCATTGGCCAGGCCAGAGGGGGAGGGGGGTTGGAAGCTGCCCTGATGCAAGTCAAAGGGGTGTTAACTCCCAGCCCCACTGATCTAGGGTCGCCGCCTGCCCTACCCTTCAGCCCCCCTCCCCACACCGTCTGCATCCCAGCATCCTCTGGGATGGGGCACCATCCTCATCCCCCAGCGCCTCGGGAGATGCTCAGGCGCCTTAGAGCCCCCCAGCTCCGGCCCCTCCCCCACTCACAGCCCCCCCGACTCACCGCAGGTTGACGAATGGGGTGGAGAGCTCGGAGAGGAGGCGGAAGTTGGCGAAATAGGGCAGCACCCCTCGGCTCTGGGGGAGAGAGAGGCCATTAATCTCCTGCTCCAAGGGGCTCACGGAGGGGGACACCTCTTTCCCCCCCCACCCCCCACAAAGAGAAGGAGACGGAGCCTCCATCCCAGGCCTACTCCGGAACCACCCCAGAGATGGGGGGCGCTGAGCTGTGCCCCAGCAGGAAGAAAGGGAGGCAAAAAGCACAGCATTGGGGGCGGGGGGTGGGGTCGCTGGACTCACAGAACCCAAGGCAGAGTCACTTCCCTGAGGACCTAGGGCCATGAGGGGGCCACCCGCCCCCCAGGTTCCTTTGCACCTTCTATAGGGGAGAGATGAGCAGAGTCCACCCCCCGCAACCCTGCCGGTGCCCCTCAGTCCCGACCCGCAGCCCCATTACCCCAGCCCTGTGAATGGCTCGCAATCTCAACCTGCCCCTCCCTGTTCAAAGAACTGTCCAAATCTGTAGGCCAGGCTCCCCCCGGCCGCCCCAAAGCCGCTGGTGGGGCTGTGTCTGACAGCTGTGGGGGGGCTGATCCCCTGGGGAGCTCAGTACCAGGGTCACGCCAGGGAGGGCCGGTTGTTTGGTCAGGAGTCACCAATGTTCAGATGTTCCCATGGGCTGGGCGCAGCACAGGGGGCAGAGTGGGGAGAGAGACGCCAGCTGGGGCTAAGTTCTGGGGGGCCGACGGCCCCACAACCAGGGGAGACTGACCCGGGTGAAGCCGTGGCACAAGTGAATAGCCTGGTTCCCAGGCCTGGCCGATTCTAACAGGGCTGCCAAGCAGGGGCGTCACTTGCCATGAGGGCAGTTCCCCCCCCACCCCGACTTTTTATAGGTCCCTACGACCCTACCCAAGACGCTGCAGACTGGAATACGGTCCCCTGTATTCTACGTGCTGCCACAGCTTGGTCCCCACCCCCCATGTTCCTGAGCCGACGCCCCAGCTCCAGAGTCGGTTTCAGGCCCCAGCTCCTGGAGTCCTGGGAGAATCCAGCTCTCGCTGCAAAGGAGCGTCCTGGCCCGCGGGGGGCGGGGGAAGGGGACGGATAACGCTGCCAGCGCCAGGGGAACCTGGCTACGGCTGCAACCCCCCCCCGGTTCATAAAGAGAACCCCAAATCCTGGTTGAAAGTCCCTATTCTGAAGCCAGCGAGGGGGTGATCTGGGACCGGCTGGGGATGGCAGCGCTGGGTGTGGCTGAGCAGATGGGGGAAGGGCTGTTAACCCGTCGGGGAGACGATTTCCTCCCCCCCCCCCCCCCCGCAGGGTTCTTTCCCCTTCCCCAGGGGCAGCTGGTGGCAGCGGGTCGGGACTTGGGGGCTGAGCAGGACTATAGTAGGAGGCCGGTTTCTTCCCCAGGACTCGGGCACCTCAAGGCAGTGGCTGGACGGAGCCGGGAGCTCCCAAATGATTGTTCTGTGCCAGGATCAGGGCGCCCAGGTGCTACCGTAATACACCTAAGACCAGGTCAGTGACACCCGCCGAAGGCTTTCTGGATGGAGATTTTCAAAAGCAGCCCCTGGTTTTTGGTGACCAGCCTGAGCGGGGGTTTCCGGGCAGCGCTGGGAACTGAACCCCGGCTCTCGGCTGCTGGAGCCAGGGACGGTGCCTCCTTCCTGGCCCGGGGAGCTTTGGTGCTGCGCAGGCAAACGGCCCCCTGGCAAGTCGCTGGCCACCAAGGGAAGCCACCTGGGGGGGGGTTGTGGGGGGGAAGGCCCAATTGTTGTCTCCCAGCACAGTCACAGTGTGTGCGCAGTTCAGCTGCCATCACCGTGGCATCTGGGCACCTCACCATCGGTGTATGTAGCCCACGATGCCCCTGCCAGGGCTATTATACAAAGGGGGAAACTGAGGCACTGAGCAGCTTCGCAACTGACCCAGGGTCACAGAGGCCGTCTGTGGCAGAGCTGGAAATTGACCCCAGGGCTCCCAAGTCCTGAGCGAGACCCTAACCACGGGGCCACCCTCCCTGGGACAGCCCTCGCCATCTGCCCCAGGGTGCCCACCCCAAGCCACACACACAGGGGGAGGCCAGGGCCCGGCGGGGCTCATCTCAAGGGGCCGCGCTCTCTGCCTTGAGCTAATCCTCCGGCCTGCGCTATGCAGCAGGTCAGACTAGATCGAAGGGTCCCTCTGAGATTATCCCCTGCCTGCCGCAGAACAGGGAATGAATGGGCCCATCTACCCCGGTATCCCGTCTCCAACAGCAGCCAGTCCCCTTCGAACCCAGCTCTCGTGAATCCCAGTCCCTTCCCCCCGAACCCAGCCCGGGCTCCCGGCTCCCAGCGGCAGGTGCCTTTAGCTCCTCCGTTCTGACTGCGTTGCCGCCCTGCCGGGCCTGGGCAGGGGGGCCGCTCGCTGGCGAACGGGGGCTGAAATCGGAGTTTGGCTTGAAATGGGGGGAGGGGGGTGGATTCTGGCTGGGATTACGCTGAATTTGGAGCCTGGATGGAGTCAGCCGGAGTGGGGGCAAAGGAAGTAGCTGTGGGGGGGGGGGTGCAGAGGAAGCACAGAGAGAGCAGAGATCGGGGGGGGCTGGCACAGGGGAGGGAGCCTGCCCAAGCGGCCGGCCGGCCTGGCACTGACCAGCACGTATCCGTAGGCGTACAGCGCCACCAGGTGGTGGCAAACGAACAGGGAGTCGCCCAGCGTCTTCCAGTAGCGCAGGAGCAGCAGCAAATCTGGAATGGAAACATGCACGGGGGGGGGTTAACGTGGGGGGGGGCTGGGACAATGGGGGGGACAGGTCAGTGAGCCGGGGCACCCGGCGGGGGGCGCTGTGCCAGGCTGAGCAATGGGGAAATGCCCTGCCACACCCCCAGCCCCCCACCGGCACAGCACTCCGCCCCCCCACCCAGACACTCTCCCCACATCCCCCCTCCCGCCACGTCCCGCTCGGAGTGGGGCCCGTAGCCGGGGTGCGTCCCCGGAAGGGGCCCGATTCCTGGGGCGCGCTCAGCGCTGGCCCGGTCTGAAATCAGCCCTTTGGGGGCCCTGCCTGGGAGCCCCACCCTCTGGGCTGGGCGCCTGGATTTCCTCAGCTTGGGGTCGGGGGTGGGAAAACAGCTCCCACTTGGGTGGGGTTTCAGGGTCCAGCCCCCCTGATTTCCCGGCTGCCCCACTGCAGCTCCCTGCTCCAGCCCCAAAGCCCGGCCCTGACGGGCAGCCCCCCAGGCCCCTGGCCCCAGCGGCTCCTTTCACTCGAGAAGGAAAACGCCACCAAAATTGTACGACGTTTCCCCGTTTTTTTAGGGGTCCCCCGAGGTCAGGGAGGCCCAAGAGCTGGTGGGTCGCAGTCCTGGCCGGGGCGGTGCCCCCCCAGCGTTTACCGTAGAGCAGGTAGCCGCAGGTGATGGCCACGTTGAGTTTCACCAGGTAAGGGTCCCCCCTGGAAGCACAAGCAGTCAAGGGATGAGGGGTTGGCATGGGACGGGGTGGGAGGGGCTGGTATCGGGGGGGGGGAGGTGGAGCGTGAACACAGGCAGGGGGGTGAACACGGGGCCAGCTCCCCCCCCATCAGACGCTGGCTCCCCCCAGTGCCTGGGCCCCAGCTCCTCCTTGCATGCAGCCCCCATGCCCGGGCACCGTGCCAGCCCCCGGGCTCCGCTCCCCAATGCAAGAGGCTGTGCCCAGATGCACCATGCAGCCCCCTCTGCCCAGCCGATGCCAGCTGCACGGGGAACAAGGGGGCCATTCTTCCCAGGCACAGAACAGCCTTTTATCACCTCTGCCATCACGTGACCTCGGGCCCACGGGACCCCCCTCGCCCCCCCGCCGGCCCAGGGCTGGCACCTTCCAAGCAGCTGTGAGAGACGGGGCTTGGGAAAGGGATCAGGGCAAATCTGCCCCCCCTTCCAACTCCGAGCATGGGCTGCAGCCAGCTACAGAACACTGTGTGCGGGGCACCAGGGGGGCTCTGGGGTGGGGAGCAGGGGGCTGCGGGTCGGGAGTGACGGGCACCGGGGGAGGTGTGGGGTGGGGAGCAGGGGGCTGCGGGTCAGGAGTGAGGGGCACCAGGAGGGCTCTGGGGTGGGGAGCAGGGGGCTGCGGGTCGGGAGTGACGGGCACCGGGGGGGCTCTGGGGTGGGGAGCAGGGGGCTGCGGGTTGGGAGTGAGGGGCACCGGGGGGGCTCTGGGGTGGGGAGCAGGGGGCTGCGGGTTGGGAGTGAGGGGCACCGGGGGGCTCTGGGGTGGGGAGCAGGGGGCTGCGGGTCAGGAGTGACGGGCACCGGGGGAGGTGTGGGGTGGGGAGCAGGGGGCTGCGGGTCAGGAGTGAGGGGCACCAGGGGGGCTCTGGGGTGGGGAGCAGGGGGCTGCGGGTCGGGAGTGACGGGCACCGGGGGAGGTGTGGGGTGGGGAGCAGGGGGCTGCGGCTTGGGAGTGAGGGGCACCGGGGGGCTCTGGGGTGGGGAGCAGGGGGCTGCGGGTTGGGAGTGAGGGGCACCGGGGGGGCTCTGGGGTGGGGAGCAGGGGGCTGCGGGTTGGGAGTGAGGGGCACCGGGGGGGCTCACCAGATGGGGTTGGCGTTAATGGCTCCATCGAAGAACAGGATGTAGAGGCAGAAGAGGCCAACGACGAGCGCGTGCAGAGTGGACACACACCTGGGGGGGACACGCAGAGGGGTCAGCCCCCCCCTTGGCCTCCCCGGGGATCACACACGGCTCTGCCCCCCTCCATGGCCCCCCGGGGATCACACACGGCTCAGCCCCCCCCCCTCCATGGCCCCCCGGGGATCACACACGGCTCAGCCCCCCCATGGCCCCCCGGGGATCTCACACGGCTCAGCCCCCCCCCATGGTCCCCCGGGGATCACACACGGCTCAGCCCCCCCATGGCCCCTCGGGGATCACACACGGCTGAGCCCCGGCACCTCCCCATGTCCCTCTGGCCCCCCCCATGTCGCTCTGAGCGCTCAGCCCCCGTGCTCGGACAATGGCTCCTTTCAGCCCATCAGACGCTCACGCGCCAGGATGTTCTCAGGCTGAGCCCACCAGGAACGACCGGACGCTAGTGATTACATGCGGGGGGGCTGAGAGCCAGGACTCCTGGGTTCTATCCCTGGCTCTGGGAGGGGCGAGGGCTCTAGTGGTTAGACGCGGGGGGGGAGGGGGGCGGCTGGGAGCCAGGACTCCGGGGTTCTATCCCTGGCTCTGGGAGGGGCGAGGGCTCTAGTGGTTAGACGCGGGGGGGGGGGGGGGCGCGGCTGGGAGCCAGGACTCCGGGGTTCTATCCCTGGCTCTGGGAGGGGAGTGGGGGTCCGGGAGCCAGGACTCCGGGGTTCTATCCCTGGCTCTGGGAGGGGCGAGGGCTCTAGTGGTTAGACGTGGGGGGGGCTGGGAGCCAGGACTCCGAGTACGGTACCTGGAGTTCCACTCGCACTTTTTGACAGCCGTCAGGCTGCGGTAGTGGTGACTGAGCGCCAGCGAGAGCTGGGGGCTGACGGCCGAGAAGAAGAACTGGAAGGCCACGAAGCTGCCGGCCACGATGCAGTAACCCAGCCGCGTGGACTCCTCCATGGCCGCTCAGTGGCACCTGTAAACGGAGCGTGGGGTGTGAGCATCGGGACCCACAGAGACAGGATCTGGAGCCTCCTGGTCAGGAAGCACCAGCCCCCACATCTGAGCGGGAGGAGAATCGCCATTGGCTGGGAGCATTATAGGGCATATGACACACAGCAGAGCAGTTCTCATTCCATCCACCGTGGATGCGGCGATAAGTCTGCGTCACAGAGGGGAGAGTACTCAGGAGTTTAATTCTCTCTGCCCCTCCTCCCCCGCCCCTGCAGCGATGCCCAGCCCTGTGCCCTTCCCCCACCGCAGGCCCTTGGCACCCTGGGGTGCTGCCCTGCACATGAGGATTTTGCTGCAGCTCTAAGTGGCTGCTGCCAGCAGGGCCCGGCACAGCAGACCAAGGCCAGTGGGGGAGGAGGAGCACCAGCAGTGATGTGCCCCACTCTCTGGGGCCGAGAGGGGGATCTGGCCCCGTGGTGGGGGATGGGGAGGCGGCCGTGCCAGCTGAGCTGGGGGCAGGGGCTGTTTGGAAAGGGATCCACGTGCGGCCGGCCCCAGCTGGCTCTTCCCAACACGCAGCCCTGACGGCCCAGCCCCAACCCCCACGCGGGCCACCCTAGCACAGAGACCCTCGGCCCCTGCCCCCAGAGTGGGGAGAGAACCCAGGAGTCCTGGCTCCCAGCCCCCTGCTCTAACCACTAGCCCCCACTCCCCTCCTGGAGCCAGGAAAGAGGCCTGATGCTGAGGGCCTGCCAAAACGGGGGGAGTATTGAATGATAAGGGAGCAGAAGCCAGGACTCCTGGGTTCTATCCCCAGCCCTGGGACGTGAGTGGGGTCTAGTGGTTAGAGCAGGGGGTTGGGAGCCAGGACTCCTGGGTCCTATCCCCAGCCCTGGGACATGAGTGGGGTCTAGTGGTTAGAGCAGGGGGCTGGGAGCCAGGACACCTGGGTTCTATCCCCAGCCTTGGGACGTGAGTGGGGTCTAGTGGTTAGAGCAGGGGGCTGGGAGCCAGGACTCCTGGGTCCTATCCTCGGGGAGGGGAGCAGGATCATTTCTGTTTGTGAGCAAAAGGTGTGAGATTCTCCTGGCGGCCCAGCCCATGATGCTGGACCTTTAAACCGACCCCTGGATGTGGCAGGGCCGGTAGCGATCCTTGCCCAGACGAGCCCTGCTGGCTGTAATTAAGGATTTGCTTAATGAGCCTCCTGTAAACTGACCTCTGCCCTGGAACCTGACCTCTGCACGTCATTCAATATTTGCTCAAGACGCGTCCTGCTGGAACCCTGAACGGATGTCAGGGACAGGGTTCCGGGGAGGGGATTTGGGGCGGGTGATTCTGCGGAGGGGGGTCTGCCAGCCAGCCGGGAGGTCTCTACGATCACAAACCAGACAGGCTGTGAAGTTGCACACTGACCCTGGCTGCCCGGCCCGAAGGAGCAGGACGGGAGGGTTTGCAGATTGGGACTGAGGGGCACCGGCAGTGGCGGATTAGCCAATGGGGTTTGTGCCCGGGGCCCCCAGAAAAGTGAGTCCACGTGGGCCCCCCCCCCCCTGCCTCAGGAGCACCAGGCGGGCTGGGGAATGGACTGCAGGCAGAAGGGCCCCCACTTGCTCTGGCCCAGGGCCCCACAAAACCATAATCCACCTCTGGGCACTGTGGGGGCTAGGCTAGCAGGGGCTGCGGGTCGGGAGTGAGGGGCACCAGCAGAGCGGTGGTGCAGTAGCTGACAGTCTCCTGCCCTTTCGCTCTGGGCACGGGGGAGCCGTTCCAGGGGGGCCAGGAGCCCCCAGCTCCGTGGGGCAGGGCCCAGCATTCCCAGATGGAGCTGGGCTTGACCTGGCTGGCCCGGAGAGGAGTCCCGGGGTGGGGGGGATCCTGGCAGCGGGCAGGCGTGCGGGGAGGGCGGGCAGTGCCGTGGGGCCCAGGGACTGAATGCTGGCCCCCATGTGTGGGGAAGAAAAGGGGTCTGGGTGGGCGAGGTTCCGGCCCTCCTCCTGCAGACCAGATCCCAGGGTGACGGGCACCATGTAGGCACCACGGCGTAGAGCCCGCCATGCCCACCAGCATCGTCTCATTGTCGTCCCCCCCGCCCCGGCTGCCCCCACCTCTTGCAGGCTGGCATGCACTTCGACTCACTGCCACGTAGGCCAGGCAGCGGAGCTAAGCACGGGCATCGGCAGGCCCGGGAGGTGTTTGGGGCAGGGACGGTGTCTTTGTTCTGTGAATGGCAGCGCCTGGCACCACGGGCTCCTGGGCCATGGCTGGGGTGCCTAGGCAGCACCACAATCCACACTAAACAATGTGCAGCGCCTGGCACCAGGGGCTCCTGGGCCATGGCTGGGGTGCCTAGGCAGCACCACAATCCACACTAAACAATGTGCAGCGCCTGGCACCAGGGGCTCCTGGGCCATGGCTGGGGTGCCTAGGCAGTACCACAATCCACACTAAACAATGTGCAGCGCCTGGCACCAGGGGCTCCTGGGCCATGGCTGGGGTACCTAGGCAGCACCGCAATCCACACTAAACAATGTGCAGCGCCTGGCACCACGGGCTCCTGGGCCATGGCTGGGGTGCCTAGGCAGCACCGCAATCCACACTAAACCATGTGCAGCGCCTGGCACCAGGGGCTCCTGGGCCATGGCTGGGGTGCCTAGGCAGCACCGCAATCCACACTAAACAATGTGCAGCGCCTGGCACCACGGGCTCCTGGGCCATGGCTGGGGTGCCTAGGCAGCACCGCAATCCACACTAAACCATGTGCAGCGCCTGGCACCAGGGGCTCCTGGGCCATGGCTGGGGTGCCTAGGCAGCACCGCAATCCACACTAAACAATGTGCAGCGCCTGGCACCACGGGCTCCTGGGCCATGCTCCTAAGCCCGTCAGTACCACTCCCTCCAGCCCCGACTCTGCCCCTGACCTGCGGTTCCAACCCCTAGGCCTGACTGCCCGGGCCCTGCTCCAGGAGAAACAGCCCGCAGTGGGGTTGGAAGCCGATGGCTGTGGCTGGGGGCTGAGGCTAACCGCGGGATCCCCCTGGCTGGAGGGTTTTCGGAACAGGCCGGACGAACAGCGGCCAGGGATGGGCTGGGTTTACTGGGTCCCACTTCAGTGCGGAGGGGCTGGCGCAGATGCCCCCCCGACAGGCCTGGGAGTGGGCACGGAGCGTCTGGATGAGGGCACCGGGACTGGCTTTGGCTGCCAAGGCAGACGGATCAGGGCCAGAGAACAAAGCCAACCAGCTCGGAGCCAGGCCAGGTCACGGCGGGACAGAGCGGCCACATGGAGTTCATGTGCTGCTCTGGTGGAAAAGGGGCGGGGGGGGGCAGGGGGGGGCGTTCACACAGACGGATCCCGTGGCTTAGGTCAAAACCTGGAATGAATGGGGGTGGGGGGAAATAGGGTAATGCCAGGGTCCACCTGGGAGAGGAGTGGGGGCTAGTGGTTAGAGCGGGGGAGGGGGGAGCCAGGACTCCTGGGTTCTCTCCCCAGCTCTGGGAGAGTAGTGGGGGCTAGTGGTTAGAGCGGGGGAGGGGCGAGCCAGGACTCCTGGGTTCTCTCCCCAGCTCTGGGAGGGGAGTGTGGGCAAGTGGTTAGAGCAGGGGAGGGGGGAGCCAGGACTCCTGGGTTCTCTCCCCAGCTCTGGGAGAGGAGTGGGGGCTAGTGGTTAGAGCGGGGGAGGGGGGAGCCAGGACTCCTGGGTTCTCTCCCCAGCTCTGGGAGAGGAGTGTGGGCAAGTGGTTAGAGCAGGGGAGGGGGGAGCCAGGACTCCTGGGTTCTCTCCCCAGCTCTGGGAGAGGAGTGGGGGCTAGTGGTTAGAGCGGGGGAGGGGGGAGCCAGGACTCCTGGGTTCTCTCCCCAGCTCTGGGAGAGTAGTGGGGGCTAGTGGTTAGAGCGGGGGAGGGGTGAGCCAGGACTCCTGGGTTCTCTCCCCAGCTCTGGGAGAGGAGTGGGGGCTAGTGGTTAGAGCGGGGGAGGGGGGAGCCAGGACTCCTGGGTTCTCTCCCCAGCTCTAGGAGGGGAGTGTGGGCAAGTGGTTAGAGCAGAGGAGGGGGAAGCCAGGACTCCTGGGTTCTCTCCCCAGCTCTGGGAGGGGAGTGTGGGCAAGTGGTTAGAGCAGGGGAGCGGGGAGCCAGGACTCCTGGGTTCTCTCCCCAGCTCTGGGAGGGGAGTGGGGGCTAGTGGTTAGAGCGGGGGAGGGGGGAGCCAGGACTCCTGGGTTCTCTCCCCAGCTCTGGGAGAGGAGTGTGGGCAAGTGGTTAGAGCAGGGGAGGGGGGAGCCAGGACTCCTGGGTTCTCTCCCCAGCTCTGGGAGAGGAGTGGGGGCTAGTGGTTAGAGCGGGGGAGGGGGGAGCCAGGACTCCTGGGTTCTCTCCCCAGCTCTGGGAGAGTAGTGGGGGCTAGTGGTTAGAGCGGGGGAGGGGTGAGCCAGGACTCCTGGGTTCTCTCCCCAGCTCTGGGAGAGGAGTGGGGGCTAGTGGTTAGAGCGGGGGAGGGGGGAGCCAGGACTCCTGGGTTCTCTCCCCAGCTCTAGGAGGGGAGTGTGGGCAAGTGGTTAGAGCAGAGGAGGGGGAAGCCAGGACTCCTGGGTTCTCTCCCCAGCTCTGGGAGGGGAGTGTGGGCAAGTGGTTAGAGCAGGGGAGCGGGGAGCCAGGACTCCTGGGTTCTCTCCCCAGCTCTGGGAGGGGAGTGGGGGCTAGTGGTTAGAGCGGGGGAGGGGGGAGCCAGGACTCCTGGGTTCTCTCCCCAGCTCTGGGAGGGGAGTGTGGATTACAGGTTAGCATGGCAGGGAGTGTGGGAGGGATTTCGGGGAACTTGGCAACCTCCCGGGAAGCACCCGCGGCGCCCGGCTCCCAGGGCGGGTGAGACGCTCACATTCCGTAATGAAAGGTTGCGAAACCCCAACGCCAGGGAACTGGGACTGGAACGTGCAGCGAAATGATCCAGTTCCCGCCACCTCCTCCTCGCTGCGCCGGCCCAGCCCCCTGCACGGGGTTAATTATTAGCACTCGTTTGGGCAGGTCTAAGAGCAAACTGGGCAAGTAACAAAAAGTGGCAAAACTTGCAGCCAATCGCCCCCCGCCAGCCACTAACCCAGTCTGGGGCCAAAAGCCAGCCTGGTGTAAACCCCGCCCCCTCCCCCCAACCCCAGCGGTGGGGTCGGCCTGGGGCATTCTGCACGCCCAGTGGGCCGGCCCAGGGATGAGTGACAGGAGCCCTGATTTCATGGGGGGGCTCCCCCGAGTCTTCCCGAAATGCACCGTGCCAATGTCGGGGTATGGGGGGGGGGGCACGAGGGAGCCGGCAGCCCGGCCCCTCCTGGCTTCCCCTCTCCCCACAGCACTGGCTGCCCTGCTCCTTCCCCAGGGGCAAGAGCCGAGATCCTGGAAGGGAGCAGGATCTAGTGGCTAGAGGGGGTGAGGGTGGGGGTGGGGGAGCAGGGACTGGGAGTCAGGACTCCTGGGGTTCTATTCCCTGAACGCAGAGCTGCCCCCCAACTCGCCCCCAGGGCACAGACCCCCCCCCATGGATCCAGCTCCCCCCACTGGCCCCCCAGGGTTCAGCCCCCCATGGATCCGGCTCCTCCCACTCACCTCCCAGGACACAGCCCCCCATGGATCCGGCTCCACGCACTCACCTCCCCAGGACACAGCCCCCCATGGATCCGGCTCCCACACTCGCCCCCCCAGGGCACAGCCCCCCATGGATCCGGCTCCACGCACTCACCTCCCAGGGCACAGCCCCCCATGGATCCGGCTCCCTCACTCGCCTCCCCAGGACACAGCCCCCCATGGATCCGGCTCCCCCACTCGCCCCCCCAGGACACAGCCCCCCATGGATCCGGCTCCCCCACTCGCCCCCCCAGGACACAGCCCCCCATGGATCTGACTCCCCCACTCGCCCCCCCAGAACACAGCCCCCCATGGATCCGGCTCCCCGCACTCGCCTCCCCAGGACACAGCCCCCCATGGATCCGGCTCCCCCACTCGCCCCCCCAGGACACAGCCCCCCATGGATCCGGCTCCCCCACTCGCCCCCCCAGGGCACAGCTCCCCCATGGATCCAGCTCCCCGCACTCGCCTCCCCAGGACACAGCCCCCCATGGATCCGGCTCCCCCACTCGCCCCCCCAGGGCACAGCCCCCCATGGATCCGGCTCCCCCACTCGCCACCCCAAGACACAGCCCCCCATGGATTCGGCTCCCCCACTCGCCCCCCCAGGACACAGCCCCCCATGGATCCGGCTCCCCCACTCACCCCCCCAGGACACAGCCCCCCATGGATCCGGCTCCCCCACTCGCCCCCCCAGGACACAGCCCCCCATGGATCCGGCTCCCCCACTCGCCCCCCCAGGACACAGCCCCCCATGGATCCGGCTCCCCCACTCGCCCCCCCAGGACACAGCCCCCCATGGATCCGGCTCCCCCACTCGCCTCCCCAGGACACAGCCCCCCATGGATCCGGCTCCCCCACTCGCCCCCCCAGGACACAGCCCCCCATGGATCCGGCTCCCCCACTCGCCCCCGCAGGGTTCAGCCCCCCTATGGATCCGGCTCCCCCACTCGCCCCCCCAGGACACAGCCCCCCATGGATCTGGCTCCCCCACTCCCCCCCCCCAGGACACAGCCCCCCATGGATCCGGCTCCCCCACTCGCCTCCCCAGGACTCAGCCCCCCATGGATCCGGCTCCGCCACTCGCCCCCGCAGGGTTCAGCCCCCCCATGGATCCGGCTCCCCCACTCGCCACCCCAAGACACAGCCCCCCCATGGATCCGACTCCCCCACTCGCCCCCCCAGAACACAGCCCCCCATGGATCCAGCTCCCCCACTCGCCACCCCAAGACACAGCCCCCCCATGGATCCGACTCCCCCACTCGCCCCCCCAGAACACAGCCCCCCATGGATCCAGCTCCCCCACTCGCCACCCCAAGACACAGCCCCCCCATGGATTCGGCTCCCCCACTCGCCCCCCCAGGACACAGCCCCCCATAGATCCGGCTCCCCCACTCACCTCCCCAGGACACAGCCCCCCATGGATCCGGCTCCCCCACTCGCCTCCCCAGGGCACAGCCCCCCATGGATCCGGCTCCCCCACTCGCCCCCCCAGGACACAGCCCCCCATGGATCCAGCTCCCTCACTCGCCCCCCCAGGGCACAGCTCCCCATGGATCCGGCTCCCCCACTCGCCCCCCCAGGGCACAGCCCCCCATGGATCCAGCTCCCTCACTCGCCCCCCCAGGGCACAGCCCCCCATGGATCCGGCTCCCCCACTCGCCCCCCCAGGGTTCAGCCCCCCTATGGATCCGGCTCCCCCACTCGCCCCCCCAGGACACAGCCCCCCATGGATCCGGCTCCCCCACTCACCCCCCCAGGGTTCAGCCCCCCTATGGATCCGGCTCCCCCACTTGCCCCCCCAGGGTTCAGCCCCGCCATGGATCCGGCTCCCTCACTCACCTCCCCAGGACACAGCCCCCCATGGATCCGGCTCCCCCACTCGCCCCCCCAGGACACAGCCCCCCATGGATCCGGCTCCCCCACTCGCCCCCCCAGGACACAGCCCCCCATGGATCCGGCTCCCCCACTTGCCCCCTCCCCCAGGACACAGCCCCCCATGGATCCGGCTCCCCTACTCGCCCCCCCCAGGACACAGCCCCCCATGAATCCGGCTCCCCCACTCGCCCCCCAGGACACAGCCCCCCATGGATCCGGCTCCTCCACTCACCTCCCCAGGACACAGCCCCCCATGGATCCGGCTCCCCTACTCGCCCCCCCACAGGACACAGCCCCCCATGAATCCGGCTCCCCCACTCGCCCCCCCACAGCCCCCCATGAATCCGGCTCTCCAAATCGCCTCCCCAGGGCACAGCCCCCCATGGATCCGGCTCCCCCCAGGGCACAGACCCCCATGGATCCGGCTCCCCTACTCGCCCCCCCCAGGGCACAGCCCCCCATGGATCCGGCTCCCCCACTTGCCTCCCCAGGACACAGCCCCCCATGAATCCAGCTCTCCCACTCGCCTCCCCAGGGTACAGCCCCCCATGGATCCGGCTCCCCCACTTGCCTCCCCAGGACACAGCCCCCCATGGATTCGGCTCCCCCACTCACCTCCCCAGGACACAGCCCCCCATGGATCCGGCTCCCCCCACTCGCCCCCCATGGATCCGGCTCCCCCCACTCGCCCCCCAGGGATCCGGCTCCCCCCACTCCCAGGCTCGCCCTGCTCCGCGTGGCTCGCACGATCCACCCACCTGGGAGGCCCCTGCCCCCGGCCGTGGGGAGCCGGCCGCTCGGAGCCCAGGGGCTCCCGCCGCGCTCCCAGCTCCCGCGGCCACCCAGGCGGAGGTTCCGCGGAGCTGCCACATCCCAGCCCAGAGCCGCCCCACGCCCAGCTCCTGGCTCTGACAGAGGGGCGGGCCAGCGCCCCCGCCTCCACCAATCCCTGCGCCGGCCACGCCCCCTTCGGGAGCTAGCCACGCCCCCTCCGCCTTCCCCCTCCCCGGCGTGGGAGCCGGCCAGGTGGCAGGTCCCAAGGTGAGGGACGAGCCCGCCCCGCCATGGGGGTAGTTCTGAAAGAAGCAGGAAACCTGGGGGCGGTCCCTGTTTGGGGGGGAGGAGTTGGAGCTAGGAGCCAGGACGCCTGGCTTCTATCCCCGTGGCAGGACGGGCGGGGGAGGGGAGCTGAGAGTCAGGACGCCTGGGTTCTGTCTCCTGAACTCACAGCTGCTCTGTGGTTAAAGTCCTGGGTCTATTCTTGGCTCTGAGAGGAGCAGGGGGTGGGGGGCGGGTCTGGTGGTTAGGGCCAGGGCTCCTGGGTTTCTAGTCTCACTTCTCATACGGCGTCCTTGTGACCACGAATAAGTCACTTCCCCGCCCCGTGCCTCAGTTTCCCCCTTTGAATAATAGGGACAATCCACACATCTCCTGGGGCACTGTACAATGCTTGAAAGAGGGAAGTTGCTGCTTTCGTCTGTTGCCACAGCCAGCGTCCCCCACAACCCCACATTTACAGACCCATCTTTCAGCCCGAAGCGTGTTACAAAGCGACATGCAAAATAAAGGCGGGATCACGAAATCCACTGCTGAAATTCAGCCACTTCTGGGGTGGGACCCAGGGGTGGTTTATACAGAGATCCCTCGTCCGGCGCTGAGGTACGGTCACCCAGGGGTGGAACACAGCAGCTGTTTATACAAGGATTCTCACCTGGTGCTGAGATGCAGCCACCTCTGGGGTGGGGCACGGCAGGTGTTTAACAGCGCACAGCACCGCCGGGCCACAGCTTGCGGCAGGAGTGAGGAAGGATCCAAGTGACCCTGCGGGGAGAGAACAGGCCTGAGGGAGGAATCAAGCGGCAACGTAACGTTCCCTCTGTGCTGTGGATAAAGCTGAAGTTGGAGGCCTGGTCAGCAACAGCACCCAAAACCCAGCTCCCTCACCTCCTTCTGCGGGGGTGGGGAATCCGGGGACCAGGTGGGGGCCTCTCGAGGGGGTCTGGTAAAGCAGGGCTGGGGAGAGCACCCTCTGGACCAGTGAGGAGATGGAGAAGGAGGGGTTCCCTGGGCTAGGCCTCAGGAGATCCGGGTTCAGTTCCTGGCTCTGCCACAGGATCCCTGAGTGACCTTAGGTCACTGCCCTGCCCGTGACTCAGTTTCCCCATCTGTAAAATGGGGTTATTGACCCTTCCTTCGCTATGGGGCGGGGACTGTGCCTATGCAGCGCCTGACACAATGGGGGGGGGCTGATCTGTGTGTGTGTGGGGGGGAGGGGTTGAGGAGGGAATAAATCATAGCAGAGCCTCATGCTTGCGCTGTGGGGTCTGCCAAACCTCCCTGCAGGCCAGTCCTGCCACCCGGAGTCTGGGTGAGGGCCGCCCTGAGGGGGAAGCTGGTTTGTACCCGGCCCGGCCCCTGTGCCCCCTACCTGGGACAAGGTGCCCCGTGTTCTGTAACCGGGCAGCGAACCGGGGAATCCCGCCGGTGCGGGACCGTCTGAGGCTGGGCAGCTCCCGGGCACTGGCTGATTCATCCTCGCCCCAGCCCCAGCCAGGGAAACCGAGGCACAGACAAAGGAAGGGACTTGGCCAAAATCGGGGGGGAGCCACGAATAGAACCCAGGAGTCCGGGCCCTCTGCCGGGGAGGGGGGGGCTCAGGGGCGGGGGGCAAGTAGGACCCACGTGTCCGGCTCTACCCCAGCCACAGGCTCACCGCCCCGGTGCGGCGATGGGCAGGGGGAGAGGGAGGAGTCTGGGAGAGGGCGGGGTTTAGAAGCAGCGCGTGTGATTGGCCCCGCCCCCTGACCCGGCAGGGATTAGAGGGGGCGGTGCTAAAATGGCGGCGCCCAGTGGGGTGAGGCCGGGTTGGGGTCGGATATGGGGGGTGGTAGGTTCGGGTGCCGGGCCCAAGTAGGGAGGCAGGAGGCACGCCCAGATGGGGGGGAGGGGCTGAGAGGTTTCGGGGCGTTGGCGTGCCATGGGGATGCCCAGATGGGGGGGAGGGGCTGAGAGGTTTCGGGGTGTTGGGGGGTGGCGTGCCCTGGGGATGCCCAGATGTGGGGGAGGAGGGGCTGAGAGGTTTCGTGGTGCTGGGGGGTGGGGTGCCATGGGGATTCCCGGATGGGGGGGCTGAGAGGTTTTGGGGTGCTGGGGGGTGGGGTGCCATGGGGATGCCCAGATGTGGGGGAGGAGGGGCTGAGAGGTTTCATGGTGCTGGGGGGTGGGGTGCCCTGGGGATGCCCAGATGTGGGGGAGGAGGGGCTGAGAGGTTTCGTGGTGCTGGGGGGTGGGGTGCCATGGGGATTCCCGGATGGGGGGGCTGAGAGGTTTTGGGGTGCTGGGGGGTGGGGTGCCATGGGGATGCCCAGATGGGGGGGAGGAGGGGCTGAGAGGTTTCGTGGTGCTGGGGGGTGGGGTGCCATGGGGATGCCCAGATGGGGGGGGGCTGAGAGGTTTCGGGGTGCTGGGGAGTGGGGTGCCATGGGGATGCCTGGGGGGGGGGGGGCTGAGAGGTTTTGTGGTGCTGGGGGGTGGGGTGCCATGGGGATGCCCAGATTGGGGGGGGCTGAGAGGTTTCGTGGTGCTGGGGGGTGGGGTGCCATGGGGATGCCCAGATGGGGGTGGGGGGCTGAGAGGTTTTGTGGTGCTGGGGGGTGGGGTGCCATGGGGATGCCCAGATGGGGGGGGATGAGAAGTGGAGGTGGGGTTTTGGGGGGCTGGGGACATGTCCATGTGGTGGGGGGCGGGAGGTGGGGTGCCATGGGGATACCAAGATAGGGGGGGATTGGAGGTGGGATTTTGGGGGGCTGGGGACATGTCCATGTGGTGGGGGGTGGGAGGTGGGGTGCCATGGGGATGCCCATGTGGACGGGATGGGGGGCATGGAAGTGTGTGATGGGGGAATGTGGAGGGGATGGGTGGGGTGGAGATGGGATTTTGGGGGGCTGGGGGCATGCCCATGTGGTGTGGTGACTGGGAAGCGTATGTGTGAGGGGATGGGTGTGTTGGGGGTCTGGTGGCCTCCCCATGGGGGATAGATGTGTTTGTGGGGGAAACCGATGCGGTGTGTGTGGATGCAGATGGGGCACCATGGGTGGGGGGAGCTTGAACAGGTGATAGGGAGTTCTCCCCTCCCCCACGGAGATTTCCTGTCCCCGTTTGCCACAGTAAGTCTCTACCTTACGTCTCTGTCTGTTTCAAGCACACCCTGCACGCCAGGCATGGCTGAGCCGGCCCCTTCCTCCCCTGTGATTCTGAATCTCCCAGCTCCAGTCTCCTTCCTCGCCAGCCTCCGCCCCGCATCGGAGGGACAAACGCCCCACCATGAACTGTGTGCGGAAGCTGCTTCTGGCCCGAGAGCTCTCCGCCGGACGAGGCATCCTGCGGCAAGCCGCTCCGGGGAGGGATCTCCCATGGCTGCAGGGAAGCAGCTGTGCCCAGGTACCAGCCGGCCTTCAGCGGGGCAGCACACTGGGCACCCTGAGAGACACACAATCCACATGGGCCCTGCCCGAGCAGCTCCCAGTCCAAAGGAAACCAGCTCAGGGCAGGTGGGAAGGCCTGGGGAGTGAAGCCCCAGGGAGGGGATTGTGCAACTTTAAAAACCTCTCTTCCTTCTTATTGTTTGGTTGCCCAAAATTAGCTGCCCAGAGGGATCTGATTTCAAGAGGGGCTGAGGACCCACCACAATCCGAGGGGAGTGAAAATGGGGCGGGGGAAGAGGGGCAGCAGGCACCCGTTCATATGAGTGGTATGACAGTGGATCGGTACGGGGGACAGGAGGGGCTGCTGGGATGTAGTCGGAGACCCAGCAGTTTCATTGCACACAGGCTGCTAAGCAGCTGTCAAATGGTACCAGTCACTGCTGACCTGCAACCTGGCATCCAGTGCCCGTGAGCCAGGGTGTGGCACTGATCTCTAGGGCCTTGCCCCACTGAGAGGGCTCTAATCACCAGGTAAAACAGCTGCTGCTAAAGGCCCCCTTTGTATCCAATTCTCTGCTAGCGCTTCTGGCCGGTGTCTGTGCGGAGCATCCGGAGCAGCGCTGCCCTGAGCCGTTCCGAGCTCATCCCCTCGGCAAGGGGGGACAAGGAGAAAGACAGAGGGTCCCGTGATGGGTCCCTGGTGCCCTTTGATGAGCTCTTCGAGCGGGCCCGCGAGGGAGACCGGACCAAGGCCGCCTTCAGCCGAGCGGTGGAGCTCTTCTGCCAGAGAGACATCCGGCGCAGAGGTCACGTCGAGTTCATCAAGGCGGCCCTCAGGAAGATGCCGGAGTTTGGGGTGGAGCGGGAGCTCGACGTCTACAACAAGATCCTGGACGTCTTCCCCAAGGAGGTGTTTGTGCCCCGCAACTTCATCCAAAGGATGTTCAACCATTACCCGAGGCAGCAGGAATGCGGGATCCATGTCTTGGAGCAGATGGAGAACTATGGTAGGGGTGGGAGGTGCCCAAACACCCATAGCAGCAGTGTGAGCCAGCGGTTAGGGCTGGGGGGAGTGGGAGTCAGGACTCCTGGGTGCTATTCCCAGCTCTGCCACTGACTCCCCGTCTGAACTGGGCAAGTCGCTTAACCCGTCTGTCCCTTCGTCTCCACGGTGAGCGCTGGTGAACGCCCTGTCTGCGTCTCTTACCCGCCTCTCCTCCCTTGTATGCGCAGGCATCATGCCCGACAAGCAGACGAAATTCCTGCTGCTCCAGATCTTTGGCAAGAAGAGCCATCCCGTTCGCAAGTACCAGCGGCTCATGTACTGGTTCCCCAGATTCAAGCATGTGAACCCCTACCCGATCCCGGCGGCCCTCCCCCGAGACCCCGTCGACCTCGCCAGGATCAGCCTGCAGCGGATCGCCGCGGACCTGAGCGCCAAGATCACGGTCTATCAGGTAGCGAAAGGTGCTCGGCTGTAGCGCGGTGCCTGTAGTCGTGGGAGTGACTGACTCTCGCTCGCTGGGGTGTGAGCGCCGCGGGGGAAGGGACTCTTGCTGCACAGCGGTGGCGTCCCAGAAAGAGCAGGCGGCTGCCATTGCTGGAGGCAAAACTAGCTCTGGTCAGCTCGAATGACCCCTAGCACAGCCCGATGCAGAGGAGAAGGGGCATGGAGCATCCTCTATGTTCTACGTGCCAAGGAGTTTACTCCTCTATTACCTGGGACCCTGCTTCCCGGGGATCGGCCCCCAGCTCGGGCAGGGGGCCCGGCCTCTCGGGTGCTACAGCCTGCCGGGCTGCGTTGAACTGGGGGAGTGGGTCGGGGAATCCCATGCGCGTGAAGGATGCTGTCTCTAACGAAGGTGTCTTCATCCCTGCAGATGTCACTGACGGATGTTTCGGACGCCGGAAAAGAGATCACCCAACCGCACATCGTAGGTACGGGATGCCCCAGGTCACCTTGCCTTTGACTGGCCGATGGTGGATTACATGGGAGCGAAAAGTCTCTAGCCCATTGTCTGTCGCCTTTGGAGCCGTACGTAGAGGGGATGGTCAGCACAGAGAGCATTCGGGCCTTTGAGCGGTGGGCTAGAAGCAGCCAGGCTGTGAGGAAGCAGAAATTGCGAGCCACGTGGGCTAAGCCCCCCGCGACCCTGGACACACTCAGAGAGGGGGCGTTTGGTTTGGGAATGGGGGCGTCTCTCTTGCCCCATTGACATGGATTTGCTCGCCTTCTTTATAGGCTCGCCCCAACCCTTCCTTCCCCCTTTAAATAATGCCCCTGCTCCAGCGCAGTGTCTTTAGAGACGCTGACGAGGTAGGCCTCTCTGTAGAGCATCGCATCCCGCTCTTGCATCTGGGGTAACAGACGCACAGCTTGGGAGTCCTGGCTGTCGATCGCAGGCCCAGCTCCTAGGTAGGAATTGCAGCCTGGTAGCTGGGGGCTGTACGCGGCTCGTGCTCCAGGGAGCTTCCCCACCTTGGGTGGTTTTGTTGGGCGTGACGGCCATTCAGCGGAGCGCCATTGGATTGTGTTCCTTTTCTCCCCTGGTGGCTAATCCTTGATTTGTGGTTTCCCCTCCCTTTAGGAATCCAGAGCCCCGATCAGCAGGAGCTCCTGGCTCACCACAATCCGGCCAGGCCAGTGTTTGTCGAGGGCCCCTTCCCCTTGTGGCTGAAGAAGACGTGTGTTTATTATTACGTGCTCCGGGGGGAGCCGCTGCCTCCTGAAGAAAAGGTAAAGAGCGGCCTTGCCTCCCTGCGTCGGGCTGGGGCTGGGCTCTGGGGAGGGAGGAGGGTCTGAATTTCCAGGCTGTGTCCCTGCATTGCAAGCTCCATGGAGTTGGTGCTGGTTTGATGAATGACATGAGTCACTCTGGAAATCCTGCAAGTCTTGTGGGGGTGGGGTAGGAGCTGGCTTACGGGGGGTGGAGAATGGGGGCTATTCCCTTGTACGGGGTGCTGTCTCTGACCCAGACCCACAGCGTGGGGACTGGCGGGCTCAGGGGAGTCAGAGACTGGAATATGGGGCTTTTCCCCTCTAGCGGGCATCAGTTCTAGTCCCTCCTGCTTTGGTGGAGACCAATAATTACCTCCACCTGACAGCCATTCATTGGCCTGCACATAATGAGTTTGCCAGGTCTCAGCTCATTCCTAGCTGGACGGGTGAACATATCGCTGAAACCACCAGCACAATCTGCAGTGGCCAGGCCCCTCACCAACAGCCTCAATGGAGAGGCCGAGGTCCCCTCTTCCACCTAGGGGGTCTGTCCAGGGCCGGCTCAGGGATATCGGGCGAGGAAGTTTGCTCTGCGGATACACAGGGCTGCCATTCTGACATCTTTCTCTAGAAATCCAGGAGCCGCACAAGCTGAATACCTAGAGGAGTGGCCTTGTCTTGCCCATGGAGGGGGGAGAGATGCATGCGGCTCAGGGGGGCTGGTTAGTCACTGGGTAGAGCAGAGATGTTTGGAGGGGGTATTTACTTTCCCCCCTCCTCCTTAGGAAGAGACAATCGACTCAGAGAGGAACTTCTTCTACCCCTTGCACCTCGACCTGGACCTGGATCGGGGCCCCTGGGACGACGAGGAATTTTACGTGGATGAAGGTAACTCAGGTGGGGCTGGGCCGCTGAGGTGGGGGCGCATTTAGAGCCAATCAAATCTACTGGGACAGTCGGGTAATAGGCGAGCCAGAGCAGCTGGCAGTGAAAGAGAAATAGATCCCGGAAACTGATCCATCCCTCTGGAGGCTGTTCCATAGGCTAACTCAGATACTCTGTCCTCACTCGCCCTAAACCTACGGCTTCTGACTGCCTAACTCCACCCCTTAACCAAAGCCACTCCCCCTTGGTGTAAGCTTCCACCGCTTGTCATATTTTACTGTCAACCTCTAAATTGCCCATTCAAATCCAACCCCGGTCAGCGGTGGATGACGGTTACTGCCACAGTTAATAGTCCCAATCCTAATCCAGAGTTTCTGAGAGAGGTCTGCAAGGACTGTATAAATTAGCCCTGGCACAATTACAAGAGTGATCACAGGATAATAAGAATGATCTTTTTCCTCCCCCTCTTATCTCTATATCTGATCCTCCCCCCGAGAAAGAAAGCATTCAGGTCACTTAGATCAGCAGATACTTTTCTTCCCTACCTGAACATGGTAAATCAGAACTCCTCTGCAGCGGGATACAATAGTGACTTCTGTTCTAAGTGCATGTGTTGCAGCTGTTGTGTTCTGCCCCAGAGGTGGCCACATTTCAAGGCTGGGTGAAAAAAATAGTTTCTGGACGTGTGGACTTTGCACCAGGGACGTGAAGCCCTTGACAGACAAGCTGCCCCCCTCCCGAGGGTGGAGGATTATTGTTCGGTGAATTGACAGTGTTCTTGTGGAGGGAGGGGCAGAGGTGAGATTAGGACCCCAAGAATCCTGATTTCCAGTCACCCTGCTGTCACTACTGGACTCCACTGCTCCATTGTACTATATGCGAAGTGCTGTAGGGTTTGCTTATATTGACGCTGCTTCTGTTCTCTCTGTCCTGTCCCCTGCAGTGGAGGAAGGCCCCATCTTTGCCATGTGCATGGCCGGGGCAGGAGACCAGGCCACTTTGGCCAAGTGGATTTTGGGCCTGCAGCAAACCAATCCCATTTTGAGTCAGACGCCGGTTGTGTTCCACCTCAAGCCGGGGCCCCAAGAGCTCCAGGCGGCCTCGGACTCGGAGAGCGGCGAGGAGGAGATCCCGCAAAGTTGGCACGCGAAGCAAGAGCTTTAAACCTGTCTCCGTTTCATCGACTTCCTTGGCAATTGTTTAGCACCTTGCCGATCGAGCAGATGGGCCAGAGGGAATCTGCTTCAGCAGCCACCGGGGCATAGGAACGGGTCCATCCTTTCCATCAGTCTGAGTCACTTTTAGTAGAGTCGCACGTAATGGGGGTGTGCGAATATCCCCTCCCCCCCACGCCCATGCTTCCTTTGCTCTAGCACGAAGTACTGTACCGGGTATTGGGTGAAGGCGCTTAGTCACCATACGACTTGGTGAAACAGCCTCACATTTGGACCTGATCATTGTTCTCTGTGGTCTCCGATCGCGGCAGTGGGAGTCCAGAGCCTCCTGAGTTGTAATCCCCGCTCCTATTAAACCGCTACCCCCGTGGGCATGGAGCAGAGACGTTATTAAAAAGCCGTCACCGCTTTCCGTGCTGGTCCTTCTCCATAAAACGGGGGCAGGTCAACATTATCACATGGCTTTGTGGGGGGAGGCTGCCCAAACCAGTGGGGGCCTGGCAGAGCCTGCCCCAGTTCCCCACACCGTGTGCTGAAGCTGCTTTGAAAACTAGCCAAAAGCTAGCCTGAGGGGGGGTGTTTAGAGGCCACGGGTGAGACCTTGGGCTGGGCTGGGTGAGGGGACTGGGAGGGTGCTGCTGATGGCAGAGCAGCTACTTGCTGGGGGGTGTCGTGACTGGGCTGGGCTGAGCTGCCTCCACTTGGCTCCTCAGGTAGTCAAGTCCTGCTGGGTGTGGGAACCTCATGGGTAGAGGGGCCGGGCCATGGGAGGGGGGGGAGAGTATGGTGGGTGGACTGTCCAGGCCCTGGCTGGGTCTAGGGGCAGGGGTGCAGGACCGGTGTGCCCACTAGGTGACCCTAGATGGTTGCCTAGGATGCCGGCTGGCCGCAGCTCCCGCACGCCAACCGGCTCGGTGGCTGAGCCGGGAGCCTAGGGGGGGTCGCTGGCCGTTGGAGCCGAGGGGTGCCGCGGGTGGGGGGATTGAGCTGCTGGGGAGGGGGGGGTGTTAGGTGGGCAGGGGGCACAGGGGGGTGGGTTGGCTGCGGGGGGAGGGTGGGGCACAGGCCCTGCAGGGGTGGATCTGTGCATGTGCCTTTGTCCATCCTGGGGGCTGGGCCTAAGCATGTGGGACCATGGTGGATGGAGGGGCCAAGTGCTGGTTCGGCCATGGGGGGACCTGTCCTGGGGGGCTGGGCCCAAGCACGCAAGGGGGGTGGGGGGAGTGGCTGGGCAGGCTGGCAGGGGGGTATGTTGACCTGTCTGTGCCAGGGGTTGGGTGGAATGGCTGTGTATGGGCTGGGGCCTTGGGGGGGGGGGTCTGTCCCGTGGGGCTGTGCCCCAGGAGGGGGAGTGTGATGGGATGGGGGGTCTGGCCTGGAGGGGAACAGGGGCTGGATGCCCCCTGGGGGCCCGCCTGGGCAGGGGCTGCCCACCCTGGGGTCAGGCGGAGCGCGGGGCAGCCTGAACGCTGGGTCCTCCTGTAAAGGCTGTTGCGGGGGCACAGGTAGGCACCCAGTGCTGGGGCGCATGCGCAAGGGAGCTCCTCCGGGAGGGTGGTGGAGACAATTTCCAGCGCATGCGCAAAAAAAGCACAGGCGCTCGTATCATTGTGCGCATGTTGAGGGCGGAGCCTCGCTCGAGAGGGGCTCCTGCAGCCCGAACCAATTTCCCAGCGCAGGCGCAGTGTGGGGCCCAACCGACGCCACGGCGCGGGGTGCGCATGCCTAGAGCTCAACCAGGCGCGCACGCGCGCGGCCGCCCGTTGCGACTTTTCTCGCGGAGCAGCGAGGGGGGCGGAAACCGGAAGCGGGTCGCGGGCCGTTGACGTCACTGCCCCTGCGCCGGGCTCCGCCGAGTCCCCCCAACAACGGGCTGCTCGGCGCGGCCGGCTGGCGAGCGGGCTGGGGATGAGCGAGGCGCAGCGGGGCCCAGCCCCGGCCCCGCCGGCCCCGGCCGCGGAGGAGGAGGAGGCCGAGGAGGAGGAGGCGGGGCCCGGCGCGGGGGAGGCGGGGCCCGGCGGCCGCAAGGCCCGGGGGCGGCCCCGCCTGACCGAGTCCGACCGGGCCCGGCGCCGCCTCGAGTCCCGCAAGAAGTACGACGTGCGGCGGGTGTACCTGGGCGAGGCGCACGGGCCCTGGGTGGATCTGCGGCGGCGCAGCGGCTGGAGCGACGCCAAGCTGGCGGCCTATCTGCTGGGGCTGGAGCGGGGGCAGCGCGCGGGGCGCCGCGGGTGAGAGCTGGGCCCCCCAACCCTCCCTCCCGGGCCCCCCAACTTCTCCCCCCGAGCTGGGTCTCCCGGGCCCCACCCCAACCTCCCTCCCGGGCCGCCCCCCCTTCCCCGTACACCCCCTACCTGTGGGGGCAGCATGCGGGGCCCTGCGGGTGAGAGCTGGGCCCTCCCCCCGGGACCCCTATCTCCCCTCCCAGGCCTGCCCCCCCCTTCCCCTTACACCTCCTACCTGTGGGGGCAGCATGCG
This sequence comes from Chelydra serpentina, assembly GCA_037349315.1. Classification (NCBI taxonomy): domain Eukaryota; kingdom Metazoa; phylum Chordata; order Testudines; family Chelydridae; genus Chelydra; species Chelydra serpentina. The sequence goes on from JBAIAC010000292.1 coordinate 536,984, forward strand.
GGGCCCTGCGGGTGAGAGCTGGGCCCTCCCCCCTCCCCCCGGGACCCCTATCTCCCCTCCCAGGCCTGCCCCCCCTTCCCGTTACACCCCCTACCTGTGGGGCAGCATGCGGGGCCCTGCTGGTGAGAGCTGGGCCCTCCCCCTGGGACCCCTATCTCCCCTCCCAGGCCTGCCCCCCTTCTCCTTACACCTCCTACCTGTGGGGGTAGCATGCGGGGCCCTGTGGGTGAGAGCTGGGCCCTCCCCCTCGGACTCCTATCTCCCCTCCCAGGCCTGCCCCCCCTTCCCGTTACACCTCCTACCTGTGGGGGCAGCATGCGGGGCCCTGCGGGTGAGAGCTGGGCCCTCCCCCCGGGACCCCTATCTTCCCTCCCAGGCCTGGCCCCCCCTTCCCCCCCCCCCCACTTTCTGGAAGGTGGGCAGCAAGCGGGGTGCCTGAGGTGTGGGAGGTCAGACCCCCCCAACTGAGATGGGACCCCTTACCCCCCACTCCCATATACGTTTTCCTTCCTAGACTGAGAGCCAGGACCACCTCGCTTGGCTGGGACCACTCATTCCCTGACTCCATCGTCATACGCCCCCTTCCTGCTGGGGCAGGGACAGCAAGTGAGGGGATGGGATGAGGGAGTTGAGATCCGGACCCCTTTTTCTCTACCCCCATCCCCTTATATCTCCTTTCTGCTGGATCTGGATTAGGGGCAGGAAAGGGAAGCCTGGAGGAGACCAGGACCCCTCACATGAGGTGTTAACCCCATTGCCCCCATAGCATCTCAAGGGGAGAGAACGCTCATACAACCTGCTGGGACAGGGGCAGTGAGCAGCTAGATGGGGTGTCATCCCCTCCCAAGTAGAGAGGCTGGAGAATATCTTGCCCCTGCATGGATAGATACATTCCTCACCCCCCCTCCCCCGGCCAATCTGTTCCCATCTCCATCACCAGCTGAGGTGTAGCCAGTAGACTGAGAGGATGGGATGAGACCCAGGCCTCCACCTTCTCATTTGACAGCAAAATGTGTGACCATATGGACTAGTGGTTAGAGCAAGTGATGCGATGTCAAAACTCCTGGGTTTTACCACAGATTTCTCAGACTCCCCCCGTGACCGTCTATTCTAGTCACATTTTTACACTACCTTCATCAGCATGGTATGCGAACCGTGGTCAAGTCACCTCACACCTCTGCACCTCAGTTTTCCCCTCTGTTTGTAGGGGACAATATCTCACACAGGTGGTGGTGGTGGGGGGAGGGGTTGGGCATCTGAGATTTGGTGAAACACTTTGTGACCCTTGGCTAGAAGGGGCTCTAGAAAGGTGTTAAGTGTGAAGAATCTTGCCTGTACAGTTATGTTGTTTTGGAGGGTGATTTTTGCCAACGTTTTTATACCAGCCAAAGCTGTAGTGTAGACGCAGTATAGCTCATTTTGCTCTGGGTACTGGCCATACCAGGCAACGCTCTCTTTCGCAGGGATAAACTGCTCAGTGTTAAGAGGGTTTGCCCCTACAGCTGTATCGGCAAACCTTCTCTAGCACAGACATGCCTAAGATACACACCTGCTTCTGCTTTTGTCGTGACTCAATTCCAGTGGTGCACTTCTGCTGTGGATCTGCAAAGATGAGAACTATCTTAAAGCAGAACTGTGTACGCTCTCTGCCGCTCCCCGGGTGATTGTTAACGCACGCGAGCGTCACGGTCTGCCTCCCAGCTCAGAGCGCTGGTCCTTCTACCTCAGAGTGCCCTGACAGAGATGTGATGAATGCTTCAGGGGAAGAGATCTCATCAGGCAGTACTATACCGTGCAGGGAAATTACTCTCTGATCCCAGCTCCTACACTAGTGTATTTCCCTTGTGATATTGTATCCTAGGTGCTGATCCTGCGACGAGAGAGACGTGGGCAGATTATCTGCGTTCTCGTGGTGCTGCATCTGAGTCATTGTGGGTCTGTGAAGGTGCAGAGATCCACCTGCATGCATTTCGCTGCAGGTTCAGGACCTCAGCGAGTATAATGGGCTCTGGGGATTTTTCACCTTCCTCTGCAGCATGGGGTGTGGCTCACCTGTTGGTATCATCTGGGCATGTCTGACCTGAACAATTCCCTACCATCACAGGGGCATCGGTGGCACCTCGGTCTCTCCTGTTCTCTGCCTGTGCCTCAGTTTAGTCTAACTAAAGTCACTGGGCTCATCTTAGGGGTGTCTGTCATGGCTTGTGATATACAGATCAGATGAGATAATCTGGCCTCAAATTATTTATGTAATAACCTGCACAGTGAATTTCCCAGGTTAATTATACGGTGGAAGAAAACCGACTAAAGTGTTCTTCATGGCCTCACTGTATTAAGGGCATCGTCCCTTTGGGTAGCGTCTAGTCAGCTGGATTTCATGGTCTGTCACGTTTAGATCAGCAATCCATGGCTGTGCTCTGCTGAGAGAATTTAGAGCAGAGGGTTTAGATCGCTCACCAGTCATTGATCTAAGCCCTTTAAATGATTTCTTTTGCAAAAGGTCATGAATGAGGGGGCTGGTCTTCAGACAAGGGAGTAACCAATATAGGCTTGATGATGTGAGGGACGGATGTCCCTTCCTGTGTGTTCTAGTAGAACAGAGCTCTTTATGTAGTCTTAAAAACCAATAAAGAAGTAGCCCTGCCTTTGTTATAAACCTTGGCAGTAAACCCTGTCCCTGGGAATTCCTCTCTGAGATCTGCGTCACATAAGGTGCAGGTACCATGAGCTGGGGCAAGTCACTCAATGTGTACCTCAGTTTCCCCATCTGTAAAAGCGTGCCGGGGGGGGGGGGGATAATAGCACAGCCCTTCCTCTTACATTAAAAGGTTGAGATGTCCTTATACGGTAGCACGGGGGGCTGTAACAGATGCATAGACCCTGATGCTAAATCAATGCTCTCTTTTTCTGTTGCAGGAAACCATGGGAGCAAATCCCTAAAAAGCCCAAACGAAAGAAAAGTAAGTGAATTATCCTGGGGGATCCAGCTTGGGACAATGTCTGAATGTGGGTGTCCAAAGAACACATCAAAGATCCATGCCTGCACCCAGAAACCCGTTCTTTCAATCCTCTTTGCTAGCATAGCCATCTGTCCAATCCCCTGCCAGGTGGCCTTTGTCTGTGTTTGTGCAGCACCTTACACAGTGGGGTTCCTTCTCCATGACTGGGGAATCCTACCGCTACTGTAATATACCTAATAATGTACAGCACTGAACGTTACTGCTACCGTAATATACCTAGTACATAACGTACAGGGATCAGCACAGTGTGGTGGGGGCTGTCACTGGGGCTCCTGGGCACTACCATAATACACCTTATACATCATGTACAGCACCTAGCAAAATGCAGTCCTGGGCCATGACTGGGGCTCCTTGGTGCTGCTATAATATACCTAAAAAATTACATACAGCACCCAGCATAATGGGGTCCTAGTCCGTGATTAGGGCTCATCAGGGCTGCCGTAATACACCTAAATAATAACGTCCAGGGCCTAGCACAAATGGGTTCCATGACTAGGGCGCCTAGACGCTACTGTAACATACCTCAGGAATAATAATCTGCGTGACCCCAGCTGTCCTGACGTATGAGAATTGCTCACCCGGCCGGCCTTTCTCCCAGCTACGCAAACGCAGGGTCTCCTCTTTGCAAACGTAGCGGCAGTAGTGTTGGACGCAGGCTGATTTTTCTAGGTCTGACCCCTGGTGCTGAGAGGTGGTAAAGGCTGGGGGTTCACTCTTGTCTTTACGGGGGAACAGCCAATGCAGAAATAACTGGCGTGACAGGGAGCTACAGGGCTATGTGCCCATTGAAGGCGGCCATAGAGCGCAGTGGAGTTTTCACGTATCCTGCCCAAAACTGCCATCCAGGCCTGGAGAGCGGGCGCTGCCCCGGGACTGTTCTGGAGGGATCCGTCTAGGGAAGACTGGCCGTAGAGATACACAGCTCTTTCTGAAGCTGTTCTTGCTGGAAGGCTGGCTGCGCAGGCTCAGTGGCGGGCTGGAAGTCACTGAAGCCCCGCTTGGCCTGTCTCTGAGGGAGGGAAATTGAGAGCCGTGCAGCTTTCTGTGTGTCTGAGCTTCAGATCTAAGCCCCGCTCCTGGGGGTAGGGGTGGGCTACTGGTTAGAGCATGAGCCTTGGACCTACAAGCCCTGGCTTCAATTCCTAGCTCTGTCACAGGCTCCCTGAGTGACCTTGGGCAAGTCACTTAGCCTCTGACCTGCCCTGACCCAGGTGGTTAGCAAAGCTGAACCCATTAATGACTGGGAGGTGCTCAGATACCACTGTTAGGGGGCTGTATACATACCTTAGACAGATGTTCAGTGTGTCCTGACACTTCCACGGGGGTTTACCATTCTGCCTTAGTCATAATTTTCCCGCCCCCACTGTGTTCTCCCCAGAGGTGGCTGCATTCCCATTGAGGGGAAAAGGCTATAGAAATGTAGCTTGTGGGCTGCCGAAGGTCATAGCACAGACAGCAGAAAGGTGGGCCGGTGACGCACGTGGCCAGAGCTGGCAAAGCAGGGTGGAGCTGTAGGACTCCTCAGACAGACCTCCCTCTGCCTGTGGAGAGGAGGAGGGTGTTACAGGTGTTAGCAAAACAGGGAGCCAGCCGTGCTCGGCTTTCATCGCTGTTACAGCCTGGTCCCAGCATCGTCACAGCTGAAGGAGACATTTGCTTTTGAAATGAATACCTGTTAGGGTGCAGCTCTGGTGTGAGCTCTCCGTGCCCTGGAAGGAGGCTGCGTTACAATTCAGATTCCTCCGGCAGTAGATGCCCCTCTCCTGGTAATGTTAAAAATGGGCAGAGAAGCTCTATAGGAATAGACTGATAAACTTCAAGGTCAGAAGGGACCATTATGATAATCTAGTCTGACCTCCTGCAAAACGAAGGCCACAGAATCTCACCCACCCACTCCTGTAATAAACCCCTAACCTATGTCTGAGCTATTGAAGTTCTCAAATCATGGTTTAAAGACTTCAGGGTGCAGAGAATCCTCCAGCAAGTGATCCATGCCCCACACTGCAGAGGAAGGTGAAAAACCCCCAGGGCCTCTGCCGATCTCCCCTGGAGGAAAATTCTTTCCCGGCCCCAAATATGGTGATCAGCTAAACCCTGGGCATGTGGGCAAGACTCACCAGCCAGACACCCAGGAAAGAATTCTCTGTTGTAACTCAGATCCCACCCCATCTAACATCCCATCACAGGCCATTGGGCATATTTACCGCTAATAGTCAAAGATCAATTCATTGCCAAAATTAGGCTCTCCCATCATACCATCCCCTCCATAAACGTATCAGGCTTAATCTTGAAGCCAGATATGTTTTTTGTCCCCACTGCTCCCCTTGGAAGGCTGTTCCAGAACTTCACTCCTCTGATGGTTAGAAACCTTCGTCTAATTTCAAGTCTAAACTTCCTGATGGCCAGATTATATCCATTTGTTCTTGTGTCCACATTGGTACTGAGCTTAAATAATTCCTCTCCCTCCCTGATATTTATCCTTCTGATATATTTATAGAGAGCACTCATATCTCTGCTCAGCCTTCTTTTGGTTAGGCTAAACAAGCCAAGCTCTTTGAGTCTCCTTTCATAAGGCAGGTCTCTCATTCCTCAGATCATCCTAAGTAGCCCTTCTCCATACCTGTTCCAGTTTGAATTCATCCTTCTTACACATGGGAGACCAGAACTGCACACAGTATTCCAGATGAGGTCTCACCAATGCCTTGTATAGCGGTACTAACACCTCCTTATCTCTACTGAAAATACCTCGCCTGAATCATCCCAAGACCGCATTAGCTTTTTTCACAGCCATATCACATTGGTGGCTCATAGTCATCCTGTGATCAACCAATACTCCGAGTTCCTTCTCCTCCTCTGTTACTTCTAACTGCTGCGTCCCCAGCTTATAACAAAAATTATTATTAATCCCTAAATACATGACCTTGCACTTTTCACTATTAAATTTCATCCTATTACTATTACTCCAGTTTACAAGGTCATCCAGATCTTCCTGTATGATATCCCGGTCCTTCTCTGTATTGGCAATACCTCCCAGCTTTGTGTCATCTGCAAACTTTATTAGCACACTCCCACTTTCTGTGCTGAGGTCAGTAAAATAAAAAGATTAAATAAAATTGGTCCCAAAACCGATCCCCGAGGAACTCCACTAGTAACCTCCCTCCAGTCTGACAGTTCACCTTTCAGTATGACCCGTTGTAGTCTCCCCTTTAACCAGTTCCTTATCCACTTTTCAGTTTTCATATTGATCCCCATCTTTTCCATTTAATTAATAATTCCCCATGTGGAACAGTATCAAATGCCTTACTGAAATCGAGGTAAATTCGATCCCCTGCGTTTCCTTTGTCTAAAAAGTCTGTTACCTTCTCAAAGAAGGAGATCAGGTTGGTTTGTCACAATCTACCTTTTGTAAAACCATGTATTTTGTCCCAATTACCATTGACCTCAATGTCCTTAACAATTTTCTCCTTCAAATTTTTTTCCAAGTCCTTGCATACTACAGATGTCAAACTAACAGGCCTGTAGTTACCGGGATCGCTTTTTTTCCCCTTTCTTAAAAATAGGAACTATGTTAGCAATTCTCCAGTCAAGTGGTACAACCCCTGAGTTTACAGATTCATTAAAAATTCTTGCTAATGAGCTTGCAATGTCATGTGCCAGTTCCTTTCATATTCTTGGATGAAGATTATCTGGGCCCCCCGATTTAGTCCCATTAAGCTGTCCGAGTTTGGCTTCTACCTCGGATGTGGTAATATCTACCTCCATATCCTCATTCCCATTCGTCATCCTACCATTATCCCTAAGCTCCTCATTAAAGACTGAGGCAAAGTATTTGTTTAGATATTGGGCCATGCCTAGATTATCGTTAACCTCCACGCCATCCTCAGTGTTTAGCGGTCCCACTTCTTCTTTCGTTGTTTTCTTCTTATTTCTATGGCTATAGAACCTTTTACTGTTGGTTTTAATGCCCTTTGCAAGGTCCAACTCTCCATGGCTTTTAGCCTTTTGCACTTTATCCCTATATGCTCTGACCTCAGTAAGGTAGCTTTCCTTGCTGATCCCTCCCATCTTCCACTCCTTGTGGGCTTTCTGCTTTTTCGTAATCACCTCTCTGAGATGGATTGTGACAGCAGCAGAGGTGCTGTCATGGCACTTCCCTGCTCCATTGTTCGGAGCTCAAACGCAGAGAACGGCTGGGGGCAGTATTGTCCTTTCTCTGGGGGGCTGGGAGACTCAGCAGGGACAGGTCCTACTTCAGGAGCCAGCAGCCACTGTGTTGGCAGTGCCATAGAATCACAGAAATGTGGGGCTGGAAGGAACTTCGAGAGCTCATCAGGTCCAGCCCCCTGTACTGAGGCTGGAGCAAATAAACTTCAGCCATCCCTGACCGGGGCTTGTCCAACCTAAAACCTCCAGTGTTGGGAATCCTGCAGCCTCCCTTGGACGCCTGGTCCAGAGCTTAACTCCCCTTAGAGTTAGTTAGAAAGTTTTTCCTAATATCTAACCTAAATCTCCCTCGCTGCAGACGAAGCCCATTGCTTCTTGTCCGGCGTTCAGTGGCCGTGGAGAACAATTGATCCCCGTCCTCTTTGTAACAGCCATTAATCTATTTGAAGACGTTTCAGGTCCCCTCTGTCGACTTCTCAGCACTAAGCATGCCCACATGTTTTAACCTTTCCCCATGGGCCAGGTTTGTTAAATCTTTGATCATTTTTGTGGCTCTCTGGAGTCTCCAGTTTAATCAGATCCTTCCTAAAGTTCAGTGCCCAGAGTCCAGCTGCGGCCTCACCAGCGCCGTGTAGAGCGGGACCGTTACCTCCTGTGTCTTACATGTGACGCTCCTGCTAATACAATATTAGCTGCTTTTGCAACTGCATCACGTTGTTGACTCGTGTTCGATTTGAGATCCACTATACCACCTGCGCCTTCTCCGTGGTACTGCTGCCTAGCCAGTCGGTCCCCAGTTTGTCGTTGTGCTTGTCATATTTCCTTCCTAAATGTACTACTTCTCACTTGTCTTTAATGAATTTCATCTTGTTGCTTTCAGGCCAATTCTCCAATTTGTCTGGGATGTTATGAATTCGAATCCTGTCCTCCAAAGTGCTTGCAACCCCTCCCAGCTCGGGGTCATTCGCAGATGTTCTAAGCAAACTCTCCCCTCCATTATCCAAAGCATTAATGAAAATATCAAATGGAATCAGACCCAGGACTGACCTTTGCGGGATCCCCCTAGACGCGCTCTCCCAGTTTGACAGCCAGCCAGTGATAACTAATGATTGAGGGTGGTCTTTGAACCAGTTGTACACCCACCTTACAGTGATTTCATCTAGGCCACGTTTCCCTAAAGTGCTTATGCAATTGGGATTGTGTCAAAAGCCTCCCCGAAATCAAGATCCGTCATGTCTACTGCTTCCCCCTACCCATGAGGCCCATAACCGTGGTATGATTTGGTCTGGTCTGCGTACTAAACAGGCTTCACCTGGAAGTCGTGTTGCTGCTGCCTGGCTCCATCGGTGTATCGGTGCAGAAAGCCATCTGCGATGTTTTTGCAGTGGGCGCGCCCCTTTGATTCCCTGTGGTCGGCTCACGTGCCTCTCTCGTCCCCCCAAGGAAGGAGGCGGAACGTGAACTGCCTGAAGAACATGGTGATCTGGTACGAGGACCACAAGAACCGCTGCCCCTATGAGCCCCACCTGTCGGAGCTGGACCCCACCTTCGGGCTCTACACCACGGCCGTGTGGCAGTGCGAGGCCGGGCACCGCTACTTCCAGGACCTGCACTCCCCTCTGAAGCCGCTCAGCGACTCCGAGGACGAGAGTGAGGATGGTGAGCGGGGGTGGGGGCGGCCGGGCGGGGTCCTAGTCTCCCAAGGCAGCCGGTGGGCAGGCTAGCGCGGAGTGTAGCCTGTTGTGTGGCGTTGCAGCGCATCCCACCCCAGAGGTGGGCGCATTTCAGCGGGAGGGGAGTGATCCCGAGGCCCGTGAGGTAGAGGTTCGGTTCGTATGTCAGAGTAAGATCCAGCTGGATGGGAGGTGATCGGTACGGTGCTCATAGATGCCCCCCCAGCCCTGGGGGTTGGGCAGGGTAATGCTGGGCAGCAGGAGGGGCCAGGTACTCAAAGCCATGGGGAGAGTCCCGCCGTGGCTCTAACCCACACCCGCCCATCGCTCTCCCCGCTGCAGCTGGCAATGGTGTAGGGGCCGGAAGCTCGGACTCTTCGGAGGAGAGCTCCAGCTCGGGCTCGGAGGAGCAGCCCGAGAGCCGTCAGGCCAAGGCCCAGCCGCCGCTGCCCCTGTCGGCTACGGAAGGCGGCGGCAGCAGCGGCCTCATCACGCAGGACGGCATCCACATCCCGTTCGAGCACCACATCGAGAACCTGACGGCCGGGCAGGGCGCCGCCCTGTGCCACAACCCGCCGCTTGACGGCCCGGAGAGCATGGAGACCGTGGTGTGCGTCCCCGTGCCCATGCAGGTGGGCTCAGGCCACGGGGCGCTCTTTGAGAACGTGACGCAGGAGGCTCTCGGGGAGGTGGTGGCCAGCTGTCCCGTGCAGGGCATGATGCAGGGCTCCCAGGTGATCATCATCGCCGGGCCCGGCTACGACGCCCTGACGGCGGAGGGCATCCAGCTCAACGTCACCAGCGGCGGGGGCGAGGAGATGCCCTGCGCCGTGATCGAGGGCGTCGCCGCCTACACCCAGACGGAGCCGGAGAACATGCAGCCCGAGGGCGGGGAGCCGGTGGAGAGCGGGGAGTGCATTGAAACCAAAAAAGGTAGCTGTGACCGGCCCTCGGGGGGGACCTGCCACCCTGCCCCCAGCTAAGCATGGGGAGCTTGGTCGCTACTGGGAGGGGAGACCTCCAAAGGGATCAGAGAGTGCCCTGAAAAATGCTGCTGTGTGTTCCGTGGGGGCCTTCTCCCAGGGTCACAGCAGGGCGCTAGGGGGCGCTGTGCTGCTGGGAGGGAGCTGGGGCGCTCACTAAGGGGTGCTCTCTCCCCTGGGTTCGTGCTGACTCCAGTGCCCCAGTGTAGTGCTGGGGGTTGGTGTGGGTGGCTCAGTAGGGGGCGCTCTCCCTGCATTAGTGACCCCAGTGCCCCAGCATGGAGCTCAGCTGTAGGATGAGCAGCTCCGTAGGGGGCGCTGTCCCCTGAATCTGATGTCCTGGCGTGGTGCCAGGGAGGGGGTCTGTAGGGGGCGCTGACCCCTGGATGTGATGTCCCTGCGTGATGCCAGGCAGGGGCTCTGTAGGGGGCGCTGACCCCTGGATCTGATGTCCCCGTGTGATGCCAGGCAGGGGCTCCGTAGGGGGCGCTGACCCCTGGATCTGATGTCCCCGTGTGATGCCAGGCAGGGGCTCTGTAGGGGGCGCTGACCCCTGGATCTGATGTCCCTGCGTGATGCCAGGCAGGGGCTCCGTAGGGGGCGCTGACCCCTGGATGTGATGGCCATGGGTGGTGCCAGGCAGAGGCTCCGTAGGGGGCGCTGACCCCTGGATCTGATGTCCCCGTGTGATGCCAGGCAGGGGCTCCGTAGGGGGCGCTGACCCCTGGATCTGATGTCCCCGTGTGATGCCAGGCAGGGGCTCCGTAGGGGGCGCTGACCTCTGGATCTGATGTCCCCGTGTGATGCCAGGCAAGGGCTCCGTAGGGGGTGCTGACCCCTGGATGTGATGTCCCTGCGTGATGCCAGGCAGGGGCTCCGTAGGGGGCGCTGACCCCTGGATGTGATGTCCCTGCGTGATGCCAGGCAGGGGCTCCGTAGGGGGTGCTGACCCCTGGATGTGATGGCCATGGGTGGTGCCAGGCAGGGGCTCCGTAGGGGGCGCTGACCTCTGGATCTGATGTCCCCGTGTGGTGCCAGGCAGGGGCTCCGTAGGGGGCGCTGACCCCTGGATGTGATGGCCCAGGGTGGTGCCAGGCAAGGGCTCCGTAGGGGGTGCTGACCCCTGGATCTGATGTCCCCGTGTGATGCCAGGCAGGGGCTCCGTAGGGGGCGCTGACCCCTGGATCTGATGTCCCCGCGTGATGCCACAGCTGGAGAGGAGAATTCTGTTGCTGACTCACTGTGTTGGGTGAGACACAGAAATTGGGGCCCGCTCATGTGCCCTGTTAAAAATCCCAGGGCACTTGACTTCCCATTAAGCGGTAACCCTGGTGTAACTGCCTTTCGCCTGGCTACAGGACTCTCCCCTTCTTGCCCTGACCCCGTGCGCGGTGTTAAACCGCTGCTGTGCTCTGCAGCAGAACTAGCTGCATTTCAGTGGCCGCTGGCTCTTGCCCGCCTCTGGGATGGGGCCTGCGTGTTGAAAAGCGTGGCCAGATTCTCGCCGACAGGCATTCGTGGCGTGGCCTCCTGACACCTGTTTTGTGGTGGCAGAGAAAGAAGACCTTTATGGGCTCAAAAAGGAGGAGCTGCAGCCCCCCCCGGAAATGGAGCTGCCGGAAGAGCTGGAGCCGGTCCCAGAGAACGCGGAGCCGGAGCCCGAGGAGATGGACGGCAGTGAATTGTCGGCCATCATCTACGAGATTCCCAAGGAACCGGAGAAGTGAGTGTTGTGGCGAAGGGGCGGGGCTCCGTTAGCTCTTTACGTACCGTGTGCAACAGACCCAGCGCGTGCCTCGGTTTCCCCACTCGGGCAAGCCAGTGGGCCAGAGATCTGGCCACCTTCCCTTTTCCGTGAGCTGCCTTTGTTGCTCAAACACAGAGGCAGCTCAGCCTCAATCCAGACAGGTAAACCTGGGGCCGGCTGCGCCCCCTCCTTCCCCAGGCCTCTGCCTTGGGGGCCTTCCACTGCTTCCTCCCCAGCAGCCATCTCTCCCGGGCCAGGCGGGCAGCCCGCTGCCTTCCCCTGCCTGCGGCTGAGCCCTACTTTCCCCCACAGGAGACGGCGGAGCCGACGGGGCCGCGTGATGGATGCCGACGGCATGCTGGAAATGTTCCACTGCCCTTATGAAGGATGCAGCCAGGTCTACGTAGCACTTAGTAGTTTTCAGGTACGAATTGTGCGCGTGAGTTTCCTACAGCCCTGTCTCCGGGGGTGGGGTTTGAAGGGTGCTCCAAGGGGCCTGGCTGAGAGCCTCGTTCTGGGCCCCCCCGGAGACGGGGAAACGCTCGCGCCGGCTGGTTATTCTCTGCAGCGGGAGCTTGAACAGTGACGCTGGGCGGTTTCTTTCCCTTTGGTGCTGGTGAGTTTCACTTCCTGGTTTATGGGTTGCTAGGACCTGCCTGGCGTGGCGGGTTTCCAGCACCGTGGAGGCAGGGGGGCGCTTACAGGCTGTGTTGGGAACTTGACAGCGCCCTGGAGATATTTCTATTGTGTTTTCTCACAAAACCCGAACACTGAGCCCCCTTGGCAACGCCCCTCCGCTCGAGAGACGGGGCAGCGACGGAGCATGGCTGCGGGACTAGGGAGAACCAGGTTTAATTCCCTGCTTTGCCACAGACTGGGGGGCCTGGGGCAAGTCATTTAGCCATTCTTTGCCTCAGTTTCCCCATTTGCACCATGGGAATAATAGCCCCGGGAATGAGGGCCGGATTAGGCCTGGCTCAGTGTCTAACCAAGGTTCCGATCTAGACTTGGACAATTGGCAAATCATTTAACGTCCTGGCCTCGGTGCCCCACCTCGCTACCCCCAAGTGAACCCCTAAGCTACCCCTACGGCACCTCGCTACCCCCAAGTGAACCCCTAAGCTACCCCTACGCTGCCGTTGGGGACAGGTTGGTTCCAGCGCTGTATCAACCGGGTGTCACCTTGTTAGGGGAGGGAATCTCTGGGCGTAGATTGGTGTGGGGGGAGGGAGTTTGTCGAGGTTGAGTCTGGAGAGGGGGGTTGCACCAGTTGTGGTGGCCGAGGCGCCGTGTTGAGAGGGACGGGAATTCTGCCTGTTACCGGGGGGGCTGTAGCAGCCTCTGTTGTGACTCAGTGTGTGGTTGGGGGTGTGGTCTAGCTCTCTGTCCCGCTTCTGTCCTTGTCTCTCCAGAATCACGTCAACCTCGTCCACCGGAAAGGGAAAACCAAAGTGTGTCCCCACCCGGGCTGTGGCAAGAAGTTCTACCTGTCCAACCACCTCCGCAGACACATGATCATTCACTCAGGTGTGGCCCCTGGGCTCTTTTCCCTGGGTGTGGGCAGAGGGGGACCCTGGATTCTCCTACTGAGGTCCCCCGACTGAATCTCGGCTGTGTCATTCCGGGAGTAACCCCGTTCTTTGTGCCCTGCAGGCGTCCGTGAATTTACCTGTGAAACCTGTGGGAAATCTTTCAAGCGGAAGAATCACCTGGAGGTGCATCGCCGGACACACACGGGCGAGACGCCCCTCCAGTACGTGTGGGGGAGTTGGGGAGCGCAGGGGTGACCCGTTTAGGAACCCGACCCAGGCTCATTTCAGCCCATGGGGCGGAGCACCTCTGTGTGCCACCACCTCTGGGCTAGAGCACGTCAACAGGAGTTAGAGCCGGGCAAGAGGGGTGTGTGGATCTGCCCCGTGGCGCCTGGGCCTTTTATTAGTGACATTGCTTGAGATGAGGTTGCTTTGCCCCAAAGGATCCTAATGAGTTTTTCAGAGGTGGTGGGGAGATTACCCCTCCTGCCACTGAAATGCAGCTGCCTCTGGGGTGGGGCGTGGCAGCTGTTTATACAGGGATCCCTCGCCTGGTGCTGAGATGCAGCTGCCTCTGGGGTGGGGCCCGGGGGGCTGTTAACAGCACATAGTAATGCTGCCTGACAGTGAGACCAGGAAGTGAAAAATGCCACGTCCGGCTGAGTGTGTGGGGTGGGGAGTATTTCGCTCAGCAGAGGTAGGGAGCGCGCTCCTGCAGGGTGTGCCGCAGTCAGGCCCTGGGACGGGTGTGAGGGGTACAGCCTCACTGTGACTGTCTGGCCCCACCCCAGGTGCGAGATCTGTGGGTACCAGTGCCGTCAGAGAGCATCCCTCAACTGGCACATGAAGAAGCACACCTCCGAAGTTCAGTACAACTTCACCTGCGAGCACTGCGGCAAGCGCTTCGAAAAGATGGACAGCGTCAAATTCCACAAGCTAAAGAGCCACCCGGATCACAAGGCCACGTGATCCCGGCTGGGGCGTCCTCCCGGAGCCTCGGACCGCTTTATTTATTTCCCCACCGGGGGACCCTCTGCCGCCTCCCTTCCCCTCCCCGGACGATGGCAGCGTTGGCGGTGCCGGCGCCCACCTCGAGGGGTGGCCCATCGCAGTGCCCTGGGGTAGAACGTGTCTTCCCTGGCCAGGAGAGGGGGTGCTGGGCCCGGAGCAGGCAGCATGCGTGTGAGTGTGTGTGTGAATTGTCGTGGCCTCCACAGCAGGCAGCCCCCCAATTCTGCCAGGGCGTGGCAGGGGGAGATTTTTTTAGCTTGCTTTTAATGTCGAGAGCGAACAGAGGGGGGACGTGCCCGAGCTCATTGGTGGAAGAGGCCGCGGCCAGGCCTGCTCAGACTCGAGGGAGAGCGAAATGCAGCACATGCGGCTCCGTCCCCCATCCTAGGGGTCGGAGGGGTGGGGCTTGGCAGCCACACCCGGATGGTGGTGAGCAAAACGCCCCGACCATTAAACCGACACTACTTTTATCTGCCCGCCTCCTGGCATCTTCCTCCCCAGCGGGCAGTGTCTGTGGAGGGGGCCGGGGAGTGCTGGGTGCTGCCGTGCGGGCACGCCAACCAGCCATGTGCCCGAGGCTGGCATGGGGCCCGCAGTGTCATGTGAAGGCGAGGGCACGGATCCCTGCACTGGCTGTTCCTCCGAGTTCGTGGGGCACGTGCCGTCCTGTGCGGGGTGGGCCCAGACCTCGCTGCTGGGGCTCGGGTCTCCCTCTCGTTCTCCGGCGGCTCCGCTTTCCTGGAAAGTGAAGTGTCTAGCTGGTGCGGGTGTGAACAAAACCCAGTGCTGCCTGGGTGTGCCGAGAGCCTGAACCAGCTGCTCGGGAGCAGGGAGCTGGCCAGGGCAGGTCGGTGGGTTACCGCTGATGGCAACAGCGCCGCTTCAAATGTCACTCCTGGGCTCCTGGCTGCTGCTCCCAGGTTGCCCGCAGCAGGGAGGCTGCTTCCCTCGTGCGGGGAAAGGAGGAGCCGGGCCTTGGCTCAGATAAATCTCCCTCTCCTCCTCCGGCCGGGGTGTGGCCCTGGCGCGAGCTGTCCACGCTCCCTTTCCACACCCTGGGCATCTCTGCCCCGGGCTGGAGTCAGTCCCGTCCTGCCTCCGTTTCTCTTTGCTCCTCTCCCACCTGGCACCCCTAGCGAGGGCAGCGCTATTCCACAGGCAGTCAGGCTGTGCCCATGGGCTGGGTCTCCTACCGCCATGGGGCTGGTGCCATGTCGCATTCCCTGCCCCCCAGCCAGCCAGTCCCCTACCCTGGGGTCGATTGGAGCCAGCGCCCCCTAGAGGGGAAAGGCTCCATTTTGGGGTCGATTGGCAGAGTGGATTCAGGCGAGGGGGCCCTGGTGGCGCTGGCCTGGGTCTCAGCTCAGAGGGTGCAGGGAAGGTGAGGGCTGGTCTGCACTAACCCCCCGTGTCGAACTAAGACTTCGACTTCAGCTACGTTCTATCTTCGTTCGATCTTCCCCCGCCCACAGCGCTTCCTCCTCACGGCCAGCAGGAGTACCCGTGTCCACGTGCGCTTCCGGGATCGATTTATCGCCTCTAGACAAGACGCGATAAATCGATCTCAGAAGATCCATTACCCGCTGCGAGTAAAGTATAGACGTACCCCGAGAAAAGGAGCTGTGGGGGTTGCTTGTGTTCTGCTCAGTGTGGCAGCGGGGAGGGGGGTGGCCCCGGATTCCCCCCTCTTAGCTCACTTCAATCCACCCTGGGGTCACTTTGCTGACCTGCCCCATGAGAGGTGAGATGCTGGAGGGGGCGGGGAGCAGAAAGTCCCCTAGAGAGCAAAAGATCCGGGGGGGGTGTGTGTGTGTGGGGGGGGTTCCCACTCATTCAGCCTGGCAGGGTCAGAGGGCAGGTTAGTGCCAGGAGAGCCCAGTACTGTTGCAGGGCTATAATACAGACCAGGCAAGGACCCCTCTGCCTCTGGCGTATCGCCGGGGGGGGATCCCACCAGGCCCCCCAAGGGAGAGCTGGGAGCCAGGACTCCGGGGTTCGGTCTGGCTTTGGGAGGGGAGTGGGGTTTAGCGGGGCTGGGAGCCAGGACTCCGGGGTTCGGTCTGGCTTTGGGAGGGGAGTGGGGGTTAGCGGGGCTGGGAGCCAGGACTCCGGGGTTCGGTCTGGCTTTGGGAGGGGAGTGGGGGTTAGCGGGGCTGGGAGCCAGGACTCCGGGGTTCGGTCTGGCTTTGGGAGGGGAGTGGGGTTTAGCGGGGCTGGGAGCCAGGACTCTGGGGTTCTGTCTGGCTTTGGGAGGGGAGTGGGGTTTAGTGGAGCTGGGAGCCAGGACTCCGGGGTTCGGTCTGGCTTTGGGAGGGGAGTGGGGTTTAGCGGGGCTGGGAGCCAGGACTCCGGGGTTCGGTCTGGCTTTGGGAGGGGAGTGGGGGTTAGCGGGGCTGGGAGCCAGGACTCCGGGGTTCGGTCTGGCTTTGGGAGGGGAGTGGGGTTTAGCGGGGCTGGGAGCCAGGACTCCGGGGTTCGGTCTGGCTTTGGGAGGGGAGTGGGGTTTAGCGGGACTTGGAGCCAGGACTCCGGGGTTCGGTCTGGCTTTGGGAGGGGAGTGGGGGTTAGCGGGGCTGGGAGCCAGGACTCTGGGGTTCTGTCTGGCTTTGGGAGGGAGTGGGGTTTAGTGGAGCTGGGAGCCAGGACTCCGGGGTTCGGTCTGGCTTTGGGAGGGGAGTGGGGTTTAGCGGGGCTGGGAGCCAGGACTCCGGGTTCGGTCTGGCTTTGGGAGGGGAGTGGGGGTTAGCGGGGCTGGGAGCCAGGACTCCGGGGTTCGGTCTGGCTTTGGGAGGGGAGTGGGGTTTAGCGGGGCTGGGAGCCAGGACTCCGGGGTTCGGTCTGGCTTTGGGAGGGGAGTGGGGTTTAGCGGGACTTGGAGCCAGGACTCCGGGGTTCGGTCTGGCTTTGGGAGGGGAGTGGGGTTGAGCGGGGCTGGGAGCCAGGACTCCTGGGTTCGGTCTGGCTTTGGGAGGGGAGTGGGGGTTAGCGGAGCTGGGAGCCAGGACTCCTGGGTTCGGTCTGGCTTTGGGAGGGGAGTGGGGTTGAGCGGGGCTGGGAGCCAGGACTCCGGGGTTCGGTCTGGCTTTGGGAGGGGAGTGGGGGTTAGCGGGGCTGGGAGCCAGGACTCCGGGGTTTTGTCTGGCTTTGGGAGGGGAGTGGGGTTTAGCGGGGCTGGGAGCCAGGACTCCGGGGTTCGGTCTGGCTTTGGGAGGGGAGTGGGGTTGAGCGGGGCTGGGAGCCAGGACTCCGGGGTTTTGTCTGGCTTTGGGAGGGGCGTGGGGTTTAGCGGGGCTGGGAGCCAGGACTCCTGGGTTCGGTCTGGCTTTGGGAGGGGAATGGGGTTGAGCGGGCCTGGGAGCCAGGACTCCTGGGTTCGGTCTGGCTTTGGGAGGGGAGTGGGGGTTAGCGGGGCTGGGAGCCAGGACTCCTGGGTTCGGTCTGGCTTTGGGAGGGGAGTGGGGGTTAGCGGGGCTGGGAGCCAGGACTCCTGGGTTCGGTCTGGCTTTGGGAGGGGAGTGGGGTTTAGCGGGGCTGGGAGCCAGGACTCCTGGGTTCGGTCTGGCTTTGGAAGGGGAGTGGGGTTTAGCGGGGCTGGGAGCCAGGACTCCTGGGTTCGGTCTGGCTTTGGGAGGGGAGTGGGGGTTAGCGGGGCTGGGAGCCAGGACTCCGGGGTTCGGTCTGGCTTTGGGAGGGGAGTGGGGGTTAGCGGGGCTGGGAGCCAGGATTCCGGGGTTCGGTCTGGCTTTGGGAGGGGAGTGGGGGTTAGCGGGGCTGGGAGCCAGGACTCCGGGGTTCGGTCTGGCTTTGGGAGGGGAGTGGGGGTTAGCGGGGCTGGGAGCCAGGACTCCGGGGTTCGGTCTGGCTTTGGGAGGGGAGTGGGGTTTAGCGGGGCTGGGAGCCAGGATTCCGGGGTTCGGTCTGGCTTTGGGAGGGGAGTGGGGGTTAGCGGGGCTGGGAGCCAGGACTCCGGGGTTCGGTCTGGCTTTGGGAGGGGAGTGGGGGTTAGCGGGGCTGGGAGCCAGGACTCCTGGGTTCGGTCTGGCTTTGGGAGGGGAGTGGGGGTTAGCGGGGCTGGGAGCCAGGACTCCTGGGTTCGGTCTGGCTTTGGGAGGGGAGTGGGGGTTAGCGGGGCTGGGAGCCAGGACTCCTGGGTTCGGTCTGGCTTTGGGAGGGGAGTGGGGGTTAGCGGGGCTGGGAGCCAGGACTCCGGGGTTCGGTCTGGCTTTGGGAGGGGAGTGGGGGTTAGCGGGGCTGGGAGCCAGGACTCCGGGGTTCGGTCTGGCTTTGGGAGGGGAGTGGGGGTTAGCGGGGCTGGGAGCCAGGACTCCTGGGTTCGGTCTGGCTTTGGGAGGGGAGTGGGGGTTAGCGGGGCTGGGAGCCAGGACTCCTGGGTTCGGTCTGGCTTTGGGAGGGGAGTGGGGGTTAGCGGGGCTGGGAGCACCCTGTTAGTAGATACAGCAAAGGAGATGCCGTTAACCTGTTTGCAATGGACAGTCTTAAACTCGGCGTTCGCCGCGGCAGCTTCCCTTGTCCCCTTGCCCTGTGGGCTGCCGAGGTTTGGTGGAGGGGAAATGCCCCGTGTGACAGGCTCCTGGAGGGTGTTCAGGACGTACCCAGAGGAAGGGAGGTGAGCTGGGCCGTAGCTTGTACTGCTGCTGGTCGATCCACTCCCCCTTTCCAAGGAGCCAAGTGCCCACAGGGGACGGAAGAACGGCCAAGAGAAAACGCAGCGGCTGGCTCTGGGGTGGGCGCTCACTTGGAAAAACCCGGGCCTCGCCCGTGGTCTGATTGGCCCCGCTGAGACCCGGCAGCCTTGGCCCACGGGTGGGCTGGGGCCTGGCGTTTAGCACTGTTGTAATGCACCCACGCGGGCTTGCCAGCTTTTCTCTCCAGCTCTCCATGGGGCGTGGGGGTGGACCGGTTCGGCCTCTCGGCATTTTGTCCCCCAATTCGGCCTAGTTGCCGGCCCGCCAGCGTTGGCTCGCTGGGTTCCCCTTCTGCACTTTTCTCGCTCGCCAGGCCCCTCCCCGCAGCCGTGGGCGGCCCTTGGGTTTGGACATTGGGGCTGGCCCCCTGGGGCCCCTTTCCCTGGCACCAGTTAGGGGCAGGACAGCGCAGGAACTTCTCCCTTCGTGCAGTTGAGCTCACGATTCGGTGGATTTGGAGGCCAGTTATTAACGGGTCTAGTGGGTAGAGGAATCAGGGGCCAGGGCTCCTGGGTTTTCTCCTCAGAGCTGGGGGACTAGGACTCCTGGGTTCTATCCCTGGCTCTGGGAGGGGAGTGGGGGCTAGTGCTGGGAGCTGGGGCCACCAAGGGTCAGGACTCCTGGGTTCTATCTCATTTGCCTCTGCCCCTTCCCAATGATGCCCGTGGCCTTTGCAGCTCCCCTGCTCTCCAGCAGGTGGCGATGGACCCCCATGCCCTGCCAGGCTCTGAAGGGTTCCAGACCCCTGCCCTGGGTATGCCAGGGCCGGGATCCTGGGGTGGGGTCCCTGGCTGCTGGCGGACATTACAGGGGGCCAGCAGCTGCTCTGTGGGGCAGGGGCAGCGTGTTGTGGGGCAGGGGTTCTCTCACCAGGCTATAACCCCCCCCCCCCCCCCCCCCCCCCGCCACAGTAACTGAGCACAGCCAGGAGATTAAAAGCCAGGGCTGGAATTAGGGGGTGGCAAGAAGGGCCCTGTGCCCCAGGGGACCCCGCAAAGCTAAGTTGCTCGGGCCCCAGCTTCAGCCCCCGGGCCCCAGAGAGTGTAACACTGGCCCTGCTCTCTGGTTTATTTTGATGGACACTCCGCCGCCCCCAATAATTCACCATCCAGCCAAGCCCTGGGAATAATGCAGGGTCAGCGCTGTTGGTAGTGCCAGTGCCCAGACCGGTTCCCCACCCCCCTGCCCTGCCCAACCGTGGGGTGGGAGGCACTGGGGGGGGCCCAGCCTGGCCCCCTGTTGTGTTGCTGAGAGTTTGAGTTTGGGGCTGGGCCAGATCTGGGGGTGACTGTGACCCCCCCCTTTCCTTGCCCTCCAATAACACCCCCCAGGCGGCCTCCCTGGCTTGCCCGCCCGGCTCACCCCAGCCCAGGCTCTTATGGGGCAGGCTGGGAAACCCCCTGCTGCCAGGTGTAGCCCTGAGCGTGAAACGGAGGCTGGTGGGGGTGGGGCTGGGAACCTGGACTCCTGGGTTCTATCCTTGGCTGGGGGAGGGATGCAGGTGCCCAGGGTGAGTCACTCACCCGGCCCCACAGCAGCTCTGGTGCCATCCCTGATTCCAAGGCGAAAGCTGCCCCTGGGTCTCCCATCCA
Source organism: Chelydra serpentina (assembly GCA_037349315.1). NCBI lineage: Eukaryota > Metazoa > Chordata > Testudines > Chelydridae > Chelydra > Chelydra serpentina. The sequence goes on from JBAIAC010000292.1 coordinate 557,412, forward strand.
GGGGCTGCTCTGGCCTGACCCTGCTTAGCTTGTGCGGCAGGCTAGGGTCTCACCCCAAGCTGCTATGGGTGCAAATTGCTCCCTGTACCTGACCCCCCTGAGGGGTAAGGCAGGGGCACCCAGGCGCCCTCCCCTGGCTAATTACCACAGCTCGTTAGCAGTCACCAGCTGCTGCCTCTTGTTGGAGAAATTGGATCCGAGTCTCCCCTCCCTCTGCTCCCCACCCCATCTTCAACCCCCCCCCCCCCACCTGCTCCTGCTGCTTTATGGCAGCTGCACTAACCCCCCCTTCACCCAGGACAGGCCAATGCGCCTTGTCCTATGTCCCCATCCATATGGGGGGGCACGAGGGGTTCCCTGGCTGGTTCCTTGCAGAGGTGGGGGTGGGGGTCGGATCTAGGGCCAGGGGCATAGGACAGTAGCTGAACGGGGGGGGCGGGATCTAGACACAATCCCAGCTCTGCTTCATTCAGTCCCAGCCACCCATTGCAGGTGGGGCAGCCGGCCCCATGGGCCCCCCTGTGCTCAGCCCAGCTAATGACTCAGTGACCAGGCCCATAGCTGCTGCCGGTATTGAACGGGTCCCGGCTCTCCGTGGGCAAGGGCCGCTCCAGCCCCGGGGGTGCCCAGAGGAGCCCAGGTCCCTGCCATGACACAGGGGGCCTGGCTAGGGTGACCAGCGAGCAAGTGTGAAAAAATTGGGACACTTTTTTGGCGGGTGGGGAGGGGTGAGGATAGTTGTGTGTATCAGACCAAGCGCCTAACATCTGGTCCCCCTCGGCCTGGCACGGCCTTGATGGTCGTGGAGGTGGAAGAATCTGGAACCACCCCAGCCAGCAGGGGGGGCTGTCGCTGTCTGGGCTGGGTCCCGGCTCGAACCCAGCGCCAGGGTGATAGCGCCCAGAGGGTTCTGGGGCCAGCCCTGACTGCCAGGGGAGAGCGCCCCCTGCTGCCCCCCTGCCTGCAGCACAGCGCCCCCTAGTGCCCATGGGGCCAGCCCCGCCTGCCAGGGGAGAGCGCTTCCTGCTGACCCCCTGCCCTGCGGCACAGCGCCCCCTAGTGCCCATGGGGCCAGCCCTGCCTGCCAGGGGAGAGCGCCCCCTGCTGACCCCCTGCCCTGCTCCCTGCAGCACAGCGCCCCCTAGTGCCACGCTGGGTCAGCACTGACTGCCAGGGGAGAGCGCCCCCTACTGAGCCCCTGCCCTGCTCCCTGCAGCACAGCGCCCCCTAGTGCCCATGGGCCAGCCCCGCCTGCCAGGGAGAGCGCCCCCTGCTGACCCCCTGCCCTGCTCCCTGCAGCACAGCGCCCCCTAGTGCCACGCTGGGTCAGCACTGACTGCCAGGGGAGAGCGCCCCCTACTGAGCCCCTGCCCTGCTCCCTGCAGCACAGCGCCCCCTAGTGCCCATGGGGCCAGCCCTGCCTGCCAGGGGAGAGCGCCCCCTGCTGACCCCCTGCCCCGCTCCCTGCAGCACAGCGCCCCTAGTGCCACGCTGGGTCAGCACTGACTGCCAGGGGAGAGCACCCCCTACTGACCCCCTGCCCTGCAGCACAGCGCCCCCTAGTGCCACGCTGGGTCAGCACTGACTGCCAGGGGAGAGCGCCCCCTACTGACCCCCTGCCCTGCTCCCTGCAGCCACAGCGCCCCCTAGTGCCACGCTGGGTCAGCACTGACTGCCAGGGGAGAGCGCCCCCTACTGACCCCCTGCCCTGCTCCCTGCAGCACAGCGCCCCCTAGTGCCCATGGGGCCAGCCCCGCCTGCCAGGGGAGAGCGCCTCCTGCTGACCCCCTGCCCTGCGGCACAGTGCCCCCTAGTGCCCATGGGGCCAGCCCTGCCTGCCAGGGGAGAGCGCCCCCTGCTGACCCCCTGCCCTGCTCCCTGCAGCACAGCGCCCCCTAGTGCCCCTGGGGCCAGCCCCGCCTGCCAGGGGAGAGCGCCCCCTGCTGACCCCCTGCCCTGCGGCACAGTGCCCCCTAGTGCCCATGGGGCCAGCCCTGCCTGCCAGGGGAGAGCGCCCCCTGCTGACCCCCTGCCCTGCTCCCTGCAGCACAGCGCCCCTAAGTGCCCCTGGGGCCAGCCCCGCCTGCCAGGGGAGAGCGCTTCCTGCTGACCCCCTGCCCTGCGGCACAGTGCCCCCTAGTGCCCATGGGGCCAGCCCCGCCTGCCAGGGGAGAGCGCCCCCTGCTGACCCCCTGCCCTGCAGCACCAGCGCCCCCTAGTGCCATGCTGGGTCAGCACTGACTGCCAGGGGAGAGCGCCCCCTGCTGAGCCCCCACCCCACTCCCTGCAGCACAGCGCCCCCTAGTGCCCATGGGGCCAGCCCCGCCTGCCAGGGGAGAGCGCCCCCTGCTGACCCCCACCCTGCTCCCTCAAGCTTTGTGCCACTCCAGAGTCAGTTCCAGATGCGGGCTGCTCGCGATTTTTCTAGAGCTTTGTGAGCTGAGGTAAAACTTGGCCTGGGCCTTGGGCGGGGTGGGGGGGGGGGTCTGGCTGGCTGGTTTGCCTGGGGCAGGGGCAGGGACAGGAGCCCTTCCTCAGTTTCTCCCCCCCTCTGCCGCTGGCTCCATTCTCCCTCCTCCCCCTCGGCGAGCGGTGCCAGCCGCCCTTGAGTGCCACTTCAGCCCCCTTGACCTGAGCGCCCCCCCCCCCGCTGCCCTGCCTGGCAGCACCAGCCCGAGAGCCCCATTTAGCTCTTTGTGCGACTCTGGAGTGGCTGGAAATTGGCTCCTTGAAGTGGAGATGAGGGCGGGCAGGCCAGGTGTGCACCGCGCGGGGCGGGGGAGACGGTGCCCACTCGCCCGCCCCTCCTCCTCTCCCTGGGGAGACCCCCTACGCCATACGCATCGCTTAGCCCCCCCGGGTCTGTGCGATAGGGTGACACCCTCCCGCTCCCCCATGCAATGGGCTGAATGGGGGGGGGGCTTGTCTTCCCCCCCCCAAAATCACAGCTGCTGCCCTGGCTAATGGGGGGCAAAGCATCCCTCGGCATGGGGGCGGGGCCATGGATGCTGTGGGGGTGGATATATTTAAGGCCTTTTCATATGGGTTGGAGCTGGGGGGGCGGTGATTAAACCCTCAAGGAGACTTTGAGGGTGCAGGGAGCTCCCCCCCTGCTGCCTGCCTCTGCTGCCCCCCGCCATCCCTGCTGGGTTCTCTTCCCTTCCCCCTCCCAGCGGCCTTAGGGCCCCCCCCACACGCTTGGCACAGGGCCCCATCCCTCTCCCATGAGGGTGAGTGCATTGGGGGGCGGGAGCTTGGGGGGGTGAGTAGGGATTTCTCCAAGGGATGTCACAAATGGGGGGGGTATTAACCCTCCCCCAGCCATGGGGCTGCGGTGTTAAGGAGGTATCCCCCTGCCCCCACGATCAGACCCATGGGCCCCTCCAGGCCTGGTACCCCCCTGTCCCCCAGATCAGACCCATGGGGGCCTCCTGCCTGATATCCCCCTACCCCCCAGATCAGACCGGTATCCCCCTGCCCCCCACGATCAGACCCATGGGCCCCTCCAGCCTGGTACCCCCCTGTCCCCCAGATCAGACCCATGGGGGCCTCCTGCCTGATATCCCCCTGCCCCCCAGATCAGACCGGTATCCCCCTGCCCCCCAGATCAGACCCATGGGCCCCCTCCAGCCCAGTAACCCCTTGCCCCCAGATCAGACCCATGGGCCCCTCCAGCCCGGTATCCCCCTGCCCCCCAGATCAGACCCATGGGCCCCTCCAGCCCGGTACCCCCCCTGTCCCCCAGAGCAGACCCATGGGCCCCTCCAGCCCGGTATCCCCTGCCCCCCAGATCAGACCCATGGGCCCCCCCAGCCTGGTACCCCCTGCCCCACAGATCAGACCCATGGGCCCCTCCAGCCCGGTATCCCCCCCCCATCCTGGCAATCCCTCCCTAGAGAAGAGTTCCTCCTGCTTTCCAGCTCCCCCCTCCTCTCCCCGGAAGCTCCCTGTTGGGATCTGCGGAGCCAATGGAGGGCAGCATGATGGGGAGGGGGAGAAAATGGAGGGGGGGGGAGATGGAGCAGCCCAGCCCCCCCCCCCTTTAATCAGTGTGATGGGGTGGGGGGAATCTCAAGGAGGAAGTTGGACCAAACTGGTGCATTCTGCCAGTGACCTTTGACCCAGTCCTGGGGGGGCGCTGTTGGCTCCCTGCCCACCCAGCATGCTGGGGGATGGGCCATGACCCCAAAGGGAAAGGGCAGCTCCCCCCCTCCCCCCCGCAATGCAATTAGGCACAAAGGAGCAGGATGTGCCGGAGGTTAGCTCTGGGGCAGCCGCCTGGCGGGGGAGCAGCTGCCGCTGGGTCCCTGCGCCCGGTGACAGCCCCGAGGCCGCGGTGATGGGCGGGGCGGATGGGCACCCGTAGGGCTGGCAGTGGGGGGTCATGGGCATCTATCCAGGGCCCCCAGCCAACACCCTGTGGGGCTGTGCCAGGGGCCTGAAATCAGAGGCCCCCAGGGACCGTCTCCCCCACCCCCGGCCCTGTACTGTTGTGAATCTGTCCCCGCCCCCGGCTAGCCCCTGTCTGCTGGGGAGCGATAGCTCAGTGGTTTGAGCATTGGCCTGCTAAACCCAGGTTGTGAGTTCAATCCTTGAGGGGGCCATTTGGGGATCTGGGGCTTGGTCCTGCTTTGAGCAGGGGGTTGGACTAGATACCTCCTAAGGTCCCTTCCAACCCTGAGATTCTATGCTGCAAATCTGTCTGTGCCGCCCAGCACAGCATCCTTGCAGCGTCTCCATCGCCTGCCCCCCGCCCGCCCGGCCTCTGAATGCCACCAGCCTGCCTCCCCCGGCAGCCTCTCGCCCTGAGCGGCTGCATCCCATCCTGCAACCTCCCGCGCTGCTGCCAATCGGTCTCCCGTCAGGCCGGTGCCCCCGCCCCCCTGCAAAGCCAGGTCTCCTCCAGCCAGGATCACGCACCCCGTGCCTCTGTCCGCCTCCCTTCCCCTGACCCCCCTCGTGCCCAGCTCTGTTACCAGCCCGGCCCCGGCTACTGCGAGCCGAGCTGAGAGCCGCTGGCTTCCCCTGGCAATGGGGCCTGGGCACTCAGCGAGAGACGTGGCTGCTAAAGCCTGGATCTGCTGACAAAGCCGAATGGGGAGGGCCGGGCCCAGCCTGCCATGCGCCGGGGCGGCTCCTTGGGAGCAGGGCTGGGATTTGACGCAGCTCGGTGCCTTGCGGGAACCCAGGAGCAGTTTTTCCCGGGCTCAGTATTATGACTAGGGTAGCGGACAAACTGAGATCGCGCCCCCCCCCTCCCCCCATGTCGGGTGCTGCACCAACCCTCATCAAGGTCAGAGCCCACCTCGGGCCAGGCACTGCCCAGACCCTGACCGCAATCACAGCCCCCCCCCCCCCCCCCCCGTGCTATCTGCGGCACAGACTCCAAGCAAGATCAGGGTCCCCCTTGTGCCGGGCGCTGCCCAGACACGCACAGACCGTCCCAGTCCCGAAGGCCTTTCCCCCTCAGCAGACAAAGGCAGGATGGGGAAACTGAGTCCCAGAGGTGCAGTGCCTCGCCCACGGTCAAGCAGAGGGTCAGTGGGACAGACAGGGACTGAACCCAGCTCTCGCTAGGGGGCGCTCTCCCCTTGCAGTCAGGGCTGACCCCAGTGCCTCCTTGTGGGCATTTCTGTAATGTGGACCCCTGGGAAACAGGCTGAGGCCCAGCAAGCTCGTGACATACGGGGGCCAGGCCTGGGGGGGACTCCCAGCCTGGGACTGAGCCAGCCCCCTACAAGAGACCAGCTGGGTCATGGCGGGAGGGGAGAGGACTCCGTGAGTGGGGGTGGGGAGGTCAGGTAGGGGGATGGGTTTGCACTGGAGGGGTTGGGTTCTGTGTTACATTTGGGGATTAAGACTGAGTTTTGGGGTGATGGTCTGCAGTGGGGAGGCTGTAGGATGGGGGGGTCTGTTTGCAGCCAGGGGGGCCTCTTTCCCACCCCCATGCTGGGGGGGGGCCTCCTTGCCTTTCCCCTCTCTGCCATAAGGGACCTCCTCCCCCTCTAATCCAATCCCCTCCCCTACCCCGGCCATCTGGCTCCCTGGCCCTGAAATCAGAGTCCCTTTGGGA
>JBAIAC010000293.1:0-104608 GCA_037349315.1 Chelydra serpentina
TTAAAGCGTTTGAAATGTAAAGCATTAAATCAGGCTTTCCTTCCAACCGCATCCCTTGATCCCTTGCCCTGTAGCTGGAGAGGGACCTGTTTTAGAAGGAAGTGGAGCATGGCCAGCTGTGGGGTGAGCGGGAGGGAAGGATGTCAGGGCTCTCAGGCCCCAGTGTGACTGGCACTGCCTCTCCCCAGGCGAAGGGGAAACTGCAGGGCAGCATCGACGGATACGTGAGGGAGAAGATCCCATCTGGCAGCCGAAGCTATCTCCAAATATGCCTTCGAGAAGATCAGTGACCGTGATGTCATCCTGGTGTATGGATGGTACGGAGGAGGGGGCTTCCCTGTGCAGAGAATCTGGCCCAGGGTGGAGGAGCCTTTCTTATGTTCACTGTGGGCAAACTGGACAGTCCCAAACAAAAATACAGATACTTCAGAAGGCTAATTTCCCATGAGCAAAGTTGACTGGAAGGAAAATTTAGACAAAAAATGTGAAATGGAAATCATTTGTTCTTTAAGAGAAATTCATTAGACAGCTAAAAATCCATAATTCCACAATCACAGAAGACAGCTGTGCCTAAAAGCCCATTAGTGGGGACGTGATGGCAGCAGTAAGAAATACAAAAGCAATATATAACAAATGGGAAATAGATAGTAATTGATATAAACTAGAAGCTAAGAAGTGTAGAAAATTGATAAGGGAGGCTAAAGACTTAAGGGAAAAATCCATGGGCTGTCAGGGCTAAGAACAATAAGGAGTCAAACATATCGGGAACAAAAGAAATCCTAGCAATGGTGTAGGCCCATTACTAGACAGAGATTTTGGTAATGTTGTTGTTGAAGTGGAAAAGGCAGAACTGTTCAGGAAATATTTCTGTTCAGTATTTGGAATGAAGCAGGATGAGCATTAAAGAGGTTGATCTGTTTAGTTCAGTAAGAAAAGTGAGAGGTGACTTGGTTACAGTGTCATTACAGCACCTTCATGGGGAGAACAGTGAGGGCTCTTCAGTCTGGTGCAGAAAGGCAGAACAGGAATCCATGGCTGGGAGCTGGAGCCCAACGAATCCAAACTAGAAAGAAGGCACAAAATTCTCACCAGGAGGGTGATGAACTCTTGGGACAAACTGCCAAGGGCAGGGGTGGAGTCTCCCTTTGTCGGTGGGGTCAGATCCAGACTGGCTGCCATTCTGAGTGTGCGTTAGCCTAACCCACGTTATTAGGCTCAGTGTCAGGTAACTGGATGAGGATCTCCGACCTGTGATATGCCAATTAGACTAGATGGTCCCTTCCTGCCTTAAGCTCCATGAATTCACTTGTGGTGTCCTGTCAGCTCCTCCTTAGTGAACCGCACACTGTGTGAGGCCCATGCCAACGGTCGCGCCTTCCGGGTGATTGTGGTGGACAGTCGGCCGCGGCTGGAGGGCCGGGACACACTACGCAGGCTGGTGCGCGAGGGCATCCGCTGCACCTACGTCATGATCACCGCCATCTCCTACGTGCTGCCTGAGGTGAGCGGGCAGCTGTGCTGAGGGCAGAGGGGGTGGGCGTTGCTGGGGTGATGGAGGCAGGGCCTGCTACAGCCGTAGATTGGTGCTGGTTGACGTGGTCCGTGTCCCCCCCCGCAGGTCTCCAAGGTGCTGCTGGGGGCTCACGCGCTGCTGGCCAACGGCTCCGTCATGTCCCAGGTGGGGACGTCCCAGATCGCGCTGGTGTCCAAGGCCTACAACGTACCTGTGCTGGTGTGCTGCGAGACCTACAAGTTCTGTGAGCGGGTGCAGACCGACTCCTTTGTCTCCAACGAGCTGGGTATGTGCCCTGCGTCCTCCCGGGCCGCGGGCTCCGCTCCCCAGTGCAGCCAGACTGGCCAATGTGTGCCATGTCCCAGCACTGCGCCCTCCTCCGGCCAGTCAGGGAAGTCACGGGGGGCAGGAGGGGCTGTGCCGATGCCAGCCAGCTCCTTTGGCTGGGGGGCGGGGCCTGTCCCGGTGCCAGCCAGTCCCTCCGGCCGGTCAGGGAAGTCACGGGGGGCTGTCCCGGTGCCAGCCAGTCCCTCCGGCCGGTCAGGGAAGTCACGGGGGGCTGTCCCGGTGCCAGCCAGTCCCTCCGGCCGGTCAGGGAAGTCACGGGGGGCTGTCCCGGTGCCAGCCAGTCCCTCCGGCCGGTCAGGGAAGTCACGGGGGGCTGTCCCGGTGCCAGCCAGTCCCTCCGGCCGGTCAGGGAAGTCACGGGGGGCTGTCCCGGTGCCAGCCAGTCCCTCCGGCCGGTCAGGGAAGTCACGGGGGGCTGTCCCGGTGCCAGCCAGTCCCTCCGGCCGGTCAGGGAAGTCACGGGGGGCTGTCCCGGTGCCAGCCAGTCCCTCCGGCCGGTCAGGGAAGTCACGGGGGGCTGTCCCGGTGCCAGCCAGTCCCTCCGGCCGGTCAGGGAAGTCACGGGGGGCTGTCCCGGTGCCAGCCAGTCCCTCCGGCCGGTCAGGGAAGTCACGGGGGGCTGTCCCGGTGCCAGCCAGTCCCTCCGGCCGGTCAGGGAAGTCACGGGGGGCTGTCCCGGTGCCAGCCAGTTCCTCCGGCCGGTCAGGGAAGTCACGGGGGGCTGTCCTGGTGCCAGCCAGTCCCTCCGGCCGGTCAGGGAAGTCACGGGGGGCTGTCCCGGTGCCAGCCAGTCCCTCCGGCCGGTCAGGGAAGTCACGGGGGGCTGTCCCGGTGCCAGCCAGTTCCTCCGGCCGGTCAGGGAAGTCACGGGGGGCTGTCCCGGTGCCAGCCAGTCCCTCCGGCCGGTCAGGGAAGTCACGGGGGGCAGGGAGGGGCTGTGCCGATGCCAGCCAGCTCCTTTTGGCTGGGGGGCGGGGCTGTCCCGGTGCCAGCCAGTTCCTCCGGCCGGTCAGGGAAGTCACGGGGGGCTGTCCCGGTGCCAGCCAGTTCCTCCGGCCGGTCAGGGAAGTCACGGGGGGCTGTCCCGGTGCCAGCCAGTCCCTCCGGCCGGTCAGGGAAGTCACGGGGGGCAGGGAGGGGCTGTGCCGATGCCAGCCAGCTCCTTTGGCTGGGGGGCGGGGCTGTCCCGGTGCCAGCCAGTTCCTCCGGCCGGTCAGGGAAGTCACGGGGGGCTGTCCCGGTGCCAGCCAGCTCCTCCGGCCGGTCAGGGAAGTCACGGGGGGCTGTCCCGGTGCCAGCCAGTCCCTCCGGCCGGTCAGGGAAGTCACGGGGGGCTGTCCCGGTGCCAGCCAGTCCCTCCGGCCGGTCAGGGAAGTCACGGGGGGCTGTCCCGGTGCCAGCCAGTCCCTCCGGCCGGTCAGGGGAAGTCACGGGGGGGCTGTCCCGGTGCCAGCCAGTTCCTCCGGCCGGTCAGGGAAGTCACGGGGGGCTGTCCCGGTGCCAGCCAGTCCCTCCGGCCGGTCAGTGAAGTCACGGGGGGCTGTCCCGGTGCCAGCCAGTCCCTCCGGCCGGTCAGGGAAGTCACGGGGGGCCTGTCCCGGTGCCAGCCAGTCCCTCCGGCCGGTCAGTGAAGTCACGGGGGGCTGTCCCGGTGCCAGCCAGTCCCTCCGGCCGGTCAGGGAAGTCACGGGGGGCTGTCCCGGTGCCAGCCAGTTCCTCCGGCCGGTCCAGGGAAGTCACGGGGGGCTGTCCCGGTGCCAGCCAGTCCCTCCGGAGCTCCTGGCAGGTGCAACCCCAGTGCCTGACCCTGTAGCATGTCTCTATAGATGACCCCGATGACCTGATCGTGCCCGGGAAGGGAGGAGCCCAGCTGCATGGCTGGAAGGAGAACTCGTCCCTGCGCCTTCTCAACCTGGTCTATGATGTGACCCCCCCCGAGCTGGTGGACCTGGTGATCACGGACTTGGGCATGATCCCGTGCACCTCGGTGCCTGTCGTGCTGCGTGTCAAGAACGTGGAGCAGTAGTGGGGGGGATGGGGGCTGCACGGACCCTCAATAAACCCAGTTCTCACGGCTGCCTGCTGGGACTGCATGATTGGGGGACAGGGCCAGAGCTGCAGTGCATAGGCCCCCACCTGTCCCCATGGGAACCAGCCCCACCCTACGCGTTCCTCTCAGGGTACCTAGCCCCCCCTCCCCCGCCTATCCCCAGGGGAACCAGCCCCACCCCACACATTCCTCTCAGGGTACCCAGCTCCCTCTGCCTGCCCCCAGAGAAACCTGCCCTAGCCCATGGGTTCCTCTCACGGTACCCCGCCCTCCCTCAGGGGAACCAGCCCTGCCCCATGGGCTCCTCTCAGGGTACCCAGCCCCCTCCTTCACCTGCCCCCAGAGTAACCTGCCCTGCCCCATAGGCTCCTCTCGGGATACCCAGCTCTCTCCCCCCCTGCTTGCCCCCAGGGGAACCTGCCGTGCCCCCACAGGCTCCCCTCAGGGGGCCGAGCCCCACCCCCGGGGAACCAGCCCCGCCCCCACGGGCTCCTCTCTGGGTACCGAGCTGCGCCCCCATGGGCTCCTCTCAGGGTACTGAGCCCTGCCCCCATGGGCTCCCCGGGGTACCGAGCCCCACCCCGGGGGAAACAGCCCTGCCCCCACGGGCTCCTCTGTGGGTACCGAGCCGCGCCCCCATGGGCTCCTCTCAGGGTATCGAGCCCCGCCCCCGGGGGAACCAGCCCTGCCCCCACGGGCTCCCCTCAGGGGGCCGAGCCCGCCCCCATGGGCTCCCCGGGGTACCGAGCCCCACCCCCGGGGGAAACAGCCCTGCCCCCACGGGCTCCTCTCTGGGTACCGAGCCGCGCCCCCATGGGCTCCTCTCAGGGTATCGAGCCCCGCCCCCGGGGGAACCAGCCCTGCCCCCACGGGCTCCCCTCAGGGGGCCGAGCCCGCCCCCAGGGGCTCCTCTCAGGTACTGAGCCCTGCCCCCATGGGCTCCCCGGGGTACCGAGCCCCACCCCCGGGGGAAACAGCCCTGCCCCCACGGGCACCTCTCAGGGTACTGAGCCCTGCCCCCATGGGTCCCCCAGGGTACCGAGCCCCACCCCTGGGGAAACAGCCCCGCCCCCACGGGCTCCCCTCAGGGTACCGAGCCCCGCCGCCACGGGCTCTCCTCAGGGGGCCGAGCCCCGCCCACACGGGCTCCCCTCAGGCGGCCGAGCCCCGCCCACACGGGCTCCTCTCTGGGTACCGAGCCGTGCCCCCACAGGCTCCCCTCAGGGGGCCGAGCCCCGCCCCTGGGGGAACCAGCCCGCCCCCACGGGCTCCTCTCTGGCTACCGAGCCGCGCCCCCATGGGCTCCTCTTAGGGTATCAAGCCCCCGCCCCCGGGGAACCAGCCCCGCCCCCCACGGGCTCCCCTCAGGGGGCCGACCCGCCCCCATGGGCTCCTCTCAGGGTACTGAGCCCTGCCCCCATGAGCTCCCCGGGGTACCGAGCCCCACCCCCGGGGGAAACAGCCCTGCCCCCACGGGCTCCCCTCAGGGTACTGAGCCCCGCCCCCATGGGCTCCCCTCAGGGGGCCGAGCCCCGCCCCCGGGGGAACCAGCCCCGCCCCCATGGGCTCCTCTCAGGCTATCAAGCCCCGCCCCCGGGGGAACCAGCCCCGCCCCCATGGGCTCCCCTCAGGGTACCGAGCCCCACCCCCGGGGGAACCAGCCCCGCCCCCACGGGCTCCCCTCAGGCGGCCGAGCCCCGCCCTCGCGGGAACCAGCCCCGCCCCCGGGCTCTGTCCCAGGACACGGATCCAGGCAGCGCCTCCAGGGCGCGTGGACAGGGCGGGGCTCGCGCCGCTGAGAGCCTGGCGGGCGAGGCGCGGGGCACTGTGGGAGCTGGGGAGGGGCGGGGCCGCACATGCAGATCTGCGTGCGTCGGGCGGGGCATTGTGGGAGCGAAGCAACGTCTGTTCCCACGGGCTGCTGGGGACGCCGCAGGAAGTGACGTCAGGGAGCGGCGCGCGTCGCGCCTGCGTAGCGGCCATCTTGGAGAGCCGGGTTCCGTGCGCGCCACCGGGGAGCTGAGGTGAGGGCGGCGGGGCCGGACTCGGCCCCGCGTGACCCCCGGAGCCCGCCCCGGAGCCATGCGGGCGGCGCCGGCCTGAGGCCCGCGGGCGCTGATGGCGGCTCGTGCCGCGGCCATGGGGGTGGCGGCCGCGGGCCCCCGCGGGTCCCTGCGCTCGGAGCCGCCCTGCGCCGCGGAGGCCGCCGCGGGACCGTCCGCCCCGGGGGGCCCGGGCGCGCTGCGGGACGAGCCGAGCCGCCGCCGCACGAGAGGACGCGGGTCACCAGGGAGCGAGCGGCCGGAGCCGAGTTCCCCGCAGGCTGCCGCCCGTACGTACCCGCGCCGCGCGTGCCCGGCCCGGCCTCTGCGCCCGTCACCCCCGCGCCGGCAGCCTGGGCTCCCCCCCCCCCCGCACAGCTCTGCGCCCCCCGACACCCCCCGTCACCCCGACACTGCCCTGCCAGACCCCGCCCCCCAACCCAGCACTAGGGCCCGGACAGCTCTGCCCCCCCCAGTCACCCCGACACCCCCCGTCACCCGACACTGCCCTGTCAGACCCCGCCCCCCAACCCAGCACTGGGGCCCAGACAGCTCTGCCCCCCCCGTCACCCCGACACCCCCCTGTCACCCTGACACTGCCCTGTCAGACCCCGCCCCCCAACCCAGCACTGGGGCCCGGACAGCTCTGCCCCCCCCAGTCACCCCGACACCCCCCGTCACCCCGACACTGCCCTGTCAGACCCCGCCCCCCAACCCAGCACTGGGGCCCAGACAGCTCTGCCCCCCCCGTCACCCGACACCCCCCTGTCACCCTGACACTGCCCTGTCAGACCCCGCCCCCCAACCCAGCACTGGGGCCCGGACAGCTCTGCCCCCCCCCGTCACCCCGACACCCCCCGTCACCCCGACACTGCCCTGTCAGACCCCACCCCCCAACCCAGCACTGGGGCCCGGACAGCTCTGCCCCCCCCGACACCCCCGTCACCCCGACACTGCCCTGTCAGACCCCGCCCCCGAACCCAGCACAGGGGCCCGGACAGCTCTGCCCCCCCCCCCCCCCCCAGTCACCCCGACACCCCCCGTCAGACCCTGCTCCCTCAACCCAGCACGGGGGCCCGGACAGCTCTGCCCCCCCCGTCACCCCGACACCCCCCGTCACCCCGACACTGCCCTGTCAGACCCCACCCCCCAACCCAGCACTGGGGCCCGGACAGCTCTGCCCCCCCCAGTCACCCCGACACCCCCCGTCACCCCGACACTGCCCTGTCAGACCCCGCCCCCCAACCCAGCACGGGGGCCCGGACAGCTCTGCCCCCCCCCCCCAGTCACCCCGACACCCCCCGACACCCCCCGTCACCCCGACACTGTCCTGTCAGACCCTGCTCCCTCAACCCAGCACGGGGGCCCGGACAGCTCTGCCCCCCCCGTCACCCCGCACACCCCCCGTCACCCCAACACTGCCCTGTCAGACCCCGCCCCCCAACCCAGCACTAGGGCCCGGACAGCTCTGCCCCCCCCCAGTCACCCCGACACCCCCCGTCACCCCGACACTGCCCTGTCAGACCCCGCCCCCCAACCCAGCACTAGGGGCCCGGACAGCTCTGCCCCCCCCCAGTCACCCCGACACCCCCCGTCACCCCGACACTGCCCTGTCAGACCCCGCCCCCCAACCCAGCACTGGGGCCCAGACAGCTCTGCCCCCCCGTCACCCCGACACCCCCCTGTCACCCCGACACTGCCCTGTCAGACCCCGCCCCCCAACCCAGCACTGGGGCCCAGACAATTCTGCCCCCCCCCCCAGTCACCCTGACACCCCCAGTCACCCTGACACTGCCCTGTCAGACCCCGCTCCCTCAACCCAGCACTAGGGCCCAGACAGATCTGCCCCCCCCACAGTCACCCTGACATAACTCTCCCCCCCCCCCCCTCCCCCAGTGACCCTGTCCCAGCACTGGGGCCCAGACAGCTCTGCCACACACCCCCAGTCACCCTGACACAGCTCTGCCCCCCCCACCCCCCCAGTGACCCCGCCAGCGCTGGAGTCCAGACAGCTATCTCCCTCCTAAGTCATCCTGACACAGCTCTGTCACCCCCCCCCCCGTCACCCTGACACAGCTTTGCCGCCTCCCCCCCAGTGATCCCGTCCCAGCGCTGGGCCCGACACAGCTCTGCAGCCGCCCCCCCAGTCACCCCATCCCAGTGCTGAAGCCGGTAGGTGAACTTGGCTCTGCCTGCCCATGCGGCTGATTCTGGTTCCCCGCTAGTTGAGTGCCTTGCCGTTGGCAGCTGCAGAAAGGCCAGGCAGGTGCAGAGCATTGGCACTGGAGAGTGAGGGCACAGGGCATGGGCAGCAGCTGGGCCCGGAGGTGCTGTGAATGACGTGACGTGGCTTCTAGTCTTGGCTCTTACGCTATCGCTCCGAGTTCTGCAGACCTGTTGGCCTCACCCGTCCCTCACCTTGTGTGCTCTGCTGGTACCCTCCAGCCCAGCCATTCGACACAGGGACTGTCTTCTCTTTCAAATAACCCAGGGCTCCTTCGTCCTGCACGGCCCCGCAAACAGGAAAATGATCCAAGCCAGCTCGTTATCTGGCGCCCGGCCTTGGAGAGAGCCCCTCTCCCCGGAGGGGTCCCTGTGTCTGAGGAGTGCCCCTGGGAAGGGGCAGAGGGGGTGAGCTTGCCTTGCTTGCTGCTGGAACCTGGGCTTAACCAGAGCGGGTCAGTGCCTGGCTGCTCCAAAGCAAAGGCCTTTGTGTCTGCAAAGCTGGGGAGTGGTGGCCTGTCACCCCCATGCTGGTTTACTTGTGGGCAACAAGGCAGCTTTGGGTGGGGAGAGGTGAATGGTGAGCTGAGCTGCACATCACTGACATCTGGCCCTCTTCTCTTTGACCAGGTGAGCTTCCAGCGCTGGTGGGCTTGGAGGTCTCAGCCCACCCCGAAGGGGGATTGGCAGCTGCCATGCCCAGGAGGAAGCCTGTCCGAAGCCGAAAATCCAAAAGGAAACCACCTGCCCGCAAGCGTCCAGCCCGGGTGGAGGCTGAGGCGCATGGGGAGGCCGCCGGGACCTCGGAGAATGGGCCCACCTCGCCCGTGAAAGTGCCAAAGAAACGAGGCCGCAAGTCCAAAGCAGAGCTGCTCCTGCTGAAGCTGTCACGGGGTCTGGACTGCCAAGCGCCGGAGCCCATCTGTGTGCAGAAGATACTGGGGAGCAACGAGGCACCTGATGGCTTGGAGGCCACGCCCAGCGGGCGCCCCAAGAGGCGGGCAGCTAAAGTGTAAGAGCGGGTGTGGGGGGAGGGGGGCTCCTAGCATAGAAGTGCACTGGGGCAAGGGTGCTAGTGCCCGTGTAAGAGCAGGGGCAGAGCAGGCATCATTTCTTTGTCCTGGGTTTATGCAGCTCCTAGTGCAATATGGCTCTGGGCTCCTAGGCCCTACGGTACTACAAAGAATCAGTAGGAGAAGGTGAGGCTGCGCAGCTGGACATGGTGCTCTTGGGGCAGGTTCTGTTCCTTGCGGGGGCATCACTGCCGTTGTGGGTGCCGCAGGCAAGGCCTAGTGTGTGCCGTTGTGGACTGTGTGCTGTTAACTTGGTGGGCTCCACTTGAGACTTTTGTCCTGACTGGGTCCCTGCAAGGCCCTTCCGGGGAACTACCCTCCCATGCAGCATTCGGGCACCTGGTGGGCCTGCAGGCGTTCTCAGCTGCTGGGGCTGGGGAAGAGGGTTAGATCTGCCAGCATGCTGCTCATTGACCTGACGTGGGTAGCTCTGGTCTCTGCCCAACAGTGACTCTTGGGGAATTTTGAGCTGGGGGATGCAGATTCCCTGTAGTCTGCCATGCCTGGGCCAGGTCAGCATGTGTCTGCCTCGAAGAAAAGGGATTGGTTTGAGCCTAGCGTGCTGGGATCCAGTGAGGATCCCGCAGTCTGTGGATTTATCTCTCTGGTGTGAGCCCCTAAGGGGCTGCAGCCCATGGAGGCCTTGTGTGGGGCAGAGAGGGGATAGCTGCTGATTGCAGTCTGTGGTGCAGGAGTGGCTCCTTGTGGGGCTCCCCCATGGCTCTCTGCTGCCCTTTCTGAAAGGGTCTGGCCCCCCAGCCCGCTCAACTGCTCCTTGGTGACCTTGTGAGGTTCATCTCCACCTCACCCTAGAACTCTTCTGTCTGTCTGTCACGGAGTGTGGGGGAGTCTGGCCCTGCACCCTCTTCCCCGGATTCACTGGGAGTCTCAGCCAGCCAGTAGAACAGAAGGTTTAGTAGAGATGCCAGGAACACAGTCCAAACAGAGCTTGTCAGTACAACCAGGACCCCTCAGTCGGGCCCTTCCGGGGGGCAGGGAGCTTAGACCCCAGCCTGGGGCTCCCTGCATTTCACCCCACAGCTCCAAAACGGGGGGCAGGGAGGCCAGACCCTGTGTGCGCTTCCCTGCATGTTCCCCAGCCAGCTCCAAACTGAAACTGTCCAGCCCCTCCTCCCACTTTGTCTGCTTCCCGGGCCAGGAGGTCAACTGATCCCTTTGTTCCAACACCTCTAGCTCTCACCTTTGCAGGGGAGGGGCCGCGGCCATCAGTTGCTAAGAGACAGAGTGTCGGCCATTCTCTGTGTCCAGGCCCCTCTGTAACACTCATGCACCCTTGTCCCACCACCTAGATACTCAAGCACTACATAGGGAAACCAAGGCACCCACACAGTACTCAGGGAAAACATTAACAACAGTCCTAGTTCGTCACATCTCTCCCCCCCTTCGAGACCGAACTGAGCGGGGTCACTTTAGCCAGTGACCTGGGGAAGTTCGAACCCGGTCACACCAGGCCGTTCCAGTTCCACGTGCTCCCTTATCTCGGGTGTGCTTGATGGCACCCGCAGGCCGCATGTGGGAAGGTTTATGCGGCCCGTGCCCTTTTCCCATCCCAAATACCCCTGGGGTTCAAGCTGAGATTAGGTCTTTTCCCAGCGCTCCAGTCTGGAGGGCTGTAATTCGGGCTCTCTTGGTTAAGAGCCTCCCTCTTGATCTGGTCCCCTCTCTGCCCACGTGTCTCTGTCACCAGCCGCTCGGCATCGGCTCCTTTTCCTGGATGCAGCCACATCGGGGCGAGGTGGTGAATATACCCCGTAAAGCGCCACCCAAATAGATCCGGCTGCTACTTCTTAAGGGCCTGCACCATGGCCAGGCATTTTCTCTCTATGGCCTGACCGTTCTGCCTCCAGGGCAGCAGCTCCTTGCTCAGATACCCGATGGGGGGGTCTCCCCCCCTTCGCATAGGCCTGCATCAGCATCGCGCCCAGCCCTGTGTCTGAGGCTTCGGTGAACACTGTACAGGGCTTGGCCCGGTCTGGGTTTACTCGATCTATTGGGCACTGGATTAGAGCCTCCTTCAGCGCACAGAGAGCCCTCTGGCCCTGCTCGGTCCAGACCGCCTCGTCTGGCTTCCCCTTCTTACCTAGCTCTGTGATGGGGGCAGCTAGGGAGCTAAAGGGGGGTACCAACCTCTGCTAGTACCCCGCCATCCCGCTAAATGCCTGGACCTGTTTCTTGGTCTGGGGAACAGGCCAATCTCTGATCGCCTCCACCTTGGCCAGCCCTGGGCTGTTGAGTGACTGGATCACCTCTGAAGCCAGCATGTCCTTGGCCTCTCTCTCCAGGTTCTGGGCTCTTTTCCCAGTTACTCTGAATGGGGGACACCTGATGGGAGGATGGGCTCCCATCTCAGGGGAAAGATCCATCAGGGGGTCTTCCCCCTTCTCCCAATCGTCCCTTACCGGTTCTAGGGGTCCCCTTACTCTCCTCCCATACCACAGCTTGAAAGGGAAGCACCCTGGGGATTCCTGGGGCACTTCCCTGTGCCATCGGTGGGGCAGGTACTTGTCCCAGTCCTGTGGATGCTGATTTATACAAGTCCTCAGCATCAGCCTCACGGTCCCCTGAACTCTCTCCACCCGCCCGTTGGACTGAGGGTGATATGCAGAGGCCCAGGTGGGCCAGACCCCACCTTTCTCCCACATGCCCCGGAGCAGGGCTGACATGACCTCGGATCCCTGGGCTGTAAGGACCCCCACTCTATCCATAGTCACCTTCTGGAAAGGTTCCTCTCTGATGGGCAGGGACCTCCAGGGATCTTCTCCCTTACCCCGGGCCAGGTACAATAGCTGGTGATGATACTTCTGGGGCCCCACCGGCTGCCTCCTGGTTCCCCACAGTTCCACTTCCCCGTGGGAAGCCCATTCCCGGCACAGGAATCCCTTCTCCCACAGGGATCTGTCTCTGCAGCCTTCCCCAAGAGGGTTTGCAGCGCTGTGGCCAGCAAGTTCCCTCCACTTCTCCCTGGAGGGATCCTTCTGCAGCTCACTGGCCAGGCCTGGGGTCACCGCCCCACTGAGCCCTGTCCCTGGTGGCTCCCTCCCTGCTGTGGAATCACTTCCCGGCAGCACCTCTGGACCAGGCAAGCGTGGTTGGCCGCCGTCCTGCCCTGCCTGTGTGTCCCCCCACTCAGCTGGGGTCTCTGCTCCCCCGGTGCTCAGCGCTGCCCTGGCTGTCCCTGTGGGGCCAGGCAGCGAGCTCGCTGCTTTGGTCACAGCATCAGAGCCAGCGTGAGCCACCTCTCCATTGTGCAGGGGGGTGGGGAGCATCTCTCTGTCCCACCCCGCCCTAGGGGTCTGGTTACAGGCAGGCAGGTAACCGGGGCCTGGCAGCTCCTCCCCCCTGCCTGCCAGGTCATTTGCATTTTCACTGACCATTTCCCTCTTAGCCAATTGGTTCCCTGAGTTCAAATTCAAATCCTCGGCCGTTACAGGGCCAGGGCCTGGATCCTGTCCCAAAGATACACAGTCACCCCGCAACAGCACCTCACAGCTGATATCCTGGAGACCCCCAACCACCAGCCAGCCCGACCCCTCCTTGGTCTGCACAGGGATCTGGGCCATAGGCAGAGCGAACGGTTCCATCCCTGGGACCCTCACCCAGGTCAGACAGCCCCTCAGCATCTGGTGGGGGTGCACCACCCGGGGCCTGACAACAGATTGACCATCACCTTCTGCTACCACTGGGGGTCCGTAGGGCTTGAGCCCAGGAGACTCCACGCAGACATATAGGTTGGGGCCAGGAGTGGAAATCCGTCCACCATCCCCAGTTCATGCTGCTGCTGCTGCTTCTCCTGTAGCCCTTTCTTGGGCTCTCGCTATCTCTCACAGTCCTCTTGATCTCTCAGACTCAGCTCCAGTCCCATCCGTCTCCGATCCCCTGCTGGGGAACCCGATCGTGAAGACCCCTGTCTGGTTGGGGACCAGACTCTTGGGGATCATAGAATCATCATAGAATCATAGAATTTCAGGGTTGGAAGGGGCCTCAGGAGGTCATCTAGTCCAACCCCCTGCTCAAAGCAGGACCAACCCCAACTAGATCATCCCAGCCAGGGCTTTGTCAAGCCTGACCTTAAAAACCTCTAAGGAAGGAGATTCCACCACCTCCCTAGGTAACCCATTCCAGTGCTTCACCACCCTACTAGTGAAAAAGTTTTTCCTAATATCCAACCTAAACCTCCCCCTCTGCAACTTGAGACCATTACTCCTTGTTCTGCCATCTTCTACCACTGAGAACAGTCTAGATCCATCCTCTTTGGAACCCCCTTTTAGGTAGTTGAAAGCAGCTGTCAAATCCCCCCTCACTCTTCTCTTCTGCAGGCTAAACAATCCCAGTTCCCTCAGCCTCTCCTCATAAGTCATGTGCTCCAGCCCCCTAATCATTTTTGTTGCCCTCCGTTGGACTCTTTCCAATTTATCCACATCCTTCTTGTAGTGTGGGGCCCAAAACTGGACACAGTACTCCAAATGAGGCCTCCCCAGTGCCGAATAGAGGGGAATAATCACGTCCCTCGATCTACTGGAAATGCCCCTACTTATACAGCCCAAAATGCCGTTGATCACTACCCGTGAGCACGACCATCCAGCCAGTTTTCTATCCACCTTACCGTCCATTCATCCAGCCCATACTTCTTTAACTTGCTGGCAAGAACGCTGTGCGAGACTGTATCAAAAGCTTTGCTAAAGTCAAGAAATAGCACATCCACTGCTTTCCCCTCATCCACAGAGCCAGTTATCTCATCATAGAAGGCAATTAGGTTAGTCAGGCATGACTTTCCCTTGGTGAATCCATGCTGACTGTTCCTGATCACTTTCCCCTCCTTTAAGTGGTTCAGAATTGATTCCTTGAGGACCTGTTCCATGATTTTTCCAGGGACTGAGGTGAGACTGACTGGCCTGTAGTTCCCCGGATCTTCCTTCTTCCCTTTTTTAAAGATGGGCACTACATTGGCTTTTTTCCAGTCATCCGGGACCTCCCCCGATTGCCATGATTTGTCAAAGATAATGGCCAATGGCTCTGCAATCACATCGGCCAACTCCTTTAGCACCCTCGGATGCAGTGCATCCGGCCCCATGGACTTGTGTTCGTCCAGCTTTTCTAAATAGTCCCGAACTACTTTTTTCTCCACAGAGGGCTGGTCACCTCCTCCCCATACCGTGCTGCGGAGTGCAGCCGCCTGGGAGCTGACCTTGTCTGTGAAGACAGAGGCAAAAAAAGCATTGAGTACACTAGCTTTCTCCACATCCTCTGTCACTAGGTTCCCTCCCTCATTCAGCAAGGGGCCCACACTTTCCTTGACTTTCTTCTTGTTGCTCACATACCTGAAGAAACCCTTCTTGTTACTCCTAACATCTCCGGCTAGCTGCAACTCCAAGTGTGATTTGACCTTCCTAATTTCACTCCTGCATGCCTGAACAATATTTTTATACTCCTCCCTGGTCATTTGTCCAGTCTTCCACTTCTTGTAAGCTGCTTTTTTGTGTTTAAGACGAGCAAGGATTTCACTGTTAAGCCAAGCTGGTCGCCTGACATATTTTCTTTTCTTTCTACACATCGGGATGGTTTGTTCCTGCAACCTCAATAAGGATTCTTTAAAATACAGCCAGCTTTCCTTGACTCCTTTCCCCCTCATGTTATTCTCCCAGGGGACCTTGCCCATCAGTTCCCTGAGGGAGTCAAAGTCTGCTTTTCTGAAGTCCAGGCTCTGTATTCTACTGCTCTCCTTTCTTCCTTGTGTCAGGGTCCTGAACTCGACCATCTCATGGTCACTGCCTCCCAGGTTCCCATCCACTATTGCTTCCTCTACTATTTCTTCCCTGTTTGTGAGCAGCAGGTCCAGAAGAGCTTTTCCCCTAGTTGGTTCCTCCAGCAATTGCACCAGGAAATTGTCCCCTACACTTTCCAAAAACTTCCTGGATTGTCTGTGCACCGCTGTATTGCTCTCCCAGTAGATATCAGGGTGATTAAAGTCACCCATGAGAACCAGGGCCTGTGATCTAGTAACTTCTGTTAGTTGCTGGAAGAAAGCCTCGTCCACCTCATCCCTCTGGTCTGGTGGTCTGTAGCATACTCCCACCACGACATTACCCTTGTTGCTCACACTTCTAAATTTAATCCAGAGACTCTCAGGTTTTTCTGCAGTTTCATACTGGAGCTCTGAGCAGTCATACTGCTCTCTTACATACAACGCAACTCCCCCACCTTTTCTGCCCTGCCTATCCTTCCTGAACAGTTTATATCCATCCATGACAGTACTCCAATCATGTGAGTTATCCCACCAAATCTCTGTTATTCCAATTACATCATAATTCCTTGACTGTGCCGGGACTTCCAATTCTCCCTGCTTGTTCCCCAGGCTTCTTGCATTTGTGTATAGGCATTTAAGATAACTCACCGATCGTCCTGCTGTCCCAGTATGGGGCAGGAGCCCTCCCCTCTTGCACTCACTTACTTGTGCTTCCTCCCGGTATCCCACTTCCCCACTTACCTCGGGGCTTTGGTCTCCTTCCCCCGGTGAACCTAGTTTAAAGCCCTCCTCACTAGGTTGGCCAGCCTGCTTTCAAAGATGCTCTTCCCTCTCTTCGTCAGGTGGAGCCCATCTCTGCCTAGCACTCCTTCTTCTTGGAACACCATCCCATGGTCAGCACACCTCTCGGTTTTCCCGATCAGGGCGGCAGATAGATGACTCAGTCCCCCTGAGGAGAGAGTCCCCGACCACCACCACCCTCCTCCTCCTCTTGGGAGTGGTGGTCGTGGAACCCCCATCCCTAGGACTGTGCATCTCATGCCTTCCAGTCAGTGGAGTCTCCTTGTGCTCTGTTCCCTCAGATGTATCATTCACTCCACTCTCTGCACTAGTACCTGTGGAGAGAACATGAAAACGGTTGCTCATCTGAATATGCGTTTCTGGTATATGGACTTGTCTCATACTCTTTCCTCTTCTGGAGGTCACATGCCGCCAATTATCCTCACTGGCCTTCTGTCCCCGCTGCGCAGCCTGCTCTGAATCCTCACAACACTGTGCCCGCTGAAGCCTATCCTGACGTCTATCCAGGAACTCCTCATTTTCTCTTATGGAACGCAGGGTTGATACTCGTTTCTCCAGACCTTGAATCTTCTCCTCCAATATGGAGATCAGCTTGCACTTTGTACAGACAGTCGCTTCTATCCTGTGGAAGAAAGACAAACATGGCACATCCTGTGCAGGTCACGACAGCGGATTGCTCAGCATCCATAGTCCCTTCCTTCGAAGAGTTTCCTCACTTGTGGCAGAAGCTACTCAGGGAAACCTGCAAGGGGGATGCCGCAGTAGGCTCTCTCTAGGCGAACTCCCAGGCTAACTCCACCTGTTTGCTTCTCTGCTATTTGCTGCTCAGCTGGTTCGCAGCTAACTGACTGTCTTTTTAGAAGAGCCTGGAACGAAGCACTCCCAATTCACACTATTCAAACAGGCAATCAAACAATCAAGTACATGGTCAAACTGCCAAACTGTCCCCTCAACAGATACTCACTCCCCCGTCTGCAGCCCCCTGGTTGCTCTGCCTTTCCCTTTAGTTTGGGTTAAAGGAGTTAGGAATGGCAAGGATAGCTTGCCCCCTTCCAAACTCCCCTGTTCGCAAAGCTCCCTGGTCGCTTGCTCACTGCTTTATAAAGCCCTGGACTCCCTGATTAGCCCCGCCCCCTGATTAAGGCTTCTAGGTTTCAAGCCTGGTGTAGAAGCTCAGCTTCCAACTGCCAGCCACAGCACACGGTCCTTCACACAAACAAATGATCACACAGCAAGTACCCCCAAACACACACTACAGACAGCCACTTACCCCAAGGGTCCTGTATTTGCTCCTGCTTTACCTGGATGCCAGGCTACCGCTCCAGCTGCTCCCAGATCCTGCTGTAGCCCCATCGGGGTCAGGAATCTGCTGCTTAGAATGGTCATCCTCCTCCAGCTGCGCGATTAACTGCGCTTTAGTGAACTTCCCAATGCGTATCCCTCTCTTTTTGCACAGGGTTACAATGCTTCTTTTAAGGAGAAGGCGATACGCCATCACGTCACTGCTCCCAAGTTGCTGTGGATTCGCAGGCCTGTGTGCTCTTAGCTCCCCACGGTTTCCCGGAGGAACCCCAAGTGTGCCAGCCCTTCTCCAGGTCACCGCCTCTTTGCCAGGGTCGAGCTGCAGCTCCTCCACCCCTGGGTCCACTCACGGCACCCCCAGGGGGACCCTGTCACTGCAAAAATCCCTCTCTCTCCCAGGGCCAAGCCGCAGGCTCCTCCGCCCCTGGGACTGCTCACTGCAGCCCCCAGGGGGACCCCATCATTGCACAGTCCTTCTCGCTGGTCACACGCTCCCAGGGGTTAAGCGTAGCTCCTCCGCTCCCCGAAGCCGCTCCTCTGTGAGCCTTCAGCACGCCTGGTCCTCGTTAGCCCCCCTTCATTCTACTGCTCCCCAGTTACTTACTGCAGGAAGTGCCGTTCACGGGGTGCAGAACGTCCTGCCGCTGCCACCAGTTGTCACGGAGTGTGGGGGAGTCAGCGCCTGCACCCCTCTTCCCCGGATTCACTGGGAGTCTCAGCCAGCCAGTAGAACAGAAGGTTTATTAGAGATGCCAGGAACACAGTCCAACCAGAGCTTGTCAGTACATCCAGGACCCCTCAGCCGGGCCCTTCCGGGGGGCAGGGAGCTTAGACCCCAGCCTGGGGCTCCCTGCATTTCACCCCACAGCTCCAAACGGGGCAGGGAGGTCCGACTCTCTCTGCCCTTCCCTCCATGTTCCCCAGCCAGCTCAAACTGAAACTGTCCAGCCCCTCCTCCCCCTTTGTCTGTTCCCGGGCCGGGAGGTCACCTGATCCCTTTGTTCCAACACCTTCATCTCTCACCTTTGCAGGGGAGGGGCCGGGCCATCTGTTGCCAGGAGACAGGGCCATTCTCTGTGTCCAGGCCCCTGCCCTAGGGCTCTGTAACAATCCTGCACCCTTGTTCCACCCCCCAGACAGTCAAGCACTACATAGGGGAAACCGAGGCACTCACACAGCACCCAGGGCCGAGGCACCCACACAGTACTCAGGGAAAACATTAACAGTAGTCCTAGTTCGTCACGCCACCTTTGCAGGGGAGGGGCCCCGATCATCAGTTGCCAGGAGACAGAGTGTCGGCCATTCTCTGTCATCACAGGTTACAGTGTAGTAGCCATGTTAGTCTGTGTCAGTAAAAAGAAAATCAAATACTTGTGGCACTTTAGAGACTAACAAATTTATTTCAGCATAAGCTTTCGTGGGTTAGAACCCACTTCATCGGATGCATGGCTTCATCTGTCATCACACTGGCCCTTTAGGGTTCTGCAATCACACACCTTTAGCCCACCACCTAGAGACTTAACACATGCCTCGGGGAAACCGAGGCATAGAAATATTAAGAACAGTCCCATTCCGTCACACTGCTGTCTTGGGAAGGTGCCTGGGCAAGTCACAAGAATGGTGGAGGTGGTTTGGGCTGGCCAGTGAAGCACTCCGAGCTGGGGAAGGCTCTGCCCCTCGTGTATCTGCAGCAGCAAGGGGCCAGCTCTGACTGTGCTCTGGGAGGGCTGGTTTTCAATGCAATACACTGTCTGATTGCCATGCTGTGCGCTGGGCTGCGGTCAGCAGACTGACCAGGGAATCCGTTCCCATGAGCTGCAGTTGCTCATTGTCTTCACCCCCCACATGCACGTTCCCTGCAGAGCACAGAGTCACACTGGGCGTGGGGTGGTATTGGCTAAGTGTGGAGCTGACGTCACTGCCCTGTCCCAGAGGGGCCCCTGGGAGGGCAGTGCTGAAGAGGAAATGGTCATGGGATGCTGACATTCCGGGCTTGGGGTGGGAGAGCTCGAGGGGCTGGACACCTGCCAGTTCAGCAACTCTCATCTGAAAATTCACTGACAAAACAGTCATTAGCCCAGGGATAAGGTTGCCCGGCGACGTCTGGTGCCCTTCCACATCATCGAGTTGGGTAAAACTCAAACCCAGGAAATAGAATGACGGTACATGCCTACGTAACCTTAACTCTGCCCCCCACCCCGGAGCTGGCACTAGCCACGGGGAGCTGCTGCGTTGGGTATAGCTGTATTGAATGATGGATACATTCGTTGGAGCAGCTTGGCTGAGCTGAGTGTGTAATATGAGGTGATTTGGGGGGGCTGTTCGTGAGCCCCTTTCCCTGACCCCTGTGTGTGTGATCAAAGGAAAGAGGTACTTGTGTGTCTTAGGAGATTCAGCAGCCCTCATGTCAGTATTGCATTGTGTAGGCTTTGTCAGGAGCAGGGCACGGGTCGTCTTGCAATGGGGATTGCCAGCAATTTGTGGGAGGTGAGTGTGGCTGTGGGTGAGTGAAAGCAGAGTGCTGGATGGCACCATGTGCGTAGGGGTGAAGGCGCTGTGAAATGTGGCAGGGTGGTGGTCTTTCCATGGAGCAAGCCGTGGTTGAATGATCTCCTGTTCAGTACGGTGCAGAGGGACAGTGAGAGTAAGCATGCAGTGAGTCTGCTGGGACATGTTTTGGTGAACTCAACATTCTAGAAAGGCGCAAGATGCCACCAGGCAACCGTGCCTCTGCATTGATGACGTTTTAGTCAGTGAACTTCCTAGTTTCTTCTAGTGTGGTGTTGGTAGTTCAGGTCACGTAGGCAGATGTAGTTCTGTACGAGTGCAGCTCTGACACTGGGTAATGATAACATCTAGTCCTGACAGCACTTTGCAGCAGTACACCTCAGATTTGGCCCAGGTCACCCAGCAGGCGAGTGGCAGAGCTGGGAATAGAGCCCAGGGCTCCTGAGTCCCCGTCAGCAACCGCGTGGACTAGTGATGTGATGCCAGAGGGTATGTCTACACCGCAATGTAAGCCCAAGGTTAGTGGGACTCGAGTCAGCTGACCCGAGCTAGGGAACCCTGGGCTTGAGCATCTACACTATTTTAACCCTACATTAAGACTTTTCTAATCTGTGCTTGATCCTAGGGCTCTAGTGTCCACACCGCAGTGCACAGACCCTCGCCAAAGTAATCCTATCCCAGACTCCCTAGCACCCTCATCCCCCCGAAATGTGTCCGCTCTAGCACTAGGACCATGGTGCACTGCGGGGAAAACTTTTTCCCATCCTGAACATTACAGGAAAGTTGAAGCTGCTCACTTTGCAAAAGGTTTGATCTGTTCGCTCTCCACTGCAGACCCAGGAGGCTCTGACAGTGCGCTTGCAGATTGGTGATCAGTAGAGAATGGGTTAATGCTGACCTGAGTGACTGCTGTTCACCGAGGGTGGGGGGCTTCCATTTTCAATAGAATGGATTGCAGATTGTTGGGATAGAGAGGACTAAGGAGGTTGTCCCATGGAATTGTGGGATACTTCTTGCTGAATCCTGGGACCCGGCTCAAGCAAATGCAGTGTAGACACAAGGGGAGGCTAGGCTAGAGCCCAGGCTTACGTTGCAGTGTAGACATTCCCTAAGTGGTTCACCCCTTGCCCTTTGTTATCGTGGACTGGGAATAATGGCCATGATTGGAATATTTGCAGTGTTCAGTTCCCACCAGGGCTACAGAGCGAGATCTCAAACACGGCGGTCTAGCTACCAGGAGTGTGACAGTTTTATGACGTGATGGTTACAGGAACTTTAAACCTGTGAAACAAGGCTGGTGCCGGTGTCTCCATCCCCTGCAATGTATAACAAGCACAGAAGCCAGTTGTGAACAAAAACACTTTGAGAAAAGTAGCCACAGTTCTGCTATATCCAGATTCCCAGCACAGGAGAACCCGGAAAGCTTGGGACGGTCTGCAGGGTGTCTCAGCTTGAATGAGAACACCATGGAGATCAGGGAAACGGCCGAGGAGGGCAGTGGTGCTCCCATTCTCTAGTGGCCCTGGCTGACTCAGAGGAGCATTGCTGGGCTCTGTTGGCGCTCCTATGGGGGAAGCTATGCTTTTCCCCAGAGGGGCGAGCCGTGTTTCCTGCATGCAGAGCTTGGCTGGGGTCCGGGAAGTTGCTGGTAAGGTTTGGGTCTCCAGGCCCGGTGCAGCCTGGTCCCTCTGGGCACCAGTGGCAGAAATGCTTCTTCCCAAAGCACCAGGCCCGATGACTGTAGCCTGGGGAGATGCCCTGAGGGGGAAGGGCAGCTCTCTTATCAGTGATGCCTTTGGTGCCCCCAGGGCCTTGCTTTACCTGCAGGAGCTGGCCGAGGAGCTGACATCGGTGTACCAGCCCCTGGCTCCCAACGAGGGCCCCCAGGAACCAGAGTCCGGCAGCTCGAGGAAGAAGCGCCGAAGCAGGAGGAGGAACGAGGAGGAGGCTGGTGACGGTGACCTCTCCCGGGATGTGGACTTTGTGCCCTCGGAGGAGGTGCTGCTGCAGGCAGCAGAGGAGGAGGAAGAGGAGAGCGATGTCCTGCTCAGCGAGGTCTCTGAGTCAGAGCCAGAGGCTGTCCAGGGCCACACCCCGAGGATGCCGTCAGCAGGGGTAACAGCATCCTCTTCACGTTGCCCCCTTGTCACACCAGCCCTGGGTTAATGTTTGTAGGAGGCAGAGAGGGAGGGGGTCAGTCAGCTCCTGAGCTCTGAGCCCTAAAGTGGACACCCTCACCCTGGGCTATAGAGCATGGCTGGGGGAGGGAAGCAATCCCTACCGGGTGCAGGGGGGGGGGGTGCTGGGACATGGCATGGAGGCAGAGCAGCCGGCTTAAAGTGACTCAAACTCCCTGTTTGAGCACAGGGCCTAGGATTGGCAGGGAGCTCCTGGTCCCCTGAGGTCGTAGGCAGCCCCTTTGGGAGTTTGTCGAGCCAGAGAGGTGGTTTGCTCCCACAGCTCCTGTTGGGAAGCTGTTCCTGACCCTCCCTCCTCTGATGGTCCAAAACTTTCTCCTCTCCAGCCTCAGCGTGTTCATGGTCAGCTTATCCCTATGTGGTCTTGTGCCAGCATTGGCCGTTAGCTTCAGCAGCTCTCCCCTGCCTTGGGCGTTACCCGCACTGTATTCCCAGGGAGCAGTCAGATCCCCACTCCCCCCAGCCTGCGTTTTGCTAGCGTAGTCCAAGCTCTGCCAGCCTGCTCCCATAAGACAGGCCCTGCGTTCTGCTCAGCAGCCTAGCAGCTCTTCTCTGTGCCTGCTCCTGTCTGAGTTCCTGTCTTGCACACGGGTGACCAAAGCTATGCATGGTGTTCCAGATGGGGTCTTTGAGTGCCTTGCACAAGAGCATTATTGCTTCCCTGTCTTTGCTAGTGGTACCTCCCCTCTGAAGTCCTAGGGTCGTACAGCCATGTCGCATTGATGGCTCACGGTCATCCTGTGATCCACCCACACACCCAAGTCTTTGCTGAGCCCCCATTTTATGGCATAAACTCTTGTTGTTTATCCCCCCTTGCACTTGGTACGATTGAATTTCATTCCAGTTCGGTCACGCCGGTTGTCAAGGTCATCCAGTTCTTCCTGTGTAATCCTCCACTGCATTGACAATGCCTCCTAACTTTGTCTCATCAGCAAAGTTCATTAGCACATTCCTGGTTTTGTGCGAAAGTCATTAATGAAAAGATTACAAAGATTAGTTCCAAGACTGATCCTTGAGGAACTCCCCTAGTACCCTCCCTCTAGCCTAACTGTTCTCCTTTCAGCACAACCCATAAAAGAGGATAAAGGGTTATAAAATGTAGAAGATGTTTCTGTGGACTAGGCCAAGTGTGTGACAGTAGGTAAGTGTGGGTCATTCCTATGCAGCAAAGTGTAAAGGGGGAGTGTGAGTGTGTGTATGATGAACCTATTGGGGCAGCGCTCAGAGGGCAGAGTCTGGTTGTGAGGCCATGTCCCATAACCCTCTCTTTCCTGGTTTTCACAAGTTTGAGTTTTGCTGAACTCGATGTTCTAGAAAGGCAAGATATACCACCGGCAACTGCAGCTCTGCATGCATGAAGGCTTCGGTCAGTGAATTTCCTAGTTTTTTTTAATCAGGAGGAGAAGTGATGTGGGTAGGAGTTAATGGTCATTTAAGTAGTGGTCATTATGTAGGTGTGCAACCTAAACGCTACCGTGGCCTGGTAATAAAGGGGATAACCTAAGTCTTTCATGGTGTTCATCATTATATTTCAAGGAGGGAAAAATCATTATCCCCATTATACAGATGGGGAAACTGAGGCATGGAGGTTTGGCCAAAGTCACTCATCAGGTCAGTGGCAGAGCTGGGAATAGAGCCCAAGCTTTGAGTCGCAGTCCACTGTTCTCACCACTGGCCCACACGGTTGCTACGTGATTCATAAGCGCGCCCCCCCCCCCCCCCCCACACACACACACTTTGTTACAGTGGACCAGGCATAATGGTCATGCTTTGAAATGTTTGTAATGTGTAGTTCCCAGCAGGGCTGTGAGGAGAAAGCCCATGTCCCAGGAATCTGACAGCTTTATTACATGGTGGTTACAGGAACTAAGCATGTGAGGGAAGACTGGTGTGTGTCTCTCCATCCCCCAAGTAAGAATCCCCCCACTTCCCAGTTCACCCTTCTCCCCTTCCCATCCCTTTAAGCCATTAGTGCATGAGAGGCCCGTGGTGTACAAAAAAGCATTAATCAGTCAGCAGCAGCTTTGCTAAATCCAGATTCCCAGCACTGGAGAAGCCTGAGAGCGTAGGAGGCTCTGAGTGGTGTGAAGTGGCCCATTCGTCCCAGTGTGATGGGCTCAGCTGAATGGAGACAAGTAAAGCCTAAACCCATAGCTCTGCTGTGCACTGCTCTGTTTTTGGAAGTTCTTTGGAACCAACTCCAGGACACAGGCCCCAGCTCAGAGCTGCCAGACCTCAGCACCCTGCCAACCACAGGTGCAGAAGCTGGAGTTCCCCAGATGACCTGATCCTGACTGGCCATCACATTCATCTCAGTGGCTGTTCCCATCCCCACGCCTCCTGCTTCAGAAACCTGTGGTGTGCAGCAAGTACTCCCAGTCTCCGCTCTCACTCTGGTCTCAGCAGTGTGCTCTAGGCTCATGCACCCGCCATGCCTCTTGGGAGCTCCCCAGCCCGGGGACCAGGACCTCCCTACATGCTGGCTCATGTGGAGCAGAGAGAGAGGCTGCCATCCTCCAGGAAGCCAAGGCCACCAGATCCCAAGGGGGAGGCAGGGACATCCTCAGAGTGACAGTGTTCCCCTGCTCGTATGGGGGCTGGGGGGGGAGAAGCCCCTCTCCCCAGATCTCAGCACACACAGGGGAGATTAGGGAGAGGGCTTCAGGCCCCCCAGATACTGGCTCATGTGTGGGGGGGTAGGGGTTGGGACCCTGTAGAAGGGCACAGGACCCTTGGATCCTGATGCACACACAGGAGGGGAGATGTGGGACTTACAGTACCCTGCCCCTATTCTCCCCCAGCCTCTCACCCCTTTCCCATGTCCCAGGCCGTCCCTCCCAAATCTTCACCCCCTCACCTGAGCCCTCTGACATTTCCCCCACTCCCTTTCCCAGCAAGCAGATGTGAGTCTGATTTTTTCCAGAGTACTTTGCTTACGTCCCTAGAAAGAAAGGTGTAAGCTACATGCCGTCCTCTTGGCCTCTTCCAGCGTTCTGCCCTCTGGGATTAGACCTGACCTTAGGTGGCTGGGTCAGGATCAGAGGCTTCTGGAGCTCTGCAGCTACCGAGAGACTGGTGAGGCTGCAAGCCCTCCTGTTCCTCTGTCCACAATTGCTCAGTGTGACCTGTGTCGCTCTGAGAGCTAAACAGGCTGGGGACTGCGGCTCCTCGGAGCAGTGGTGCCAGGAGCTCCCAGGGGTAACTCTTTGCCAGGGCTAGAGGTTGGCAGAATGATGCAACCCTAAGAAAAGCCCTTGTCCTGGGAGGGCTGAGTCTCAGGAGCCCCTTTTTCCAGTGATCCCAGATGTGGCACTACACCTGCTCCCGCCCCCAGGAAGCACCCTGACTTTCCAGGCAGTCTGAGGAGCTCCAATTCTAGAACACTTGCAGGAGTCAGCGTTAACCAGAAAGCTGGTCTGCACTGGGACTGTAGTGCAGGGGGGGCCTGTCCCAGGCTCTTCTGTGACCCGTCTCCAATTTACCAACACCCGCCTTGCATTTCCCGAGCTCAGAAATGGGGCTGGACGTGCCCAGGTCACCTTTTCCCGTTTTATAAATCTAGGTCTGGCGCTGGCTGGCTGCATCCCCCTGCCGTTCAGGGGTTCTGGCTGGCCTGGAGCCGATATGTTAATTACAGACCCTTGCTACCAGACTTGCTGGTTTGCACTGGGCCAGTTCTTGCCGTCTACCGGCTTGGAGGTTCTGGGACTGACGCTGGCCAGGGCTGAGGCTGGGGGGTGGGCACACACCTGCTGGTCCCTACAGGTGGCCAAAACGGGCTACGCTTCTCCAGCCTGCAGCAGCCTTTGTGCTCCGACCGAGCCAGTGGGCTGAGCAGAGGCTCACGGCAGACACAGCCCTGGAGAGGGAGGGAGGGAGGGTAAGTGCTCCATGGGATGGCTGCATCCCCCTGCCGTTCTGGGGCTGGGTGGAAGGTGTGTTGGGGGGCTGCGTCTGGGGGCGTGGGTGGGTTGGGCTGAGGACAGGGAACTAGCTGTGGCTAAGGGCATGGGTGTCTCGAGAGCTGGCCTGGGCTGGGGCATCTCTTTGGTGTGGCTGGATACCTAGCGCCTGGCTCTAACGCTGCTTTCTCTTATGCTCAGAGGTCCAAGCCCCAGTGCCGAGGGCTTGCTCCCAATGGCTTCCACAACTCCATCATGGCCCCCGTGTGGAAGTGTCCCAGCATCACCCACAGCCTGTGAGTACGGCCACACTCGCGCGGGTCTAGGGTGGGTGCTGAGAGGTGAGCGCCTGGCCCTGGGGCTGCGACAGGCTGGGTGATCCACACGGCTGTCCGGGCTGGAGGGGCTGCAGGCAGTCGGTCCCAAGGGCCCTTTGGGTGGCATGGCTAAGGCTCCCTTGCCCCTTAGTCTGGGGTGGCGGGGCTGGGCACATCAGCCTCTCGCAGGGCTGCCCCGTGGGTAGAGGCCTGCAGGATCCTTTGCAGCACAGGTGACTCGAGAGGGGCAAGGAGCCCTGGGGGTGGTGAGTTTCAGGAGTGAGGGACTGGGGCCAGGCTGGCCTCGAATTCCCCACTGTCTTCATGCCCCAGCCTGCAGCTTCCGCCTCTAGCCTGGGCTTGTAGCAGCAGGGAGAGCAGCCAGGCGGGGGGCATGTGGGGTTCTGATGCCTTGTGCTCCACAGGCGGGACCAGCACTACTCCCCCTGGGAATTCCCCGACTGGCTCCCTTCCACGCGCAAGTGGACGTTTCTCTCGGAGAGGTAGGTGAATGGCCTTCCGCAGGCTGGGCGAGTCTGGGCATGGGGCAGCCCCTGCCTTGGGGCTGGCAATGGAGCAGTGGGTAAGGGGTGAATGCACAACATAGGGGCAGTTCCCTACACTGACCTCGGTGGTTGGCAGGTGTCCGATAATAGAGTGCTGGACCGGTTCCCCAGGGAGAGATGCTGAGAGTGCCGAGGGCCGGGCCGGAGCCCCGGGGTTGGGGGTGCCGAGGGCCGGGCCGGAGCCCCGGGGTGGGGGGTGCCGAGGGCCGGGCCGGAGCCCTGGGGTGGGGGGTGCCGAGGGCCGGGCCGGAGCCCCGGGGAGGAGGGTGCCGGGGCCCCAAGCCGGGTTTGTTTCCCAAGTCAAGTCCCTGAGAGAGGAGACAGTGCCTGCTCACTGCTCTGCTTCTGCCCCTTCAGCGAATGTGCCCAGTACCTGCCGGGGGAGATGAAGTCTCCGCTCTTCTCCATCCAGCGGGAGGGCATCGAAGAAGACGGTGTCCTGTACCGCATCAACAGGTATGGCCCAGCCCCAGGGTCGCTGTCCGGAGCCAGGCCTGGCAGCTGGAGGGCCGTGCCTACTCCAGAATGGCTTGCTGGGCCTTGGCAACCCCCAGAGCGGCTTCTCCCCTGAGATCAAGCGCAGCCACCCCCCGGTGCTGATGGGAATCGAGGCCTGCAGGGACAGCTGAGCCTGCGGTGTGCTCTGTCCCTCCTTGCAGGCTTCCCTTTGCACTGTACCAGGCCCTGGGTTCAGGTCCAGGCAGGGCTCCCACCCCCGGAGCACGGCTCGATTATGGCATAGTGTCGGGGCAGCCTGCAGCTGCCCTGCCTTGCTCTGCATGTTCCCCTGGGCAGCAGAGCCCTTAGCTGGCCACGCCCCTGCCCTGCTGCCCGCTTGGTACCCATGGCTCCCATTCCTCCCGGCAGGTTCAACTCCCTGCAGCCCCACGAGGAGCGCCTGGACGTGTCCTTCTTTGTGGGTGGCCCGGTGTGGGCCATGGAGTGGTGCCCGTGTCCAGAGGGCTCTGCCGCCCCCCAGTACGTGGCGCTCTACTGTAACAAGGGCATGGACGAGAAGCACAGCCTGGCCGAGCTCCACACAGGCCCTGCACTGCTGCAGCTCTGGGCTCTGGGCGTCCTGCAGCCGGAGGCAGGGTGAGTCGTGTGTACAGGAGAGGCTCTGGCCAGCGCAGAGCCTGGGGGACGGGGGGTGCAGGGTGGGGGGGTTACAGAGCCCTGGGGGCAAGGTAGGGGAGCGAGCGCAGAGCCCATGTGGTGGGGGGGGGCAGGCGAGCCCAGGGGGCGGGGGCGGGAGAGTTGGGGTGGTGAGCCCACAGCCTGCGGGGGTGGGAAGTGCAGAGCCCTGGGGGCAAGGTAGGGGAGCGAGCGCAGAGCCCATGTGCGGGGGGGCGGGCAGGCGAGCCCAGGGGGCGGGGGCGGGAGAGTTGGGGTGGTGAGCCCACAGCCTGCGGGGCTGGGGCGTGCAGAGCCCTGGGGGACAGAGTAGGCGGACAAGCCCAGAGCCCATGTGCGGGGGGGCGGGGGGGCGAGCCCAGGGGGCAGGGCGGGAGAGTTGGGGTGGTGAGCCACAGCCTGCGGGGCTGGGGCGTGCAGAGCCCTGGGGGACAGAGTAGGCGGACAAGCCCAGAGCCCATGTGCGGGGGGGCGGGCAGGCGAGCCCAGGGGGCGGGGCGGGAGAGTTGGGGTGGTGAGCCCACAGCCTGCGGGGGTGGGAAGTGCAGAGCCCTGGGGGACAGAGTAGGCGGACAAGCCCAGAGCCCATGTGCGGGGGGGCGGGCAGGCGAGCCCTGGGGGCGGGGCGGGAGAGTTACTCCAGGACCCTGGAGCTCAGTGGCCCAGTCCTGGGCAGAGGCCAAGGCTGAGTGCTCTGGGAAAGCACGGCCCAGGCACCTGGGAGCTGCTCTGCAGGGCGGGGCACGACTTACCTTGGTCCTGGTTGGAGGCTTGGCCCGTGCCCAGGCTGGGGGTCTTCAGAGCTCTGCTGGGCTCTCCCTGCCTGCTGCATGTGCCCAGGGCTGAGCTGGAGCTCTGCCCCCTGCCCTGTGCAGGTGGAGGGGGGCTCCTGACGCCCACCAGCCAGGCCCCCACTAACTTACCTGTGCCTGCAGCTCTGCCACCAAAGCCAGGCTGGCCTACGCCATCGCCGCCGACCACGGCTGCATCTGGGACATGAAGTTCTGCCCCAGCGGAGCCTGGGAGCTGCCCACCAGCTGCAGGAAGGTAGGGGTGTGGCAGGGCAGGGGGGAGGCTGGCTCTGGGGACGGCCCCTGCAGTGGGCCCCACAGACCTGGGTCCTGCCCCACTCCGAGCAGCCTGTGGGGTGGCTGCAGCAGCCCCAGCACAGAGCTATGCCCACAGATTGCACCCGCCCCAGGCACAGAATGGAACCATTGCACTGCAGTGCTCGGCATGACCTGGCGGGGGGTGGGGTGCCCTGGCTGAGTCTCCCCAGGAGCCGGAGCCTGGCCCCTCAGCCTGTGTGTCTGTCCCTCCAGCCCCCTCAGATGAGCCGGCTGGGCCTCCTGGCGGCAGCCTTTTCCGACGGCAAAGTGCTTGTGTACAGCCTCCCGCACCCCGAGGGCCTGCTCGCTCACAAGAGAGCCCAGGTAAAAGGTAGGAAGAGCTGTGCCGCGGGGCGGAGGGGGGAGGGGTGACAATACTGAAACCCTGGGGGGGGGCAGCGCATGGGGCTCTGGGAAAACCCTGAGAAATGCAACGCCCAGGGCCCCACCCATGGATCCTGGGCCTGGTGTGAGCCTCAGGTCGCCCTCAAAGCAGCCATGCGGCTCCCTGTGTCAGCCCACCTCAGCTACGTGGCCTGACGCAGGAGTTTTCCAGCCCTGGTGGGGCCCAGCGAGGTTCTCTCACCCCACTGTGCACCGCACTCTGCTGGCAGTGTGTTCTCGCACCGCGCTCTGCTGGCAGTGTGTTCTCGCACCGCGCTCTGCTGGCAGACTAATCCCTGGTGGGGCCCGGCTGTTCTAGCGAGTTCTCGCACCGCGCTCTGCTGGCAGACTAATCCCTGGTGGGGCCTGGCTGTTCTAGCGAGTTCTCGCACCACGCTCTGCTGGCAGACTAATCCCTGATGGGGCCTGGCTGTTCTAGCGAGTTCTCGCACCCCACTGTGCACTGCGCTCTGCGGGCAGTGTATTCTCGCACCGCGCTCTGCTGGCAGACTAATCCCTGGTGGGGCCCGGCTGTGCTAGCGAGTTCTCGCACCCCACTGTGCACCGCACTCTGCGGGCAGTGTATTCTCGCACCGCGCTCTGCTGGCAGACTAATCCCTGGTGGGGCCCGGCTGTGCTAGCGAGTTCTCGCACCCCACTGTGCACCGCACTCTGCGGGCAGTGTATTCTCGCACCGCGCTCTGCTGGCAGACTAATCCCTGGTGGGGCCCGGCTGTGCTAGCGAGTTCTCGCACCGCGCTCTGCTGGCAGTGTGTTCTCGCACCGCGCTCTGCTGGCAGACTAATCCCTGGTGGGGCCCGGCTGTTCTAGCGAGGTTCTCGCACCGCGCTCTGCTGGCAGACTAATCCCTGGTGGGGCCTGGCTGTTCTAGCGAGTTCTCGCACCGCGCTCTGCTGGCAGTGTGTTCTCGCACCGCGCTCTGCTAGCAGACTAATCCCTGGTGGGGCCTGGCTGTTCTAGCGAGTTCTCGCACCGCGCTCTGCTGGCAGTGTGTTCTCGCACCGCGCTCTGCTGGCAGACTAATCCCTGGTGGGGCCCGGCTGTTCTAGCGAGGTTCTCGCACCGCGCTCTGCTGGCAGACTAATCCCTGGTGGGGCCTGGCTGTTCTAGCGAGTTCTCGCACCGCGCTCTGCTGGCAGTGTGTTCTCGCACCGCGCTCTGCTGGCAGACTAATCCCTGGTGGGGCCCGGCTGTGCTAGCGAGTTCTCGCACCGCGCTCTGCTGGCAGACTAATCCCTGGTGGGGCCCGGCTGTTCTAGCGAGGTTCTCGCACCACGCTCAGCTGGCAGTGTGTTCTCGCACCGCGCTCTGCTGGCAGACTAATCCCTGGTGGGGCCCGGCTGTGCTAGCGAGTTCTCGCACCGCGCTCTGCTGGCAGTGTGTTCTCGCACCGCGCTCTGCTGGCAGACTAATCCCTGGTGGGGCCCGGCTGTGCTAGCGAGGTTCTCGCACCACGCTCTGCACTGGTATCAGAGCGCCTCGCCTGCCGGTTGTGCGTTGAGCAGTGTGACTACACAGCAGCCCCAGGTTTGTTTGTGTGCATGCAGCACTGGGTTTGGTGATGGTTGGGGTCTAGACGTCCCTGCTGTGGGGTGTGTATCGAAGAAGGGAGGTTAAAGCAACGCACTCCGCCCTTGCAGTGGAAGTGGGAGGCTGCTTCTGGGCGAGTTCACTCCACAGTCTGGGCCCACCCCCGAAATGTCCCATCTCCGGCACAGACCAGCTGGCCTTAGAGCTCCGTTGGGCCAGAGGAGCAAAGCTGTCATCCGCTGTCTGTGTCCGGAGCTTCAGTCTCTCAGCTCCCCAGAGCCCAGGCCCTGCAGTGCTTTGCAGAGAAGGGCTGAGCCCTGGGGCATGATTTGAAACGCCTGGGAGGCAGCGTAGGGCAGAGACAGGGCTGACAGATTGGCGGTAGCCGTGGCGCTCAGGAGACCTGCTGCAGCATTCTGAAGGGGTTGGCAGCTCCATGCCCAGGTCCATTGCGCTGCTGTAGCCCACCCGAGAGGGGTGACTGAGGCAGAGTCTTCATCTGCCGGGATGGGGCAAGGCTCCTAGCCAGCCGGAGCTGGTCGTCGGCGTTACTGCCGGGTGCTGCTGCGTGAGAGCTCAGCGAGGAATCCAGCCGTCTCCCAGGCCGGGGACTGACCTGACCCTCACCCATGGAGATGGCACCGGGGCCAGATGGCCTCAGCCTGGCTTGGGGGTGCTGCCAGCCAGCTCTTCTCCAGGCCCGGGGCCATCTCGGTGTGTGTGGGGGGACGGGAACGTGGCGAAGGGCAGACAGCAGGGGGCGGTGCTGGGGCCGCAGCATCTGACTGGCTCACCTAGCGGCTGCAGGGGCCCGAGGGAGACCTGGTCCTTGTGGCACAGCCAGGGAGGGGTTTGGGGGGAGGGGCCCTTCCCAGCACTGCTTTTTGGGTGCATCCTTCCAGCAAGGACTCAGCCCACTTCAGAGCCTTCCCTTGGACCCGTCCAGCTCTCTCGGGCGAGCCAAGCATGCCCTGGTCAGCAGGTCGAGCGCTGCCGAGGGGACGCAGGCCAAGGCTGGGTGTCTGGCCTCTGTCGGCTGACAGGCGGGAGCCATCCATCAGCACCTCTAGGGCTGTCTGCTGCTTCTCCATGAGCTAGCCCAGCCTGTCTGTGCCCCTTGGCTCTCTGGGGGCGTCTCCTCCCCTCCTGGCCTGGCAGACTCTCCCCCAGCCTGGCCATGCTCCCTTGTTCATGGGCGTTCCCTCTCCAAATGTCAGGCTGGGTGCTGCCCAGAGAGAAGCTGGGCCAGGCCAGGTGGTAGAGGGGCGTGCCCCTGGGAGGCTCTGCCCGTGGCAGGGGTCTCGGTGGTGCGCTGGTCATGTTAGCATGGTTTTGTGCACCAGGGCCCCTCGTTCGAAGCACTGTGCCTGCATTGTGCCCCCTGGACATGCTGCAGCCTGGCCGAGGCCTCCCTGCCAGAGAGTGAGAGCCAGCGGCAGGCTTAGGACATGCTTGGGAGCCCTGCTGCAGATAAGGCAGTGCGCACCCCACATGGGCAGGGCGAGGGCTCTGAGCCTGCCTGCCGAGCGGGCTGCCAAGGTGAACAGGCTGACGGGGAGCTGGGCTTCCCAGCGACGTCCCCACCTGGCTGGGTCGGGGAGCAGGCCCCCCCGCACACTGAGCTCCTGGGGTAGTGCTGGTGAGGTGCAGCTAGTCCTTGTGGCCACCAGAGGGTGCTGCCATCTGCAGGAAAGGGGCCCAGGCTCTGCGGCTTCCTGGCTCCCCATGCTCCCGCTGCGGGGCGGCCCCGCTCGGAGCTGCCCATGGGCCGAGGCCCCAGCTGCTGCCTGGGGAGTCGTGGAAGCCTGAGCTGGGTGTGGGAATGGGAGGCCTGCCTTAGGGGATGGGAGAGCTGGGGGGCTCCTCCCCCCCTCTTTGGGCTGGGAGGGGCCTCGGTGCTCTCAGCCAAGTCTGGCAGCTAACGATGCTTGAAACGAGGCTGGTCTGCGGGGGCTGGGTGTGATGGATGGGTAGTGCCTGTGCTCGTTCAGCCTTGGCCAGTGTCTCCTGTGCTGGCGTTGAAACGATGTGAAGCCCAGTCGCTCCTCCGTGGGGCAGGCCTGTGCCAGGGCGCTAATCAGCCTCTGCAGCCCCACCCCCTGCAACCGCTCTGGGAACCAGGCTCTGCAGCAGGCCCCGCTCCCCTGGCAAAGCCCCTGTAGTTTGGAGCCTCCCCACCAGCTACAGCGGGTTCACCCTTTGCCTCCTGGCTTGATCCCCCTGGGCTGGCAGCTTAATCCCTGCCGGCACAGTGCCCTCTTTGTGAGGTGGGGGCTCCCCTCCTGCCCTGCCCGCTGGCCTGGTGCTGCCGGAGCGCAGTGCAGACGGCTCTGGGCTCAGCGTGGGAGAGCTATCCCCGCTGGCCTCTCGCTGGCCTCAGCCCCACTGCCATGGCCTAAGGGCTGCTGGTGCTGGAGATGCCCAGGTCAGCGTGAACTGCCCTCCCTCTGTTCCATGCACCCCCCCGTCCCAGGGCTGCCCTGCAACCCCCCAACAGTGTCTCCATAGGCGCTGCTCCCCTCCCCACCACCTGGAGGAGGGAATTGACAAGCTGGCCATCTGTAATTGAAGCACCGGAGAAGATGCATGACTGCTCCGCTCCACGCAGTAATTGAAGTGCCTGTCTGCTGCCTGCCCTGCCTGTCATGTCTGAGCAGGAGGAATGGGGGGCATGTGGGGCAGCGAGGGTTGCTAGACCTGCTGATCTCACGGGGATCTGCTCCCCCTGCCTCCTTGGGGTGGGCTGCTGTGTCTGGAACACTGGGGTGGTTTGACAAGCCCTGTATTGTGGGGTGGCTTCATTACCCATGCCGGGGGTTTCCTGCTGTACCGGACAGGACGGGGAGGGGCGCATGGGTGGGTTGGGAGAGAGGCACAGGGCACCCAGCCCACTGGGTGAGTTGTGGGGGCAGGAATGTTGTCTGGTGGGCAGGTTGGAGCATGGCTGAGCTTAGTGGACAGGCTGTGATGGGGTAGGGGTCATGGAGGCATATTTGGGGGGTGGCACCTCAGTTAAGTCGCTGGGTGGCTGTTGGCAGGACGAGCTGCATGAGGGCTGCCACAGTGTGAGGAAAGCCATAGGCCCGGCCCCACATCGTCAGACTCCCACCCCCGGCCCCAGTTTGCCCTACAGGTAGCTGAGTGCCCTGTGCCCAGGCCCATCCCAGCCTCACCCACAAAGTTGGGAATTTGTGAATAATGCGCACGGCAGTGACTCCCTGGCCTAGGGACTGCTGCCCCGCGGGGACAGAGCCAGAGACTAGGTGTTTGTGTCACAGGACTGGGCGTTACGGACTGGCTAGAGCCAGCCCCCTGCAATGGAGGATCCATACAGGCAGTGAGCGGCCCAAGGACTGAACCTATCCAGGGGAAGTTCTGGTGGCAGGATGGGTGAACTCAGCAGGGCTCTGCAGAAAGAGGACAATGGACTGAGAGGTGAGAGGAGGCCGGGAGGAGCTCAGCTCAGACACAGCCGCCCTCCCCGGGACTGACAGACACAGCTTAATAAAAGAATTAATGGAGGGTGATGTAATTCATGGCGATCATCTGGGTTTATGGGAAATAGATTCTGTCCAACTAACTTGATCTATAGATATTAGGCGCTTACATGCTTGGCTGATAATGGTAATAGTGTTGACCTGATATACTTAGGGTTCTCTAAGGCGTTTGGCTTGGTATCACACGACATTTTGATTAAAAAACTAGAACGATCTAAAATGAACCTGTCCCACATTAAATGGATTAAAAAATGGATCAAAAGGTATTGTAAATGGGGGTTCTCATCAAGCGGGTTTGTTTCCAGTGAGGCCCCACAGGGGACATGGCCCTCCGCTATTTAATAGTTTTATCAATGACCTGGAAGAAAACAAACCCAAGCATTGATAAAGTTTTCAGATGACCCAAAGACTGGGGGAGTGGTGAATAATGAAGAGGACAAGTCAGTGATACCGAGAGATCTGGATCCCTTGGGACACTGGGCACGAGCAAGCAGTATACATTTCAGTACGGCTACATGTACAGCTAGGAACAAAGGAGGCAGGCCAGACTTACAGGCTGAGGGACTCTACCCTGGGTGTCGTGCTGGACAATAGCTGGACATGAGCTCCCAGTGTAACACTGTGGCCAAAAGGGCTAATGCCATCCTGGGAGCATAAACGGGAATCTCGAGTAGGAGCAGAGAGGTTATTGTGCCTCTGTTTGGCCCTGGTGTGACTGCTGTTGGGATCCTGTATCCAGGCCTGGTGCCCACAGTTCAGGAAGGATGTTGATAAATTGGAGAGAACAGGCATGAGAATGACGGAAGGATTCGAAAGCCTGCCTTAGAGTGAGTGAGCTTCTGGAGTCTCTAAAGACACGGTCAAGGGGTGCCGTGATTACACACTATGCCCCTACACGGGGAACAAAGATTTAATGACGGGCTGCTCAGGCTAGCAGAGCAAGGAAGCTGAAGCCAGACATATTCAGACTGGCAATAAGGTGTAAATGTTTAACAGGGAGAGTCATTAACCCTTGGAACAACTGACCAAGGTCCTGACCTATGCTCCATCACTGCGAATGTTTCAATCCGGATTGGCTGTTTTTCTATAAGCTCTGCTCTAGGAATCCTTGTGTGGCAGATCCCTGGCCTATGGGACACGGGGTCAGATTCACTGCTCACAAGGGCCTTTCGGGCCTTGGGATCTAGGAAAATGGACAGACACAATAAACTAAGGCAGTCCCCCGCAGCCTGGCTCAAGGGAACCCTGGAACTGGCCAGGCTTGACCATGTTAAATTGCAGCAAGGGCGGTTTAGGTTGGACATTAGGAAAAACTCCCTAGCTGTCAGGGTGGTTAAGCACTGGAATAAATTGTCTAGGGAGGTTGTGGAATCTCCATCATTGGGAATTTTTAAGAGCAGGATGGACAAACATCTGTCAGGGATGGTCTAGATCATACTTAGTCCTGCCTTGAGTGCAGGGGACTGGATTAGAGACCTCTCGAGGTCCCTTCCAGTTCTATGTCTTCACCTTTGGTTCTCTGACCAACGGAAGGGCTTCCCCACGCTGTGCCAGGGGACTGATAGACCTGCTCTGTCTGGAAAAGGCTGCCTGCTGCCGCTGCAGGTACTTGCTGGGTGCATGAGTCCCTGAAGAGTGTGAAAGTCTCTGACCAGGCGTCTGGCTCAGCTGGGCTCACTGGGCAGAGCTCCTGGGGTAAAACTGGAGGGCTGGAGCCCAGAGGCTGTCTCAGAGGTTTGGAGGCTGCGTGGCCCATCCGCAAGGAAGAGTGGGACCCCCTCCCCCCAGCTGATCCAGCACGTGGAAGGGGTTCCTCCGAGGAACTGTTAAAAGCTGGGTATGGCACAGATCCTGGAGATCCAGGACACCACCTCCACCACTAGTCCCAGAAGGTACGGGGTCCTTCCAAGCAGAGTGCCTCGCCTGAGTGCCCACAGTGCCCTTGTGCTGGCCGGCAGGATGAGCCCAGGGCCACCAGGAGTCCCACGGAGGGGAAGCCCTGAGAGCCCCGCTATCCTTACCAGCTGCTGTCTCTCAGAGCTGGCTGTGGGGGCAGAGGCTCCTGACACAAGGGTGGGGCTTCAGTTAGGGGTCCCCACTGCAGCATGTGTTGGAGCCAGTCAGCCAGCCCTGTCTCAGGAGCAGGGTCTGTGCCAGCCTGTGTGCCCTGCATTAGCAGCTCCCTGGGCAGCTGCCCCAGCATTG
Source organism: Chelydra serpentina (assembly GCA_037349315.1). Lineage (NCBI taxonomy): Eukaryota > Metazoa > Chordata > Testudines > Chelydridae > Chelydra > Chelydra serpentina. Next base: position 36,488 of record JBAIAC010000293.1, read on the forward strand.
GGGGTCCCGCTGCCCCACCAAGGACATGCATAAACCTGCCAAAGGGGCAGGCAGGCCCTGCGAGTACTCTGGCTGGCTTGCCCGCAGCCAGCTGGCCCCGCACTATGCCCAGCTCAGCAAGAGGCCCTGCACAGCCCTGGAGTAACTGGCCTGATTGGCCACTTACCTGTCTAATGGGGCTGCCTAACGACTAATAATGAAGGCAGAGCTCCTAGATTCATAGACTCTATGGCCAGAGGGAGCATGTAGTGTGACCGGCTAGATAACATGGGCCGGGGAACCTCACCCACTTTCCCCTGCATTGAGCCCAGCTACTGGTCCTTGGCCAAAGCACCTTCCGGCAGGGTAGCCAGGCTCGATGTGACGCCTTCACTGGGTGGAGAATCCACCCCTGCCCTTAAGAGCTTGTCCGGACAGTTCAACACCCTCCCTGGTCAGACCTGGGGCCGTATTTTCATTGGGAATGGGAATGCGTCTGCGTTCTGCTGTGGGTTCTTCGGCTCTTCTCAGCTGCATTGAACAGCCCCTTGTAGCTGAGATTCTCTCTGTGGGTAGGGGCTAGGACCCCCTGATCAACTCCCCTCTCCATCTTTGTTCGGCAACCAGATTGGACTCGGTCCATCTCACTGCACAGCACTTCCTCCAGGCCAGCCAAGCTGCCAGGCCGCAGGGGCCCCAGGACAGTGTGTGGAGCCTTAGGGACTGGGACCGTTCACCCGGACTGTGGAGCAGCCTCACCCAGCTAGCCCTTGGCACAGCTCCTGCCCTTTCTGACTGTCCTGCTCTCTCCTTTCTCCTAGGTGGGCCCTTCCCAAAGCACACCATCTGCAAGGTGAGTGTCTGCTGGTGCTGGCATGCCGTGCCCAGCCCGTGCCCCCATTCCTGGCAGCCCTTCCACCACACCCACCGCCCCTATGGCCCAGGACTGCAGGTGGAATCTGGGTCGCTAGGGAGCACCAGTGCTGAGCCCCAGCAGGGCTCCTGGCCCCTGGGGAGCGTGGGGCCAGGAGGTGGAATGGGAGCAGCACAGGGCATTTCCCCCTGTGGGGGGCCCAGTCTAGAAGGGGGATGGGAGTTGGGTCCCGCAGGGCACTAGCCCTGGTGGTTTGCAGCTCATGGTGCTGCGTGATGCCTGGTCCCATGGGGCTGGTGCCATGGGTGTGGGTGCTGGCGAGGGGGCCTAGAGGGGCCGGCTAGTACCAGCACCCTGCTAACCCAGGCCGTGGCCTCGGCACCCGCAGGTGCAGTGTATCGCCACCCTGCAGGTTGGCTCCATCCAGGCAGGGAACTCATCTGAGTGTGGCCAGTGCTTCAGCCTCTCCTGGATGCCTTCCAAGCCCCACCAGCACCTGGCCGCCGGCTTCTATGATGGTGAGTCAGCCTCCCGCTTGGCACTAGGATGCGCAGGGCCAGGGTGCCAGAGAGGCTCGGTGGGATGCTTGGCGGGGCAGGAGGATGGGCAGGCAGGTGACAGGATGGGCACTGGACAGGGTGGGTGGGAGCAGGGGTGGAAGGGGACAGGGTGTGGCCGCAGGGTGGGAGTGTTACCCGCACAAAATTCTCTGTTACTCACACACTCTAGGGGACCTGCCCCTACCCCGTTCCTAGGGCTCCGGTGTCACCTTACACTCTAGGGCCCCCGCCCCTACCCCGTTCCTAGGGCTCCAGGTGTAACCCTGCGAGTTTGCAGGACCTTTTACCAGTGAAAGAGTCTTACACAGTAATATCCTTATCCTCTATTTATTAACAATCACCAGAACAAGACTGCACACACTACACATACAATGCTCACCACTCCCAATCAGATGAACTTTTCTTGCTGGCCAGTCAGGATCAGGTCATCTGGGGGACTCCAGTTTCTGCACAGTGTCATTGGCAGAGGGTTGAGGTCTGGCAGCTCTGATGGGGCTGTGTCCTGGAGTTGTTCCCAAAGAACTTCCTTTCGGACCCCAGTTTATATAGTGAAACTTAAGTCCTGCTTAGCTAGACCTTAACCAATCATTTTACTAACCAATCCTAATATACTGTTGTCACGGAGTGTGGGGGAGTCAGGTCCTGCACCCCTCTTCCCGGGATTCAATGTGACTCTCAGCCAGCCAGTAGAACAGAAGGTTTATTAGGGTTGTCAGGAAAGAGTCCAAACAGAGCTTGTAAGTATGCCCAGGACCCCTCAGCTGGGGCCTTCTGGGGGGCAGGGAGCTTAGACCCCGGCTCTGGGGCTCCCTGCATTTCACCCCACAGCTCCAAACTGACAAAAAAACAGCCAAACTGAAACCTCCAGCAGGCTCTTCCCCTCCCCCGGGGCCCCTCCTCTAGCCTTTTACCATTCTCCCAGCCAAAGGTGTCACCTCCCAACCCCCGTCCTGGCTCATGTTACAGCCTCAGGTAAAGTCTCGCATTCCCGATGCAGCCTGTCCCAATGCAGCCAGCCTCCCAGGTCAGACCCATCTCGCTCTCTGCTCCGTCACAACTGTAACAAAATTCTCTAGCCAGTTAATACCCCACCACCTTAATTTACACCTAGCAAAATTAATTATGTAATAGACCGAAACAATCAAAGAACCAGACAGAGATCATACAGACAAACAATAGGGAAGTGGGGACCATAATGAGAAGAAAAAGAAATGAGGATTTCACAACTATTGAGAAGTGATTTCTTGCCAGACAGGATGCCGTCAAACTAAGTTTTCTTTAACCATCTTAAGCTCTGTTTCTGTCTCTGGTGATAGTGGGTGCTATTAGACCAGGGTCTCCTTCTTAACAGCCTGATATTACATTGTTTTAATGTCATTTAGATGGGATGTGGCTTCTTAGCTCATGGCTGCTGCTCTGCTAACATGGCTGCAGACAAAGGCCTCCGACCTTACAGGAGGGCGATTGGGTGGGGTGGGCACTGGAGGGGTTGGACAGGGCTGGCACAGGGCCCCCAGAAATACCTACCTTAGACGGCCTGCTAAGGAGCCAGCAGCTGCCTGCCCAGCACGTGGCGTGGCAGGGTCCTGAGTCTTCCTGGGCCCCCGAGTCCAGACCCAGAATGCTGGGCTGTCCCTGTCCCAGCCCCAGCAGGGCAGCACCCTCGGCCCGTTCTGCCTCTGCCTGTCCGAGCCCGATTCTGCAGTAGTGCCAGAGGCTGCAGGTCGGGATTGAGGGGCTGAGGTGGGGGCAGAGGGAGGGCTGGGATAGCGGGGGGCTGCGGATTATGAGAACGTACGAGCGCCATACAGGGTCAGACCCAATGGTCCATGTTAACCTAGTGTCCTGTCTTCTGACAGTGGCCAGTGCCAGGTGCTTCAGAGGGAATGAACAGAACGGGGCAATTAGCATAGGATCCATCCCATCTCATCAGTCCCGGCATCTGGCAGTCAGAGACTTAGGCGACACCCAAAGACCGGGGCTGCGCCCTGATCATCTTGGCTAATAGCCATTGATGGACCTGTCCTCCGTGAGCTCTAGTTCTTGTCTGTGCGGCTCCTGCGGCGAGTCCAGCCCAGCCAGGTCCCGGCAGGAGGCTTGTCCCGAGCCCCGTCTGAGTGCGATGCTCCCAGGGCGGATCTGCAGCAGCCCCGGCCGCCTGGCCAAACGGGAGCTGTGGATCAGCCGCCTGGCCACAGCGTCTGCCAGTCCCTAGCTCTGGGAGGCCAAGGTGGAGCTGTGGGCCGGCCTGGCCAATGCCAGGCCAGGGCTTGCTGGCTTGTCTCTCTCTGTCTCCTTGTCTGTTGTCTGAGGTGTGTGTGCTGTCTCTGAGAGTCCAGAGCTCAACACAGCCACCAGACAGCTCTTGTCCGTCTTCTCCACGCCCAGCTGTCACGGAGTGTGGGGGAGTCTGGCCCTGCACCCTCTTCCCCGGATTCACTGGGAGTCTCAGCCAGCCAGTAGAACAGAAGGTTTATTAGAGATGCCAGGAACACAGTCCAACCAGAGCTTGTCAGTACATCCAGGACCCCTCAGTCGGGTCCTTCCGGGGGGCAGGGAGCTTAGACCCCAGCCTGGGGGCTCCCTGCATTTCACCCCACAGCTCCAAACGGGGCAGGGAGGCCAGACCCTGTCTGCCTCTCTCCCCTCTTCTCCGGCCAGCTCCAAACTGAAACTATCCAGCCCCTCCTCCCCCTTTGTCTGCTTCCCGGGCCAGGAGGTCACCTGATCCCTTTGTTCGAACACCTCCAGCTCTCACCTTTGCAGGGGAGGGCCCGGGGCCATCAGTTGCTAGGATACAGAGTCAGCCATTCTCTGTGTCCAGGCCCCTCTGTAACACTCATGCATCCTTGTTCCACCACCTAGATACTCAAGCACTGCATAGGGGAAACCGAGGCACCCACACAGTACTCAGGGAAAACATTAACAACAGTCCTAGTTCGTCACATCTCTCCCCCCTTCGAGACCGAACTGAGCGGGGTCACTTTAGCCAGTGACCTGGGGAAGTTCGAACCTGGTCACACCAGGCCGTTCCAATTCCACGTGCTCCCTTAGGTCGGGGGTGCTTGATGGCACCCACAGGCCGCATGTAGGAAGGTTTATGCAGCCCGTGCCCTTTTCCCATCCCAAAACCCCTGGCGTTCAAGCTGAGATGAGGTCTTCTCCCAGCGCTCCAGTCTGGGGGGCTGTAATTCGGGCTCTCTTGGTTAAGAGCCTCCCTCTTGATCTGGTCCCCTCTCTGCCCACGTGTCTCTGTCACCAGCCACTCGGCATCGGCCCCTTTTCCTGGATGCAGCCACGTTGGGGCGGAGTGGTGACTATACCCCGTAAAGCGCCAGCCAAATAGATCCGGCTGCTGCTTCTTAAGGGCCTGCACCATGGCCAGGCATTCCCTCTCTATGGCCTGACCGTTCTGCCTCCAGGGCAGCAGCTCCTTGCTCAGATACCCGATGGGGTATCTCTCCCCCGCTTCGCATAGGCCTGCGTCAGCACCGCGCCCAGCCCTGTGTCTGAGGCTTCGGTGAACACTGTACAGGGCTTGGCCCCGTCTGGGTTTACTCGATCTATTGGGCCCTGGATTAGAGCCTCCTTCAGCGCACAGAGAGCCCTCTGGCCCTCCTCGGTCCAGACTGCCTCGTCTGGCTTCCCCTTCTTACCTAGCTCTGTGATGGGGGCAGCTAGGGAGCTAAAGGGGGGTACAAACCTCTGGTAGTACCCCGCCATCCCGCTAAAGGCCTGGACCTGTTTCTTGGTCTGGGGAACAGGCCAATCTCTGATCGCCTCCACCTTGGCCAGCCCTGGGCTGTTGAATGACTGGTTCACCTCTAAAGCCAGCCTGTCCTTGGCCTCTCTCTCCAGGTTCTGGGCTCTTTTCCCAGTTACTCTGAATGGGGGACACCTGATGGGAGGATGGGCTCCCATCTCAGGGGAGAGATCCATCAGGGGGTCTTCCCCCTTATCCTCCCAATCGTCCCTTACCGGTTCTAGGGGTCCCCTTACTCTCCTCCCATACCACAGCTTGAAAGGGAAGCCCCCTGGTGATTCCTGGGGCACTTCCCTGTGCCATCGGTGGGGCAGGTACTTGTCCCAGTCCTGTGGATGCTGATTTATGCAAGTCCTCAGCATCAGCCTCACGGTCCCCTGAACTCTCTCCACCAGCCCGTTGGACTGAGGGTGATATGCAGAGGCCCAGGTGGGCCAGACCCCACCTTTCTCCCACACGCCCCGGAGCCGGGCTGAGATAACCTCGGATCCCTGATCTGTAAAGACCTCGCTGGGGACCCCCATTCTGCTGAAGATGGTCAGCAGCGCGTCTGCCTCGGTGTCTGCCCCGGTGGAGGACAGAGCCACCACCTCTGGGTAGCGGGTGGCGAAATCCATCACCACCAGGATGCATTTCTTCCCTGACCAGGTTGCCCTGCTGAGGGGGCCCACCCTATTCATAGCCACCTTCTGGAAAGGTTCCTCTCTGATGGGCAGGGACCTCCAGGGATCTTCTCCCTTACCCTGGGCCAGGTACAATAGCCGGTGATGATACTTCTGGGGCCCCACTGGCTGCCTCCTGATTCCCCACAGTTCTACTTCCCCTTGGGGGGCCCATTCCCGGCACAGGAATCCCTTCTCCCACAGGGATCTGTCTCTGCAGTCTTCCCCAAGGGGGTTTGCAGCGCTGTGGCCAGCAAGTTCCCTTAGCTTCTCCAAGGCGGGATCCCTCTGCAGCTCACTGGCCAGGCCTGGGGTCACCGCCCCACTGAGCCCTGTCCCTGGTGGCTCCCTCCCTGCCATGGAATCACTTCCCGGCCGCACCTCTGGACCAGGCAAGCCTGGTTGGCAGCCGTCCTGCCCTGCCTGTGTGTTCCCCCACTCAGCTGGGGTCTCTGCTCCCCCCGTGCTCAGCGCTGCCCTGGCTGTCCCTGTGGGGCCAGGCAGCGAGCTCGCTGCTTTGCTCTCTGCATCAGAGACTGCCTGAGCCACCTCTCCATTGTGCAGGGGGGTGGGGAGCATCTCTCTGTCCCACCCCGCCCTAGGGGTCTGGTTACAGGCAGGCAGGGAACCGGGGCCTGGCAGCTCCTCCCCCCTGCCAGCCAGGTCATTTGCATTTTCACTGACCATTTCCCTCTTAGCCAATTGGTTTCCTGAGTTCAAATTCAAATCCTCGGCCGTTACAGGGCCAGGGCCTGGATCCTGTCCCAAAGATACACAGTCACCCCCCAACAGCACCTCACTGCTGATATCCTGGAGAACCCCAACCACCAGGCAGCCCGACCCCTCCTGGGTCTGCACAGGGATCTGGGCCATAGGCAGGGCGAATGGGTCCATCCCTGGGACCCTCACCCAGGTCACACAGCCCCTCAGCATCTGGTGGGGGTGCACCACCCGGGGCCTGACCACAATTCTCTCTGTCCCGGGGTCTTGCCACCCCCCGAATGTCTCTCCATTGACCATCACCTTCAGCTCCCACTGGGGGTCCATAGGGCTTGAGTCCAGGGCCAGGAGTGGAAATCCGTCCACCATCCCACCCATCTGGCTGGTGGAGTTTATGGCCTTGGGACCCAGCAAGGGGGTTAGATCCCGGGGCTTTTCCGCAGGGTCTCCCTGGTTCCGATCACCAGCCTGCTCCAAGGCAGTGAGGTGGGCCTCCACATCCCCACCCTCCTTAACCAGGGGCAGCAATTTAGGATCGAGGTTCCCTGCGGAGCTGGCACCCCGGGATCTGTCCCCACTTACCCCTGGCCAGTCCCCTATGCCTCTCCGTTCCGCCACCACCAGTTCATGCTGCTGCTGCTGCTGCTTCTGCTTCTTCTGTAGGTCTTTCTCGGGCTCTCGCTGTCTCTCACAGTCCTCTTGCTCTCTTGGACTCCGCTCCAGTCCCATCCGTCTCCGATCCCCTGCTGGGGAACCCGATCGTGAAGACCCCCGTCTGGTTGGGGACCAGACTCTTGGGGATGCCAGGCTATCACTCCAGCTGCTCCCAGATCCTGCTGTAGCCCCATTGGGGTCAGGAATCTGCTCCCTAGAATGGTCATCTTCCTCCAGCCGCGTGATTAACTGGGCTTTAGTGAGCTTCCCAATGTGTGGCCCTCTCTTTTTGCACAGGGTTACAATGCTCTTCTTAAGGAGAAGGCGATAGGCCATCATGTCACTGCTCCCAAGTTGCTGTGGATCCGCAGGCCTGTGTGCTCTTAGCTCCCCACGGTTTCCAGGAAGAACCCCAAGTGTGCCAGCCCTTCTCCACGTCACCGCCTCTTTGCCAGGGTCGAGCTGCAGCTCCTCCGCCCCTGGGTCCACTCACGGCACCCCCAGGGGAACCCTGTCACTGCAAAAATCCTTCTCTCTCCCAGGGCCAAGCCGCAGGCTCCCCCGCCCCTGGGACTGCTCACTGCAGCCCCCAGGGGGACCCCATCATTGCACAGTCCTTCTTGCTGGTCACACACTCCCAGGGGTTAAGCGTAGCTCCTCCGCTCCCCGAAACCGCTCCTCTGTGAGCCTTCAGCACGCCTGGTCTTCGTTAGCCCCCCTTCGTTCTACTGCTCCCCAGTCACTTACTGCAGGAAGTGCCATTCACGGGGTGCAGAACGTCCCACCGCTGCCACCAGTTGTCACGGAGTGTGGGGGAGTCCGGCCCTGCACCCCTCTTCCCCGGATTCACTGGGAGTCTCAGCCAGCCAGTAGAACAGAAGGTTTATTAGAGATGCCAGGAACACAGTCCAACCAGAGCTTGTCAGTACATCCAGGACCCCTCAGTCGGGTCCTTCCGGGGGGCAGGGAGCTTAGACCCCAGCCTGGGGGCTCCCTGCATTTCACCCCACAGCTCCAAACGGGGCAGGGAGGCCAGACCCTGTCTGCCTCTCTCCCCTCTTCTCCGGCCAGCTCCAACCTGAAACTATCCAGCCCCTCCTCCCCCGGGCCAGGAGGTCACCTGATCCCTTTGTTCGAACACCTTCAGCTCTCACCTTTGCAGGGGAGGGGCCGGGGCCATCGGTTGCTAGGATACAGAGTCAGCCATTCTCTGTGTCCAGGCCCCTCTGTAACACTCATGCATCCTTGTTCCACCATCTAGAAACTCAAGCACTGCATAGGGGAAACCGAGGCACCCACACAGTACTCAGGGAAAACATTAACAACAGTCCTAGTTCGTCACACCAGCCATGCTGTGGTCACAAGCTCAGGTGTGGCTCTGCTCTCAGCGGGGTTCTCTTGGGCACTGCAGGGCCGGCCGTGCCAGTGGGTGGGTTGGTTCTAGCCCAGACCCTCCTGACAGCTGAGTGTCAAATCCCCACCTGATGGGCCAGGGCCTAGGGAGAAAATCAGTCTCTCTGCCCTGCTCCCCTGCCACTGGGTGGCTGTCTGGGGTGGCTCCAGGGCACACGTCCCACGCTGGCTGGGAGTTCTGTGCTTAGATTCACCCACCCATTATCAGTGTGAACTCCTCAGGCACGATCCCAGCTTCAGCAGGGAGTCACAGCCCGTGCCTGGGGCACTCCGCTCTATCTTGCCCCCCTCGGAAGCCTGCCTTTGAGATAGCTGGTCCCTTACACCAAAAATCACACTGATCTCCAGGTTACTCCCAGCCCCAAAGCACCAGTCACTTACCCCAGGCTTTGATCTGCTTGTAGCCAATCCTATCATGAACTGCAGATTGAGGTTCGCTAAGAAGAAGACATGAGGGTTATGTACAAGGTTAGAGCAGGCAAACCCCACCGAGTTAGTCTTAGGTCTCAAAAGGTGGTGGAAGAGGCTGTAACAAGCCAGCTCTCTACGTCCTTTAGGGCTAGCCCAGGCTGAGCAGCAGGGGAACCCTGGCTTGTGCTGGGACATCCTTGCCCTCGCAAAGACAGTTTCTTCTGGTCAGGGATTTTTATCCCCTCCCCGCAGAGCTCAAGGTGAGGCCAGGAGTTCTCCTGCGTGGGGCTAGGGGAGGCAGTTAACAAAGGCTTTGCTCTTGGATAGTTCACAGTGCTCAGTGGGCCGCCTTGGTGGACAGGATGGTGCCTTCTGTAGGAAGCCAGCTTTTCCCACGAATGAATGCTGCTCTCCTGGGTGAGGACTTGCACGGTTAGATACCGGGGCACAGATGTCAGAAGGGAGAGGCCCACAGGCAGCATCCTGCAGGCGTCTCAGACTCTGAACCCCTTGGTATAAACGTACCCCGTTAGCAGCACTGGCGCAGGCGAGTCGGGCGGGTTCCGGCTGTCTATTGGTCCGTGTTCAGGTGAGCTCTCGGGGCCTTGGTGTGAGCTGGCACCTGGTCTCTCAGTGTCACTGCAGCAGTGCCAAGCGGGTCTGTGCAGAGCCATACAGACAGCTCACAGAAATCGGACCATTCCCACAGCCCCCTAGCCCCGATGCTGCCCCTTGGCAGGGTGGGGTGGGCTGCCGGTGCTGGGCTCAGGGGCATCTCGGTGCGTTCCCCTAGGCACCGTGGCCATCTGGAACCTGCCCACCAAGTCCCTGCTGCAGCGTGTGCGCCAGCCCGATGGCTCCCTCAAGCTCTACCCCTTCAGGTGCTTCCTCGCCCACGACCACGCCGTCAGGAGCATCGAGTGGTGCAAAGTCAACAGGTGAGCGGTGGGCCGGGCGGGGGCAGCTGGGGCCCAGCCTGGCTAGGGAAGGCCCTACCCCCCGCGGGGTGGGGGGAGAAGTATTGCTCACCTGGTTCCCTGTGGGGGAGGGCGTGTGGGCCAGGCGTTTGAGCTGGCCCTGAGGTGCTGGCTCCCAGGGGGGATGGGGAGGTGGCCCAGGGCTCTTGGGGTGTGGGGGCGCGGGGCTCTGAGCGCTGCTCCTCTTCTGGCTCTCAGCAACTTTCTGGTTACGGCGGGGAACGACCGGAAGATCAAGTTCTGGGACCTGCGGCGGCTCTATGAGCCCATCAACAGCATCAAGCGTTTCCTGACCACCGAGATCACCTGGCTGCTGCCCTACAACGGCGTCACTGTGGCCCAGGACAACTGCTACGCCTCGTGAGTGACCCTCCCGTGCCGCAGCTGGGTGCCTGGCTCCTCCCCTGGGGCTGGGCCTGGGGGCTCCCTGCCTTGCCCTGGCTGAGCCCTGGGGAGAGGGCAGCCTGCCAGCGCCGGGCTCTCACTTGCGCTCTCTTGCAGGTACGGACTGTGTGGAATCCACTATATTGACGCCGGCTACCTGGGCTTCAAGGCCTATTTCGTGGCCCCTCGCAAGGGGACTGTGTGGGTAAGAGCTGGTGGGGAGAGGGGCAGGGTCCGGGGTGCTTGGGGCCAGCTGTGCCCCGTAGCCCTTGGAGGCTCCTGCGCTCTGCTGGGTTTGGCTCTCGGGGACACGCGGTGCTGCCTGGAGCAAGGCCCCTGGCTCCCACGTCCCCCACTCGGTCCCGAGCCTGCGCTGGGGTGGAGCTGGGACCCTGCTGCCCATGGGGTTTCCCGTTCCCCTTTCCTGGCCTGCCACGTGGGCACCCCTCTGACTTGCTGGCTGGGGCCCGCGGGGCCCCCGTCTCTAAGCGGGGCCCTGCACTAGCGGCTTTGCTCCCCTCTCCCTCGGCAGAGCATCTCCAGTTCCGACTGGCTGAACGCGGTGGCGGCCGGGGACATCACCGGGGAGCTGCTGGCGGCCGTGCTGCCCGACCTGGCCCTGAACCCGCTCAACATCAAGCGGCCCTCGGAGCGCAGATTTGTACGTGTCTCTCCTGGGGGGAGCAGCCCAGTGGGCTGAGGGCACGGCTGGGGGGTGAATGGCATGCGAGGGGGGTTGGGGGCCATGGGGCTCAAGGACTGAACCGGGTGAGGGGACCCGAGAGTTGGGTGGGAAAGTGGCTTGACAGCATGGGTCCATGGGGCTGGGGCGAGTGGGATGGAGGGTGGTGGGGGGCGAGCTGCTGGGAGGACCATGGGGCTGGGGGCAGTGGTGCGTGGGGCTACGGGGCAAAAGGCAAGTACAGGACTGTCCCTGCCCGCCTCAGCCATGGCCCTGGGAGCGAGGGGCTCTGGGTACAGCAGCCCATGGGAGTCGGGTGCCTGTAGGGGTGTGCTCGGGCAGGGCTGCAGGGGCCCGAGGGAATAAAGGGGCCAGACGTGTTAACATGACCCGGCCCCCGTCCAGCCCTGGCCTGGGGGGAACACGGGCCGGGGCTCAGTATCCATCTCCTGGCCCTTGGAGGGGTTGGGAAGGAACGGCCCCTTGGCTGTCTGAGCCAGAGCTGCTGTGGTGTGGGGCCGGGGTTCAGCTTGTGGGGTGGCAGTGTCCTCTCGGCCCCTCCCTGGCTGCCCTGCTCAGGAACCGGGGCAGCAAGGACGGTGCCACTCTCTCCAGTAGCTCCCCCATTCCTACAGCTGCTCTGGTTCCCCCCAGTGCTGGGGGAGCAGCTCGTCACTGAGCCCGGTGTCGTTACCCTCCGGCGCCCCGGCTCTGTCAGCACCGCCCCGGCCCTTGGTTTGGCCCAGTCACCCCGGGCCCTGCTCCCATGGGACAGCCGGCCCCAGCCAAGCCCCTGGCGTGGGAGCAGCGTGGCCCTGCCCTCAGGACCTGTCTCCTCCCCCAGCCTATCTACAAAGCGGATCTGGTGCCCTGCAGTTCTGCGGGCGGCGAGGAGGAGCCGAGGCCGAAGACCCGGATCTACAGCGAGCTGACGAAGGAGCATTGCCTGCGCTTCCAGGATACGGACCTGGTACAGGCGCCCGCGGGACACCCCGGAGCCCCCGTTTCCCCCGTGTGTCTGCTCTCCTCCCCCCACCCCTGTGTGTGGGGGGGGGCCTCTCTGCTCCCCTTCTCCCACCCCTGTGTGTGGGGGGGGCCTCTCTGCTCCCCTTCTCCCACCCCTGTGTGTGGGGGGGCCTCTCTGCTCTCCTCCTCCCACCCCTGTGTGGGGGGGGGGCCTCTCTGCTCTCCTCCTCCCACCCCTGTGTGTGGGGGGGGCCTCTCTGCTCCCCTTCTCCCACCCCTGTGTGTGTGTGGGGGGCCTCTCTGCTCTCCTCCTCCCACCCCTGTGTGGGGGGGGGGCCTCTCTGCTCTCCTCCTCCCACCCCTGTGTGGGGGGGGGGGCCTCTCTGCTCCCCTTCTCCCACCCCTGTGTGTGTGGGGGGGGCCTCTCTGCTCTCCTCCTCCCACCCCTGTGTGTGGGGGGGCTCTCTGCTCCCCTTCTCCCACCCCTGTGTGTGGGGGGGGGCTCTCTGCTCCCCTTCTCCCACCCCTGTGTGTGTGGGGGGGCTCTCTGCTCCCCTCTCCCACCCCTGTGTGTGTGTGGGGGGGGCTCTCTGCTCCCCTCTCCCACCCCTGTGTGTGTGTGGGGGGGGCTCTCTGCTCTCCTCCTCCCACCCCTGTGTGTGGGGGGGCCTCTCTGCTCCCCTTCTCCCACCCCTGTGTGGGGGGGCCTCTCTGCTCCCCTTCTCCCACCCCTGTGGGGGGGGGGGGCTCTCTGCTCTCCTCCTCCCACCCCTGTGTGTGGGGGGCCTCTCTGCTCCCCTTCTCCCACCCCTGTGTGTGTGTGTGGGGGGGGGGGCTCTGTGCAGACAGGGAAGCTGGGGCCAGCAGGCCCATGGCAGAGTGCTCTGCCGAGTGCCAGTCCAGAGCGCTACCCACATGGCCTGCGGACTGGCCCCTCGCCCACGGGCCTGCCGGGCTGTGCGGGCTGGCTGGGCGCCCCACAGTGCTCTGAGCTGTGGGTCTCTGATGCCAAGGGGGCTGAGAGAGGTCAGGCCGCGGTGTTCATGGCTAGCAGGGGCCCAAGAGCTGAGGGAGTGGCTGCGCCCATGGGCAGACACCCACCTGGCCCCGGTTTGCCCCGACCCCGGCGCCAGGCTCACTCTGTACCCTGCCCCCCCGGCGCCAGGCTCACTCTGTACCCTGCCCCCCCGGCGCCAGGCTCACTCTGTACCCTGCCCCCCCGGGCGCTCGGCTCACCCTGTACCCTGCCCCCCCAGCACCAGGCTCACTCTGTACCCTGCCCCCCCAGCGCAGCTTCGAAAACTTCTTCAGCCGGGAGCCCATGCGCAGGATGCACGAGCAGGAGGTGAAGGCCGAGCTGAGCCTGGACCGCATGCAGCTGGAGTCCATCCACAAGGTGAGCGCCGGCCCAAGGCCCTGTGCCGGGAAGAGCCCTCCCGGTCAGCCTGGCCGCCCCTCCCCCCGCCGTGCCGGGGGGGCCTGGTCCCCCCACCGGTCCCCCTTCACCCCCGCTGTGCTGGGGGGGGCCCAGTCCCCCCGCCAGTCCCCCCACCGGTCCCCCTTCACCCCCGCTGTGCTGGGGGGGCCCAGTCCCCCCGCCAGTCCCCCCACCGGTCCCCCTTCACCCCCGCTGTGCTGGGGGGGCCCGGTCCCCCCCACCAGTCCCCCCACCATTCCCCCTTCACCCCCGCTGTGCTGGAGGGGCCCGGTCCCCCTGCCGGTCCCCCTTCATCCCTGGTGTGGAGGGAGACCTGTGCAGGCTAGCCCTTGCCACCCGCTGCCTGCCCTCCCTCCTCTCAGAGCCGGTCCGCAGTGCTGCGGTGGAGATGAAGAGCATGTGGGGTGGGGGCCGGGAAGCGGGCAGGAGACCTGAAGCCTCTGGGTTGTTGAGTCCCGCCCCCACCCACCCACCCCACACACCAAGGGCAGCACAGGGGGGCCCAGGGCATGCTGCAGTGACTCGCCGGGGGGCTGCTCACAGGGGCCCAGGGGCTGCCCCCGCCCCATGAGATCTCATGGGGCGGGGGCAGCCCCTGGGCCCCTGTGAGCAGCCCCTGGGCCCCTGTGAGCAGCCCCTGGGCCCCTGTGAGCAGCCCCTCAGTCTGAAGGAGGAGCTGGGGACCCCCCACCCCTATGAGCTCTGCCCCCTCGCAGGCCCCGCCTGACTCTCCTCTCCCGGCAGGTTCGCTTCAGCCCCAACCTGGACTCTCACGGCTGGCTGGTGTCGGGCGGGCAGTCGGGCATCGTGCGGGCGCACTGCCTGGTGGGGCTCACCTCCCCCGTGGGTCACAAGCTGCTCCAGGAGTGCCGGGCCCAGTTCAGCGCCATGTACGGGGACCGGCCGGAGAGCCCCAGCGCCAGCCCCGCCGGGCACGGCCTACCGCAGGGACAGTAACCCGCCGGCTGCCGGCCCGGCTGGAGCCCTGCACAGGGACCTGCCCCGGACGCTCCATGCCGCAGCGCCTCCCGGGGTCACCAGGCCGGGAGGAGACGTCGAGCAGCCCAGCCTGGGTCCTGCCTCCAGCCGCTCGGGCTCCTGGCCCCGTGACCCAGGGACCGGTTCAGTGCATCATGCAGCTGCCGGCCCCCTTCCCATCTGTCCCCCGCGGGATGGGCCTGAGAGCCCTGGGCGTGCTGGCTGGCCGGGCGATCGGCCCTTCGGCGGTCTGCTGGACCCAGCCTGTGAGCCTAGCGGGGGGCTGGGGGGGGGGGGGGGGCGCTGACGCTCTGTGCAGGGACCTCTCACCTGGCCCGGGGGGGAGGGGAATGGGGGGGGCTGATGCTCTGTGCAGAGGCCCCTCACCCAGCCCTGGAGGGGGCGGGGGTGTGACCCTCTGTGCAGGGCCCTCACCTGGCCCGTGTGTGTGTAGCATTGTGGTTTTGTGCCTGTTGCCGTCTGGTCGTGTGCCTGGCTCCCAGCGTCTGGCTCAGGCCCCTCCTGCAGGCCCGGGCGCAGGGTGCCTGTGGGCGCCGGGGAGCGGCTGCAGAGCAGCTGTGGGGCCGGGCCCAGGCTGTACGGGCAGCGCCCTGCACCCAGGCCAGGAGCCGAGAACTTGCTCACATTGAGCCGCTGTGATCTTAACTGTTCAATAAAGTGTTTGTTTTTTAACGGGTCCTCGTGCTTTTCTTCTCCTTGGAGCAGGAGAGATGGGGGCCTGGGTGGGGCTGGCGCGGAGTCAGGCAGGGCTGGTAGGGAGCAGTGGGGGGGCTCTGGGTGGGGCTGGTAGGGAGCAGTGGGGGGGCTCTGGGTGGGTGGGGGACTGGGCAGGCGGGGCTGGTAGGGAGCAGTGGAGGGGGCTCTGGGCGGGGCTGGTAGGGAGCAGTGGGGGGGCTCTGGGTGGGTGGGGGACTGGGCAGGCAGGGCTGGTTGGGAGCAGTGGGGGGGGCTCTGGGTGGGTGGGGGACTGGGCAGGCAGGGCTGGTTGGGAGCAGTGGGGGGGGCTCTGGGCGGGGCTGGTTGGGAGCAGTGGGGGGGCTCTGGGTGGGTGGGGGACTGGGCTGGTAGGGAGCAGTGGGGGGGCTCTGGGTGGGTGGGTGGGGGACTGGGCAGGCATGGCTGGTTGGGAGCAGTGGGGGGGGCTCTGGGCGGGGCTGGTAGGGAGCAGTGGGGGGGCTCTGGGTGGGTGGGGGACTGGGCAGGCGGGGCTGGTAGGGAGCAGTGGAGGGGGCTCTGGGCGGGGCTGGTAGGGAGCAGTGGGGGGGCTCTGGGTGGGTGGGGGACTGGGCAGGCAGGGCTGGTTGGGAGCAGTGGGGGGGGCACTGGGAGGATGGGGTGCAAGGTGGGGCTGATAGGAAGCAGGAGGGGGGCACTGGTGGGCAGATGCCGCGAGGGACTGGTAGGAGCGGGTGGGGGGCCACGGGGCAGGCGGGGCACTGGGTGGGTGGGGCACCAGGGGGGACTGGGCGGGCAGGGAGCAGGTGGGGGGGGCTGGTAGGGAACAGTGGGGTGACACTGGGGGGGCGGGACACCAGGCAGGGCTGGTAGGAAACAGGGAGCACCGGATGGGATTGGTAGGGAGCAGGCGGGGGGCACGGTGCGGGTGGGGCGCCTTGCGGGGCTGATAGGGAACCGTGGTGGGGGGCACTGGGTGAGCGGGGGGACTGGGCAGGGCTGGTAGGGAGAAGGCGGGGGGCACAGGGCAGGCGGGGCGCTATGGGGCTGGCACAGAGCAGGGGTGGGGTGGGGTGGGCAGGGCACCAGGCGCGGCTGGTAGGGCGCAGGTGGGGGGCACGGGGCAGGCAGGGCACCGTGTGGGGCTGGTAGGCAGGGGGCACGGCAGGTGGGGACACGGGGCAGATGGGGCACGTGTGGCTGGTGGGCACGGGGTGGGTGGGGCTGGTGGGGAGGAGGCGGGGGCAGGCTGGACGCTATGGGGCTCGTGGGGAGGAGGTGGGGGCAGGCTGGACGCTATGGGGCTGGTTGGGCGCTCTGGGCGGGGCTGGTGGGGAGAAGGCGGGGGCAGGCTGGACGCTATGGGGCTGGTTGGGCGCTCCGGGCGGGGCTGGTGGGGAGGAGGCGGGGGCAGGCTGGACGCTATGGGGCTGGTTGGGCGCTCCGGGCGGGGCTGGTGGGGAGGAGGCGGGGGCAGGCTGGACGCTATGGGGCTGGTTGGGCGCTCCGGGCGGGGCTGGTGGGGAGGAGGCGGGGGCAGGCTGGACGCTATGGGGCTGGTTGGGCGCTCCGGGCGGGGCTGGTGGGGGGGAGGCGGGGGCAGGCTGGACGCTATGGGGCTGGTTGGGCGCTCCGGGCGGGGTTGGTGGGGAGGAGGCGGGGGCAGGCTGAACGCTATGGGGCTGGTTGGGCGCTCAGGGCAGGGCTGGTGGGGAGGAGGCGGGGGCAGGCTGGACGCTATGGGGCTGGTTGGGCGCTCCGGGCAGGGCTGGTGGGGAGGAGGCGGGGGCAGGCTGGACGCTATGGGGCTCGTGGGGAGGAGGTGGGGGCAGGCTGGACGCTATGGGGCTGGTTGGGCGCTCCGGGCAGGGCTGGTGGGGGGGAGGCGGGGGCAGGCTGGACGCTATGGGGCCCGTGGGGAGCAGGGGTGGGCAGCACGTTCAGGGTCTGACTTGTGAGCAGGTGGTGGCGGAAGAGGCCCCCGCGGGGCCTGCAGTGGGGCCCAGCAGCACACGGCGGCCGTGGGGCCCAGCAGCACACGGCGGCTGTGGGGCCTGGGGAAGGGCAGGAGTCTGTCCCGGTGCTCCGGGGCCAGCCCCAGGTCGGGTCAGTGCCCCACTGCAGGAGGCCCTGGTCCTTGCTTTGGCCCCTGACTAGAGGCTCTGGCCTGGCCCCAGGCAGGGGGTCTCACATTGGCTGCTGGGCCGGCTGCGTCTGTTCCCAGGGCAGGCGGGCGCCCCCCAAGCGCGCAATGCGCCCTGCAGAGATCCTGCCCCACGGCTCTCCCCCACTTCCTGCCTTGTCCTCTGAGAGGCCAGTGGCCTTGTCCACCAGCGAAGGGCAAGGCTCGGGGCCCCCGGCGCTTTGTCACGGAGCTGGGGCCAGCTAGCCGGCTGGGACCAGGCAGTTTGTGCCCCACCCCCCTAGGTGAAGGCACATGAGCCCCATAACCTTCCTCCCCCCTCTCCCCCCCCCCCACGTGCTGCATGTAGCCAGCCCAGCCCACAAACACAGCAAAGATCACGGGGGCTTGTCCGAGGGCGACAGTTTATTGGAGTCCTTGGCGGTGTCTCCACTGCCTTAAGGTTTGGACATCGGTTTCCTCACCCCAGACAGACCCACTGACGGACCCACAGATGGACACTGGTGGACGTACGCCACGGAGTGACAGACCCACAGACAGGCACAGAGAGACCCACTGACGGACATATGGCGCGGGGTGACAGACCCACAGACAGACGCACAGTCAGGCACAGATGGACCCACAGACACACGTATGACGCGGGGTGACGGACCCACTGACAGACCCACAGACACTGACAGACATATGATGCGGGGTGACGGACCCACAGACAGGCACAGAGAGACCGACGTACGGCGCGGGGTGACAGACCCACAGACAGGCACAGATGGACCCACAGACACACGTACGGCACGGAGTCACAGACTCACTGACGGACGTACGGCACGGGGTGACAGACCCACAGACACACGTACGACGCGGGGTCATGGACCCACAGATGGACACTGGTGGACGTACGACGCTGGGTGACAGATCCACAGACGGACACTGGTGGACGTATGACGCTGGGTGACAGACGCACAGACAGACTGACGGACGTACGGTGCGGGGTGACGGACTCACAGACTGACGGACGTACGGCGCAGGGTGACAGACCCACAGATGGACACTGGTGGACGTACGACGCTGGGTGACAGACCCACAGACGGACACTGACGGACGTACGGCGCAGGGTGACAGACTCACAGACAGACTGACGGACGTACGGCGCGGGGTGACGGACTCACAGACTGACGGACGTACGGCGCGGGGTGATGAACATCAACACACAACCCACGCGGGGCGACACTGACAGCCGTGAAATGGGCAGGGGCAGCGCAGCCGGGGTTCTGCAAGCGGCAGTACCTCGGGGGGGGGGGGCAAAGCGGGGGCGTGGGGGGGGGCAGGGGCGCTCCAGAGCCAGTCCCCTCCCTGGCTCGTTCCGGGAAGCAGAGCTGCTGCCGTCACAGCAGACCAGGCGGTTTCCTGGCTTGGGGCTGTTGCCCCTCCTCGTGCTGGGCAGCGCCTGGCGCTTCCCTGGATCCCCAGGCCAGGAGGGTCCGTGGTCAGCTAGTCTGAGCTCCTGCATCTCACGGGCCAGAGACCTGCCCCAGGGCCGAGCCGTTAGGGAAACATCCCGTCCACCACGACCCTGGGGACATTGTTCCCATGGGTAGTTCCCCTCCCCCTTAAACATCTTCTCTCCAGTCCGTGTCTGGCTTCAGCTTCCAGCCCGGGCCGTGTTCCACCTCCCTCGGCTAGACCGAGGAGCCCGTTGTTCAACCTCTGTTCCCCACGTCGGTACTTACAGCCGGGCTCAAGTCGCCCCTTCACCGTCTCTTTGCTGGAGTCTGTCGTTATCGGGCAGGTTTTCTAACCCTTTCATCATTCTCATGGGTCGTCTCTGACCCCTCTCCAGTTTATCAACCTCCTTCCTGAATGGTGGGCACCAGACCCGGACCAGGGAAACCAGCAGCGGCCGCACCGATGCCAAATACAAAGAGAAAGTAACCGCGACGTCGTCTCGGAATTCCTGTTTGTGCATCCCAGGGTCACGTTCGCTCTTTTGGTCACCGCATCACACGGGCAGCTCGGGGTTAGAACATAAACATGATCAGACCAAAGGTCCATCCAGCCCAGTGTCCTGTCTGCCAACAGCGGCCAGTGCCAGGTGCCCCAGAGGGAATGAACAGAACCGGGAATCACCACGTGACCCATCCCCTGTCGCCCATTCCCAGCTCCTGGCAAACCGGTCTAGGGACGCCCCGAACCTGGCGTTGTGACCCTGACCGTCTTGGCTGGTGGATCTGTCCTCCAGGAACGTATCTAATTCCTCTTGAACCCATTCACAACATCCCCTGGCAACATGTTCCACAGCCTGACCGTGCGCTGTGTGAAGAAATACTGCCTTGTGTTTGTTTGAAACCTGCTGCCCATTCAGTCATTGGGAGCCCCTGATTCTTGTGTCATGAGAAGGAGTAAATAACACTTCCCTATTCACTTCCTCCACACCAGCCATGATTGTACAGACCTCCATCATATCCCCCCTTTGCCGTCTCTTTTCCAAGCCGAACTGCCCCACTCTGATTAATCTCTCCTCAGACAGACGCCGTTCCCGACCCCTGAACAGTTTTGTGGCCCTTCTCTGGACTTTTCTCGGTTGTAACACCGTACGTCCCCCTTGAGCTGTGAGACCGGAATGACACGCCGTGGCCCAGGTGTGGGCGCCCCGTGGATTGACACGATGTTTTCGGTCTTATTCTCCAGCCCTTTCCTGATGGTTCCCAACGCTGCTCGCTTGTTTTGAGCGCTGCTGCCATTTTGTTGCCCAGGCACCCGGACTGTAACTCTGCGCCGGCCGCTGCGGACGTAACGAGACCGTTCCGTGCCAAAGGGGCAGGAGCAGGGCACCCGCACGCTCACTCCTGGCAAGTGGCTGCATCTCATCCTGCAGCAGGCGGGATCGGGGGGGCCTGGGTTGGGCTGCTGCAGCCAGCAGGAATCCAGCTTCCTTGGCTACTTCCCCTCCCCACCTGTGCTGGGGCCACGCCCCCTCCGAGACCACGCCCTGTCAGCACCGGGGCCACGCCCCTGCCAGCACCGGGGCCACGCCCCATTCTCTGCAGCCCCGTAAGGTGTAAGGTAACTTCTGTGTGGCTGTGATGTGATGAGTAAAATAATCTCTCATTGAACGGTGACAGGGCCAGAAAGAGTAATTCCCTCCCAGACTGACCTGCCCAGGGCCGGACTCTAAAGACTGGTTGGGAAGAGATGGAAATGAACAGGGCTGGGAAATGCAGCCGGCATTGTTAGAGCTAGAAGGGGAGCTGTTTGCTCAGGGCTTGGGATGTCAGCAACAAGTCTTGTCTGCGGCTATGGCTTTGAGTGAAAGCTCAGAAAAGGAGGATTAACATTTAGGAAGACACTGGAGTGAAATAGTGTTATTGTCTATATGGCTCTTTGAAGGGTGTGGTGACCTGTGTCTGAACTGTTAATGGATAAATTACCCTGTGCTAATTGCCAGGATGTTTGGGAGAAGGACAGTTCAGCCCATTGTTTTCTGAGGCCAAAAGGCTGCTGGAAATGTATAAAGACCCTGGGACACGATCGATCCTTCTTCATCTCAGATCCGCTTTGGGTTTCAAGAAGGGAAAACCCTGAGCCATAAGGATTGAGATCCCCAGTCACTGACTGGAGTCACCCTGAATATGGACACTGGACTAGAACCTCTGGACTGTTTCTAAAAGGACTTTTGGCAACTACAAACTCACCATCTCTGCTATGTATCTGGGCAGCACCGTCGCACCTGCTCCCCACAGAGCTCGGGTGGGGCTGGGGGCTGCTGCAGTCCGGCCCCCAGCCCTGTTCTGGCAGCACAGGGGGCCTTCAGCGAGGGGCTGTGTGGGAATCCAGGCCCCCTGGTCGTGCTGCCATGGCCCAGGGCTCCTGGCCCCAACAGTGGCTCAGTGGGGGCTTGGCGGAGGGCGGGCGGACACGGGCGATGGATCAGGCAAGGGGAGGGGGGCAAGGCCAGGAGCTGCATTTGCCCTGCCTGTGAGAGGCAGCTGGGCAGGGACTGCAGGGTGGGGGAGCCACAGGACACAGCCCCTCTGCCCTAGCCTGGTGCTGCGGCCGTGCCGCTGCCAGGGGGCTGCCAGGGAGGGAGCCTGTGTGGGGGCAAATACCCCTCTCTCGGGGTCCTGGCAGCCCCCCACCCTGCAGTCAGCTGGGGGGGGCAAGGAGCACGACAGACACTGCAGGCCTCCCGCAGGGGACTGTGAGCCAGGGCCCCCCCCCCCGGCCAGGCTCCACCCCCCGGCCAGGCTCCTGCTGCTTAGAGGGCTGAAGATCTTTCAAAGATCACCCTGAGCCCAGGAGCCTCCCGCCAAGGCAGGGCTGGGCTGCTGGGGGCGGGATGGGGCCGTCTGGCTCACTAACCCCCCCACACAGCTGGGGGGCCCCGCAGCAGAGTCAGCTGCCCTGACCCCCTGGACCGGTCCCTCGACAGGCTCGGGACAAGGCTTGGGCGCCTGTCTCATTGGGATTGGAAAAGGGTCAGAAACGGGCAACAATGATTGGGGATCTGGAACGGCTTCCGTGTGAGGAGAGAGAACAAGACTGGGACTGTTCAGCTTGGAAAGGAGGCGACTAAGGGGGGATATGATGGAGGTCTATAAAACCATGACTGGTGTGGAGAGAGTGACTAGCGAAGTGCTTTTTACCCGTCACATAACACACAAACGAGGGGTCACCTAATGAAATTGACAGGCAGCAGGTTTAAAACAAGCATTGGGAAGTACTTCACACAACGCACAGTCAACCTGTGGAACTCCTTGCCAGAGGATGTTGTGAAGGCCAAGACTAGAACAGGGTTCAAACAAGAACTAGATATGTCCATGGAGGACAGGTCCATCGATGGCTATTAGCCAGGACGGGCAGGGACGGTGTCCCTAGCCTCAGTTTGCCAGGAGCTGGGAATGGGCAACAGGGGATGGGTCACTTGCTGATTCCCGGTTCTGTTCATTGCCCCCGGGGCACCTGGCGCTGGCTGGAGACAGGACACGGGGCAGAGGGACCCTTGGTCGGACCCGTGTGGCCGTTGCTGTGAGGAGCAGGAGGGAGAACAACAGGCCTGTGGCAGTGACCGGGGGCACAGGCCCCTGCGTTGTAGGGTGAGCAGCACAGCAGCCGTGGGAGCTGCCCCGGCCCCAGGCCAGGGGTGCAGGGAGTGTGACACTCTCACCCTGCAGGGGGCGCCCTGCGTCGCACCCCACGGCGCAAAGACAGGCTCCCTGAATGGGGGCTCCCCCATTTCCCAAGCGCTTAGCAGCGGCAGATGGGGAGAACGGTCCCAGCATAGCCCCTCTGCCCCGGCGGTCCCATGGCTCTCCCCCACCCGGCGGGGGCAGCCCCTGGGGCAGTGTGGCTGGGGCTCTTGGCCCTTGTGCCCCATTGGCAGTAGGAAGAGAGCCAGGACCAGGGCCAGCCGGGCAGAGCAGAGGCTGGGGGTGGGGTGTCTCCATCTCGGGCGGGGGCCCCGGTGCTCAGTCCCGGGGGTCCTGGCACTGGCGGCAGGCGGCCATGTCCTCCAGGTACCGCTCCACCTGCACCGTGCACGAGACGAAGCCAAAGGTGCTTTGCAGCTGGGCCGTGGCTTCCTGCAGCACGTCCTCCATGTCCGCGCCGGCATCTGCGGGCAAAGGGGACAGCCCAGCCTGGGGTGAGCATCTCCGGAGGGCGGGGCCTGCAGGGACCATGGACTGGGACTGGGGCCTACAGGGACAACCTATTGGGGGCGGGGCCTGCAGGGACCATGTATGGGGGGGGCCTACAGGGACAACCTATTGGGGGCGGGGCCTGCAGGGACCATGTATGGGGGGCGGGGCCTGCAGGGACCATGTATGGGGGGCGGGGCCTACAGGGACAACCTATTGGGGGCAGAGCCTGCAGGGACCATGGACTGGGAGTGGGGCCTGTAGGGACCACATACCGGGTGGGTGGGCCATGCAGGGACCACCTATTGGGGGAGGAGCTTGCAGCGACCACCTATCAGGAGGTGGAGCCTGCAGGGACCATGTACGGGGGGCGGGGCCTGCAGGGAGCACATGCCAGGGTGGAACATGCCAGGACCCCGTCCCTGGTGGAGGTGGGGGGCAGGGGCCCCATTCTGGTAGGGGGAGGGGTGCCCCACAGCTGGCGCCCGGTAGGGGACGGAGGGCACTCACCGACTGCCACGTGCACAGACACCACGTGGTGACTGAGGGTCAAGGCCCAGAGGTGCAGGTTGTGGGCGTCCTTCACGTCCTTAACGGCCAGCAGCACGTCCTTCACGGCGCTGAATTCGACGCCCCGCGGCGCACCTGGGGCCAAGTAGGAAGGGTGAGGCCTGGCACCAGGGGCAGCCCCCCTCCGGCAGAGCTAGACCCCCCCGCCCCCGCCTCCGGTCTGGCAGAGCAAGGGTGAGGCATGTCTCCCCCCCCCCGACCCCTCGGCACTGGCGGGAGCATTCCAGATGCCGGGCTACCCACCTCCTCCCGTTGCCTAGCCCGGCGGTGGCCGGGTCCTCAGCACTCAGGCCAGACCCCCCGGCTCTGCTCCCTGGCCCCCAACTCTGGCCCTGCTCCCCAGCTCTGCACCCAGCCTGCCCTGCCCCGCGACCCCTGGCCCTGCCCCCCAGCTCTGCACCCAGCCTGCCCTGCACCGCGACCCCTGGCCCTGCCCCCCGGTCTGCTCCTGGCCTCCAACTCTGGCCCTGCTCCCCAGCTCTGCACCCATCCTGCCCTGCCCTGCACCCAGCCTCCCCTGCCCCGCGACCTCTGGCCCTGCCCCCCCCCCCAGCTCTGCACCCAGCCTCCCCTACCCTGCGACCCCTGGCCCTGCCCCCCGGTCTGCTCCTGCCCCCCAGCTCTGCACCCAGCCTGCCCTGCACCGTGACCCCTGGCCCTGCCCCCCAGCTCTGCACCCAGCCTCCCCTGCCCCGCGACCTCTGGCCCTGCCCCCCCGCCCAGCTCTGCACCCAGCCTCCCCTACCCTGCGACCCCTGGCCCTGCCCCCCGGTCTGCTCCTGCCCCCCAGCTCTGCACCCAGCCTGCCCTGCACCGTGACCCCTGGCCCTGCCCCCCAGCTCTGCACCCAGCCTCCCCTGCCCCGCGACCTCTGGCCCTGCCCCCCCCCCAGCTCTGCACCCAGCCTCCCCTACCCTGCGACCCCTGGCCCTGCCCCCCGGTCTGCTCCTGCCCCCCAGCTCTGCACCCAGCCTCCCCTGCCCCGCGACCCCTGGCCCTGCCCCCCAGCTCTGCACCCAGCCTGCCCTGCACCGCGACCCCTGGCCCTGCCCC
Organism: Chelydra serpentina; assembly: GCA_037349315.1. NCBI lineage: Eukaryota > Metazoa > Chordata > Testudines > Chelydridae > Chelydra > Chelydra serpentina. The sequence continues at coordinate 61,044 of JBAIAC010000293.1, forward strand.
CCGGTCTGCTCCTGGCCCCCAACTCTGGCCCTACCCCCCAGCCTGCCCCCTGGCCAAGCCTCCTGCCCTGGACCAGCAGCAGCTGCCTCTGCCCCATGCCCGCTGTGCCCCCTCCCGGCTCACCTTCCATGAGGACCCGGAAGACGTCCCTGAGGATGGTGAGGGTGGAGCCCAGCACGAAGACGGAGAAGAGGAAGGTGCTGACGGGGTCCGCGATCTTGTACCGGGGCTGCAAGGGGCAGGGGCAGGGTTACGCCCGGGCAGCCAGTGAATCCCCAGAGCCCCACGACCTCACAGCCCCACCCAGGGAGGGGTCAGGCCTAGGAGTGGATCCCTGGACCAGCCCCACTGTCTGGGGGGGGGGGGGCACCGAGGGAACATGGCAGCAGTGGGCAGAGCCCAGCATGGGGAACTGGCATATGGCTCTTCCTTGGGGCTGGGCACCAGGGTCCCATCGAGGGGCCTGTGGGGATCTCGGTCTGTTTCCCCTGTGCAGGTCCTGACTCCCCCGACCCCACAGGCAGCACCGAGCCCCAGGGAGCCCAGGACACGCAGGAGGTGTCTGACATATTGACATGAACTGGGACCCTATAGATCATTGTGGCAACCAAGGTCCTGTCGTGGCACCAAATCTTGTATAAAGGGGGTGAAATGAGGTGTCTACGAGCGGGTTATGCTGGGCTGGTTATTATTATGCTCTCTGTATGTGTGTATCAGTTTTGTAGTTGAAGTTATGAATATTGGCTCTGTACTGTCTGTATTTCAAACTGGGGCTGGGCTTCTGGGACCCCAAACAAGCTCTCAGCTCCGCCAGGCCTGCTTGATGGCCCATCAAGGACCATCAGCTACACAACTGACCCATTGAGAGAAGGCAGATACACCTGGTGACTCAGCCAGGCAGGCAGGGACCTGCCTATGGACAGGACTCTGAGGTGTTTCCAGGCCATGTGAGGGACAGCTTGTCTTTGGGACAAAGGAAGCACAGGCCGCATGGCAAGAGACTATAAAAGGCTGATGCCTCATCAGCATCTTGTCTTCAATCCTGCTTCTTCCTCTGGAGGGACTTTGCTACAAACTGAAGCTCTACACAAAGGACTGAAGGACCCATCCCAGCTGGGGATGTTCCAGAGACTTGATCTGAACCTGCAGCTTATTCCATCTCTGCTGCAAGCCTGAACCAAGAACGTTGCCATCACTGTATGGAATTGATTCCATTTAACCAGTTCTAGCTCTCACCTAGACCTTTTCCCTTTTATGAATAAACCTTTAGATTTTAGATCCTAAAGGGTTGGCAACAGCGTGATTTGTGGGTCAGATCCATTTTGTGTATTGACCTGGGTCTGGGGCCTGGTCCTTTGGGATCGGGAGAACCTATTTTCTTTTACTGGGGTGTTGGTTTTCATAACCATTTCATCCCCATAACGAGTGGCCCTGGTGATGAGACTGGGAAACTGGAGTGTCTAAGGGGATTACTTGTGTGACTTGTGGTTAGCCAGTGGGGTGAGACCGAAGTCTCCTCTGTCTGGCTGCTTTGGTGCCTTAATAGTAAAGGAAACCCAGCCTGGGGCTGTAACTGCCCTGCTCTAAGCAATTTGTCCTGAACTGAGGAGGGAGGGCCGCAGTTAGCCGGGCGCAAGGCAGCGGAGGGAGGGACGGTTAGGGAGACGTGAGGCAGCGGAGGGAGGGCCGCATTCCAGGCAGGCCCGGGGTCGTTCGCATCGTACCTCCACGTAGATGACGGTGGCAGCCGTCAGCACCCCGAGGCTTTGCAGCAGGTCCCCCAGAACATGCACGAAGGCGGCACGCAGGCTGGTGCTGCCGGGCGGGGGGCCCCCGGGGGGCGCGCAGCAGCCAGGACTCTCCTCCATCTTCTCGTAGCCCCGGGCGTGGCCGTGGCCCGTGACCGACTGGTGCAGGATGTAGGCCATGCTGGAGGGGAGCGGGGAGCCTGAGCCGGCTGCAGGTGGGCACAGAGCCCCGGGGGCCACAGCGCCAGCATATCCCAAAGCCCCACCCCCCCGCCCACTCCCTACCTCAGGCCGGACGCGTGGCACCACCAGGGTAGGCACAGGAGGGAACGGGCAGGGATGGTGGGCTTTGATTGGGGGGATGGGCAGAGGCGGGAACGGGAGAGGTGGGGGGTGTCAATGGGGGGGTGGGCAGAGGCGGGAACGGGAGAGGTGGGGGGGTGTCGATGGGGGGGTGGGCAGAAGTGGGAATGGGTGAGGTGGGGGGTGTCGATGGAGGGGTGGGCAGAGGCGGGAACGGGAGAGGTGTGGGGTGTCGACGGGGGGGTGGGCAGAGGCGGGAACGGGAGAGGTGGGGGGGTGTCGATGGGGGGGTGGGCAGAGGCGGGAACGGGAGAGGTGGGGGGGTGTCGATGGGGCGGCTGGGCAGAGGCGGGAACGGGAGAGGTGGTGGGGTGTCGACGGGGGGGGTGGGCAGAGGTGGGAATGGGTGAGGTAGGGGGGTGTCGATGGGGGGCTGGCCAGAGGCAGGAACGGGTGAGGTGGGGGAGTGTCGATGGGGGGATGGGCAGAGGCGGGAACGGGAGAGGTGGGGGGTGTCGATGGGGGGATGGGCAGAGGCGGGAACGGTAGGGGGGTGTCGGCGAGGGGGTGGGCAGAGGTGGGAATGGGTGAGGTGGGGGGGTGTCGATGGGGGGATGGGCAGAGGCGGGAACGGGTGAGGTGGGGGGGTGTCGACGGGGGGGTGGGCAGAGGTGGGAACGGGAGAGGTAGGGGGGTGTCAATGGGGGGATGGGCAGAAGCGGGAACGGGTGAGGTGGGGGGGTGTTGATGGGGGGATGGGCAGAGGCAGGAACGGGAGAGGTGTGGGGTGTCAACGGGGGGGTGGGCAGAGGTGGGAACGGGTGAGGTGGGGGGGTGTCGATGGGGGGGTGGGCAGAGGTGGGAACGGGAGAGGTGTGGGGTGTCGACGGGGGGGTGGATAGAGGTGGGAACGGGAGAGGTAGGGGGGTGTCGATGGGGGGCTGGACAGAGGCGGGAACGGGTGAGGTGGGGGAGTGTTGATGGGGGGCTGGGCAGAAGTGGGAACGGGTGAGGTGGGGGGGTGTTGATGGGGGGGCTGGGCAGAGGCGGGAACGGGAGAGGTAGGGGGGTGTCGATGGGGGGATGGGCAGAGGCGGGAACGGGTGAGGTGGGGGGGTGTCGATGGGGGGCTGGGCAGAAGTGGGAATGGGTGAGGTGGGGGTGTCGATGGGGGGCTGGGCAGAGGCGGGAACGGGTGAGGTGGGGGGGTGTTGATGGGGGGGCTGGGCAGAGGCGGGAACGGGTGAGGTGGGGGGGTGTTGATGGGGGGGCTGGGCAGAGGCGGGAACGGGAGAGGTGGGGGGGTGTCGATGGGCTGGGCAGAGGCGGGAACGGGTGAGGTGTGGGGTGTCGATGGGGGGGATGGGCAGAGGTGGGAACGGGTGAGGTGGGGGGTGTCGATGGGGGGATGGGCAGAGGCGGGAACGGGAGAGGTGGGGGGGTGTCGATGGGGGGCTGGGCAGAGGCGGGAACGGGTCAGGTGGGGGGTGTCGATGGGGGGGATGGGCAGAGGCGGGAACGGGAGAGGTAGGGGGGTGTCGATGGGGGGGATGGGCAGAGGTGGGAACGGGTGAGGTGGGGGGGTGTCGACGGGGGGGTGGGCAGAGGTGGGAACGGGAGAGGTGTGGGGTGTCGACGGGGGGGTGGGCAGAGGCGGGAATGGGAGAGGTGGGGGGGTGTCGATGGGGGGCTGGGCAGAGGCGGGAATGGGTGAGGTGGGGGGTGTCAACGGGGGGGTGGGCAGAGGCGGGAATGGGAGAGGTAGGGGGGTGTCGATGGGGGGCTGGGCAGAGGCGGGAACGGGTGAGGTGGGGGGGTGTCGATGGGGGGATGGGCAGAGGCGGGAACGGGAGAGGTGGGGGGGTGTCGATGGGGGGATGGGCAGAGGCGGGAACGGGTGAGGTGGGGGGGTGTTGATGGGGGGGCTGGGCAGAGGCGGGAACGGGAGAGGTAGGGGAGTGTTGATGGGGGGCTGGGCAGAAGTGGGAATGGGTGAGGTGGGGGGGTGTTGATGGGGGGGCTGGGCAGAGGCGGGAACGGGAGAGGTAGGGGGGTGTCGATGGGGGGCTGGGCAGAGGCGGGAACGGGTGAGGTGGGGGGGTGTTGATGGGGGGGCTGGGCAGAGGCGGGAACGGGAGAGGTAGGGGGGTGTCGATGGGGGGCTGGGCAGAGGCGGGAATGGGTGAGGTTCATGGGGGAGGGTCTGTGATCGGGGGGGGGAAGTGACGCTCTGTGCCTCAGGGGAACACCCAGCACCCCCGTGTTGATCCTTACACTATGATTGCGGGGTGTCCCGTGCAGTGTTTGTCATGGCGGGTGTCTTCGGAAGGCTGACGATGCGCTGAGCATGGTAGTTACTGTGATGTGATGTGAGGTTATTGGCTGTAATTTCATGTCTATAGTTATGAGGCTGAAATGTGTCCTCGTGGCTTAAAACAAGCCCAGGCAAAACTCCGCAGGAGCAGAGGGGCAGTTCACACCTCATCAGGCATGTATGGGACAAACCCAGCCCAGGAGCACAGGAACAAAGGACACTGGCCTGAGCAGTGACAAAGGATCTGCTGGACTCTCGAGTGAGTCACCCCCGCTCCTTCCTCCCACCCCCCACAAAGCTCAGAGGGAAGAAAGAACAGGATAAAAGGGAGAGACGTTTCCTCTCTCTTCCACCTCCATCGACAGACACCACCCAGCGACTGAAGCGCTGATCAAAGGGAGAGCCTGGCTGAAGGGCAACCAGCCTGTGGTGAGAAGCATCGAAGTTGGTAAGATCGGCTTAGAATGGGTTTTGCTTTCATTTCATTTGACCAAATTCGACTTGTGCTTCGACGTATAATCGCTTACAGTCTCTCTAGTGTACTTAATAAATGTGTTTGTTTATTCTAGCGGCAGCAGCAGGAAGTGTGAGTGGGGGCCAAGCAGGTGGGCGGGGTGAGAAATGTGGGGATTGGCTCATGTGTTTACGAGCGCCCCAGGCCCTGGCCTGATCCCCTTGGCATCGTGACCGGGGAGGGATTTTTCTCCCTGGGCTCTGGGCCGTCAGGCGGGGATTTGAAACCGAGCTCCCTGGAACGTCGGAGCTAAAACCAACCCACAGCACGGCCGGCCCTGCAGTGCCCCGGGGAACCCGGCTGAGGGCAGAGCGCGCGGTCGCTGCCTGGCACCAGCTGCCCGGTGCCGGGTGTGACGGAGGAGGGGGATGAACCTGGGAACAGTGTGTGGGACTTTGACTAGTTTACTGTCTGCATTGATACGAGATGGGGATGGGAACTAAGGGGGTGACTTCCCTGAGGGGTGATATTTGATGGCCAGCACGTAACCTGAGCCCAGGAGGGGGCTGGGGCCAGGTGACACCTTCTGCCCGGCAAACTGGACAAAGGCAGGAGGAGGAGCCGGGGCGTGTGGTTGGGTGAGACGGCTGGGGGGGTTCAGTTTGGAGCTGGCTGAGTCGCAGGAAGGGGGGGGCGCAGGGCCCTGACTCCCCCCCTCTCCGTGACACAGGGTAAGTGCCAGGCTCACATGGACACACCTCAGCCTAGAGCCAAGAACTGCGCCAGCCCCCTGGGTCAGGGGAGCCCTGGCCTGGATTGGCCTTGGCCTCCCATCGCTAGGGACTGGCAGACGCTGTGGCCAGGCAGCTGATCCACGGCTCCCGATTGGCCAGGCGGCCGCGGCTGCTGCAGATCCGCCCCGGGAGCATCGCACTCAGACGGGGCTCGGGACAAGCCTCCTGCCGGGACCTGGCTGGGCTGGACTCGCCGCACAGACAGACCGGGGTCGCTGGGGCCCAAGGCCCAGTCTCGGAAGCGGTGGGCCTGCCCCTGCGGAAGTGAGTGGGGGGGTGCAAAGGGGTCACGCCCAAGGGACTGGTCACAGGCTGGGCATAGGCTGCCCCAGCAGATCGGTGACAGGTGTGAGCGGGGAGCCCTGGGCAGTGAGCTGGGGGCGAGTGTGACAAGATGGGGATTTTCTTAATGATGAGTATGAATACCGTGCGTGCCTCAGTTTCCCCCATGTGTTACTCAAGTATCTAGGTGGGGGGGTCGGCGGGGGGGTTGGTGCAGAGACCCCTGGAGGGCAGGTGTGACCGTCACTGGCTGCCTGGGCACCGCGACCGGCCGACACTCTGTACCTGGCAACTGATGGCCGGAGCCCAGCCCCTGCAAGGAGCCCGCCGGGGGTGGGGGGGGGTGTTGGAGAACAGAGACCAGGTGACCTGTTTGTCGGGGAAAGAGACAAAGGACAGAGGCGGGGAGCTGGGGAGACTGAGGCTGGGCTGCTGGAAGCGAGTCAGTCAGTCTCCTCGTCTGGGATTCGGGGGGGCGGGGGCAGGGCTCTGGATCCCCCCGATGGACGTTGCTGAAGGTCCCTGCTCCCTGTGCTAACAAGCTCTGTTCTCCGCGGGGTTCCCGACGACTAATAACCCGGCTGTGCCCCACGCTGGCTGGGTCACTGCTGGCTGCGGCAGGGGGGCAGGGCCCTTTGGGGGCGTGAGGCTCCCCAGGGGTCCCGTCCAGGGCGGGGTCTCGCTGCGGGGAGCTCCCGGGGTGAGCCGGGGACTGAACGCTCCGAGCCCAGACCCAGGAGGCTCCTCGCCCTGGTGACAGGTGCCCTGCGGGGAGACGCTGCCCCGGACTCCTGCCTGAACCTCACTCAGCCGTTCCAGCGCCCCGAGCCTGGCGCCTGGGACAGGCTGCGGCGTGAGGCTGGCAGGGCACGAGGGGCTGCACTCCTACCCCATGTTGACTCCCATGGGGAGGGTGGGGGGAGGATCTGGGAGGCCTGTGCTGGGGAGGAGTGTGACCCAGGGAGGCTGGGGGAGCAGCATTCTGGGGAGGGGGGGCAGTCACCTAGGCAGAGTGGACAGTGATCGGGGGGCACTGATCTGCGGGGGGCGGGGGCAGGGATCCAGGGGTGGCAGACAGGGATCTGGAGGCAGGGATCCGGGGAATGGTGGATAGAGATCTGGGGGGCAGGGATCTGGGGGTGGGGAGGCAGTGGGCAGGGATCCAGGAGGCTGGGATCTTGGGGGGGGAGGCAGGCGGGGGGGAGGCAGGGATCTGGGGGGGGGAGGCAGCAGGCAGGGATCATGGGGGCTGAGATCCAGGTTGCTGGGATCCAGAGGGCCGGGATCCAGGGGGCCGGGATCCGGGGGGGGGGGGGGGGGCGGCAGGCAGGGATCATGGGGGCTGTGATCCGGGGGGCAGGGATCCGGGGGTGGGCAGCAGGCAGGGATCATGGGGGCCGAGATCCAGGTTGCTGGGATCATGGGGGCCGAGATCCAGGTTGCTGGGATCCGGGGGGCCGGGATCCGGGGGTGGGCAGCAGGCAGGGATCATGGGGGCTGAGATCCAGGTTGCTGGGATCATGGGGGCCGAGATCCAGGTTGCTGGGATCCGGGGGGCCGAGATCCAGGTTGCTGGGATCCGGGGGGCCGGGCAGCAGGCAGGGATCATGGGGGCTGAGATCCAGGTTGCTGGGATCATGGGGGCCGAGATCCAGGTTGCTGGGATCATGGGGGCCGAGATCCAGGTTGCTGGGATCCGGGGGGCCGAGATCCAGGTTGCTGGGATCCGGGGGGCCGGGCAGCAGGCAGGGATCATGGGGGCTGAGATCCAGGTTGCTGGGATCATGGGGGCTGAGATCCAGGTTGCTGGGATCCGGGGGGCTGAGATCCAGGTTGCTGGGATCCGGGGGCCGGGATCATGGGGGGCCGGGGGCCCACGTACATGACGTTGACGCCCACGGCGCAGGCGGAGGTGACCAGCATGACGCGCGCGTCGATCTCGTAGTCGTTGCTGATGATGCGGGCGGAGGCCAGGTACACCAGGACTCCGGTCACGACCCAGATGGACAGCACCGAGGCCAGGGCGCCCAGCGTCTCTGCAGGCACGGGGCACCAGTCAGCGCCGCCCGCGGCTGTGGGGGCGAGGGGAGCGGCCGGGGGGAGCAGCCGGGGGCAGCCCGGCTGGGACCCATCCACGCCCCTCGGGGAGGAAAGGGTTAAAGACCTGCCTGCGGGGCCCGTTGCTGCAGGGACGCTGGCAATGTGCGTGCCTCAGTTTCCCTCTGTGCCTGGTGCTGCTGTGCACGCCGGCGTGTCCCAGGACAGCCTTGGGCCAGCCCAGGGGGTGGTTAGGCCTGGCTAGAACTCGCCCGTCGGGTGCCCTGACTGCGGAGCCGGGAACTCGGCAGCTCGCACCGGCTGGGGCTGACAGACAGAGCCAGGAACCCGCACGCAGCCGCCTGGCTCGGGACTGAACCCCGACTTCTCTGGGCCAAGCCGAGGGCCCCCCAGGCCGCACCCAGGGGACCGAGACCTGCTCTGGGGGAAAGGCTGCCTGGGGCGGCTGCAGGCACTGGTGGGCGCAGGGCTCCCCGCAGAGCGGCCCAGTCTCTCCCGGGCGCCTGGCTCGGCTGGGCAGAGCTACGGGCTGAGGCCGGGGGCTGGAGCCCAGGGGCTCGGTGAGGCCGACCCTGGAGGGAGAGCGGGACCCCCTGGGGGGCTGACACACGGACGGGCGCTTAGCCGGGGCATAGCACAGACCTGGGGGGCCGGGAAGCCTGTGTGGGGCAAGGCATCATGGGTAATGTCATGCAGAGGGTCTACCTGCGGCCCAGGGGTGAGGGCTCTGCACCCCCCCAGCTCCCCACGGGCTGAAGGGAGGGGGAGCCCCCGCCCCACACACAGGCTGGGCCCAGCAGGGAGGCGGGTGGGGGGCGTGGCAGGGCTGGGGGGCCGCAGGTGCTGGTGCCCTTACCTGAGCGGTGCCAGCCGAAGCTCATGGTTTTGGTGGGCGGCCGGGCGGAGACCCACAGGGAGAACAGGCTGACCCCCATGCTGCCCACGTCCGCCAGCAGATGGGCAGCATCGGTCATGATGGCCAGGCTGTGCGCCAGGTACCCGCCTGCAGTCGAGATTGGCCGGCTCAGCGCCAGCTCCCGGCAGGGCCCCCCCACAGCCCCCCCTCTGCCCCCCGCTCTGTCCGGCCGGGGGCTGGCTCCTTCCCCGGCGCGCTGGGCACTGACACGGTGACCCCTCGGGCTGCCGGGGGCCTGCCATGGCGGGCGGGATCCAGCCCCGCAACTCCCTTGAATGGGGGGCTCTGGCAGCGGGGGAGGGGAGCTGCCCCTTCCCGCGGGGCTGCTCCAGGCCATGCAGTGAGCACTGGGCCCCCGGGCACCTCACTCCGGGCCCCCCGAGATCCGGGCTGCGCCAGCACTGCAGCAAGGTGCAGGGCCAGGAACAAGCTGGGCTGGGGCCCCGCTGCCCCTTACCCACGACCTCGCCGAGCATGAAGACGAAGCAGATGGCGCAGGCGATGGCCAGCTTCCGGCCGGCGGGCAGCTCCGCATGGCTCTGGCTGGGGCAGGGGGGCCCGCGGTGGCAGTGCCTGGCCAGGCGTCGCTCCAGCTCCAGGGACGGAGCCGCGGGGCTGGTCTCCGGCGACAGGCCGGGGAAGGGCTTCTGGGAGCCTGCGAAGAGACTGAGACACGAAGGGGTCAGTGCGAAGGCCACCCCAGAGCCAACAGCCCACGGGACACCTGGCCGGGACAAGCCGGCCGGCTCCTCGCCCCCCTGCCCTGCTGGCTCCTGGGAGAGCCGCGGGGAACGGAGACTTGGAAAGTGTGGAACCTGCTGGCCCTGGGACATCACCCCAAGCCTGGATTCTGCAGGGGTGCCCAGAGCTGGGACAGTTTGGGGCAACTGCTGGTCAGGACTGAGGGGCAGAGCTGGTGGGGAGGCAGCCTAGGGCTGGGATATGGGGGCACGTTGGGATTGAAGGGCACCAGCAGAGCTGATGGGGGGCAGAGCTGGGGGGGCAGGGGCTGCAGGTCAGGAGTGAGGGGCACCGGCAGAGCTGGCGATGGGGGGCCCAGGGCAGGGTGGGGGGCTGCGGGTCGGGAGTGAGGGGCACCGGGAGAGCTGGCGATGAGGGGCCCAGGGCAGGGTGGGGGGCTGCGGGTCGGGAGTGAGGGGCACCGGGAGAGCTGGCGATGAGGGGCCCAGGGCAGGGTGGGGGGGATGCGGGTCGGGAGTGAGGGGCACCGGCAGAGCTGGCGATGAGGGGCCCAGGGCAGGGTGGGGGGCTGCGAGTCGGGAGTGAGGGGCACCGGGAGAGCTGGCGATGAGGGGGCCAGGGCAGGGTGGGGGGCTGCGGGTCGGGAGTGAGGGGCACCGGGAGAGCTGGCGATGAGGGGCCCAGGGCAGGGTGGGGGGCTGTGGTTCGGAGGGAGGGGCACTGGCAGAGTTGGCGATGGGGGGCTGTAGCGGGGTGGCTACCCCACTCCTGCCCTGGGAGAGGGCTGAGGGTGGAAGCTGGCTGATTGGAAGCAGCCACAGCTGTGGCCAGTTTAATCAGGGCCCAGCTGGTCCTTATAAAGAGGGCAGTGGGCCTGGAGCAGCCAGAGTCTCTCTGCCCTCAGAGGGAGAAGGGCCTGGCTGTGGGGGGTTGAATTAAGGACCTAGCTTGGAACAGGGCTGGGGAACGTCAGGGGAGCAGGGAGGCTCCAGGCTGGCAAGCCCCAGGCTGCAGGCCCTGGCATAGGGCCCAGAGAGGTACGGGGGGCAGAGGCAGCAGGTCCAACCCCCCTCGCCTGTGATGAGTGGCTAATACAGACTGCAGCCTGCCCCAGGGAACGGGGCTAGGTGGTGACTGGCAGTAGCCTAGAGGCTGAGGCAACGGATAGTGGGTGGGGGTCCCCCTGGGAGGGGAGACCCAGATTAAGGGGGTACTGCTGGGGGGCAGCACCCCAGACAGAAGGGCATGGGGGTGTGGGAGGGACACGGGCCAGTGGCAAGCGGGACATCAGCCTGCAGAGGGTGCTCTGGGCTGGTAGAAAAAGCTAATTCCTGGAGAAACCAGCAGGAGGCGCTGCAGGGTGAGTCCTGCACTGTCACAGGGGCCCAGGGTGGGGGCTGCGGGTCGGGAGTGAGGGGCACTGGCAGAGCTGCTGATGGGGGGCCTGGGGCTGAGCTAGCAGGGGCTGCGGGTCTGGAGTGAGGGGCACCGGCAGAGCTGGGGATGGGAGGGGGCCGGGCCGGAGGGCTGCGGGTCGGGAGTGAGGGGCACCGGCAGAGCTGGGGATGGGAGGGGGCCCGGGCCGGGGGCTGCGGGTCGGGAGTGAGGGGCACCGCAGAGCTGGGATGGGGGGGCCCGGGCCGGGGGCTGCGGGTTGGGAGTGAGGGGCACCGGCAGAGCTGAGGATGGGGGGGCCCGGGGCGGGGGTGGGGGGCTGCGGGTCGGGAGTGAGGGGCACCGGCAGAGCTGGGGATGGGGGGGGCCCGGGGCGGGTGGGGGGCTGCGGGTTGGGAGTGAGGGGCACCGGCAGAGCTGGGGATGGGGGGGCCCGGGCTGGGGGGGCTGCGGTCAGGAGTGAGGGGCACCGGCAGAGCTGCCGATGGGGGGCCTGGAGCTGAGGTAGCAGGGGCTGCGGGTCGGGAGTGGAGGGGCACCGCAGAGCTGAGGGTGGGGGGGCCCAGCTGGGGGGCTGCGGGTCAGGAGTGAGGGGCACCGGCAGAGCTGCCGATGGGGGCCTGGAGCTCAGGTAGCAGGGGCTGCGGGTCGGGAGTGAGGAGCACCGGCAGAGCTGAGGGTGGGGGGGGCCCGGGGCGGGGTGGGGGGCTGCGGGTTGGGAGTGAGGGGCACCGGCAGAGCTGGGGATGGGGGGGCCGGGCCGGGGGGCTGCGGGTTGGGAGTGAGGGGCACCGGGCAGAGCTGGGATGGGGGGGCCCGGCCGGGGGCTGCGGGTGGGAGTGAGGGGCACCGGCAGAGCTGAGGATGGGGGGGGCCCGGGGCGGGGGTGCAGTTTGGGAATGAGGGCACCGGCAGAGCTGCCGATGGGGGGCCTGGAGCTGAGCTAGCAGGGGCTGGGGTCGGGAGTGAGGGGCACTGGCAGAGCTGGGGATGGGGGGGCCCGGGGTGGGGGGCTGCGGGTCAGGAGTGAGGGGCACCGCAGACAGGAGAGGGGTCTTGAGGCAGCCGATCTCGCTCCTGCTCCCCCTGAGAGCGGTTGGTTATTTCACGCCTCAGCACCCCCCAAATGGCTGCAGCTGTAAAGCAGCCGGGGATCCTGGCAGCAGAACAATGTCACTTCCCGCGCTCCCCTCCCCCACCCATCGCCCCGCACTGCCCCCCCCCCGCCCGTCGCTGGCTGCTGGGGGCTCGGGGGAGGGGGGCTCTCTCCCAGGGCTGGGTAGGCCAGCGGGGAGCCACACAGCTGCTATGGCTGGAGCCCCACTGGCTGGGTCCCACCCTGGCTGCTCAAGGCAGCTGTGGCCAGTGGGTAGAACCGTGGGGCCGGGCAACGCTCCCTGAGGCGGCAACTCCCTGGCCGCCGTCCATCCAGGGGCTGCCGAGACCTGGCGGCTGCTTCCTGGGAGCCACGGAAAGCGCTGTGGGGCCCCTGCACCCCAACCCTCAGCCCGGAGCCCCCGCTGCACCCCAACTCGCTCCCTGAGCCTGCACCCCCACACCACCCCCCTGCCCCTCCTGCACCCCAAACTCCTCCCCATCCCAAACTCCTGACCCCCAGCCCAGAGCCCTCACCTCCCCAAACCCCTGTCACAGAGTGTGGGGGAGTCCGGCCCTGCACCCCTCTTCCCCGGATTCACTGGGAGTCTCAGCCAGCAGTAGAACAGAAGGTTTATTAGAGATGCCAGGAACACAGTCCAACCAGAGCTTGTCAGTACAACCAGGACCCCTCAGTCGGGCCCTTCCGGGGGGCAGGGAGCTTAGACCCCAGCCTGGGGCTCCCTGCGTTTCACCCCACAGCTCCAAACTGACACCAGCCAGACAAACCCTCCAGCCGGCTCTTCCCCTCCCCCGGGGCCCCCTCCTCTGCCTGTCCATTCTCCCAGCCAAAAGGTGTCACCTCCCCACCCCCCTCCTGGCTCATGTTACAGCCCCAGGTAAAGTATCAGAGGGGTAGCCGTGTTAGTCTGGATCTCAGAAGCGACAAAGGGTCCTGTGGCCACCTTATAGACTAACAGACGTATTGGAGCAGAAGCTTTCGTGGGTGAATCCCACTTCGCCAGATGCAAGCAGTGGAAATGTCCCCAGTAAAGTATGTCTCAGGTAAGTCTCCCATTCCCAATGCAGCAGGTCCCAGTGAACCACCCCCGCAAGCCTCCCAGGTCAGATCCACCTCGCTCCCTGCTCCCTCACACCCCCCTGCCCCAGCCCTGAGCCCCTCCCCCTCCCGCACCCCAGCCCCTGAGCCCCTCCCCTCCCGCACCCCAGCCCTGAGCCCCTCCCCCTCCCGCACCCCAGCCCTGAGCCCTCCCCTTCCTGCACCCCGACCCCAGCCCTGAGCCCCTCCACACCCCAGCCCTGAGCCCCTCCCCCTCCCGCACCCTGACCCCAGCCCTGAGGCCCCTCCCGCACCCCAGCCCTGAGCCCCCTCCCCCTCCCGCACCCGACCCCCAGCCCTGAGCCCCTCCCCCTCCTGCACCCAAACTCCCTCCCGGAGCCTGCACACCCCCCACACCCCCAGCCTGAGCTGTCACCCGCCCATGCCCCAACTCCCTGCCCCAGCCCAGAGCCCCTTCCTTCACCCAACCCCCTCTCATCCCCAGCCCCACCCAGAGTCTGCGGGCTCCCCCCACATGGTTCTCCACCGATTGCCTGCCCCCAGGCTTCCCCCCCACCTCAACCCCCCCCCCCGCTCTTTAAACCAGCACCTCCCAAAGCCTGGGCTATGCCCCAGGGCAAACGGATCAAGGACAGGTGGGGGGGGGGGGCAGGTCCCTCCACTTCTCCTGGGTCTTTAGTCTCCAGCTCTCCCGAAAGGTGCCAGGCGTAACGGAGGCAGCGCTGGTCTGAAAGTTCAGCTCTGGGTGCGGCCGCCCCGGCTCTCAGTAGGGGCTTGTGACCAAGTGGGAATTTTCTGAAATATGTTTGTCCCGTGTGTGCCTCAGTTTTTCCCCTGTGTGGGGCACTGTTCCCCAGCGGGCGGGAAGGTCTGGGGGCTCTGGGGCAGGCAGAGACACAGCTGCGGATGGCGCCTGGCGGCCTGGGCCCTTAGGTCCCATCTCCAGGCAGCTCTTGAGAAGAGAGGGGCAGATCCATGGCCGGGACGTGGACACCTGGCAACCAACCACCATGGATGGTCCCACCCTCTCTGCAGGGGGCCAAGCCCCATCCCGCAGCTCGGAACAAAGGCCTGGGGGGGGGGGTAAGGGTGGGCTGTGGGGAGCAGTCGGGGGCACCACGGGAGTCTGACAAAGGAGGTCAGACAGTGAGACAGCCAGAGCGTGAACCCAGGGGGTCACTGCAGGAAGCTGGGGATCTCACCCGGGAGCTGACTGAGGAAGGGGGCCAGCCAGCCAGAGCGTGAACCCAGGGGGTCACTGCAGCTGGGCTGGAACCGTCAGTTCTCGGGGCCCCGAGGGGCTGCCTGGGCCGTGTGACTAACAAACCCGCCGGGTGAGTCCCACAGACGCTGGGCGAGGGGCCCTGATCCCTGAGAGGACACGTCTGTCCCAGACTCGCTGCCCGGAGCTCCCGGGGTGGGGCAGGGGGGCTGCAGCCCCAGGGGCCCAGGCTAAGGAGGCAGCGAGGTCACGGGGCTCACCCTGGGGGAAGAGTGGGACCCCCGGGGAGTCTGGCCCACTGAAGGGCCCCTCCCAGAGCCTGTTCCCAGGCTGGGCCCTAGCCCGGGCCCGTGACGGGGCTCACACGGTGCCAGCGATGACGGAGCCTGTCTTCGCTAGGGGTAGGGGACATTCAGCTGCGCTGCTGTCCTGCCCCCCTCCCCCGGGGGGGCTGGTGCTGAGCCCTGCTCAGGCCTAGCCCGGAGCTCCCTGCATCCCCCACAGCCTGGGGCAGCCCCCGGGGGCTCGGCCTGGCGTCAGAGGGGGCCTGCGGCAGGGGCCGGTCTAACGGCAGCAGGGACCAGGCGTCGCCAGGCCCTGGCCATGTTCCCGGCTCATGGGGGCCGGGCCGCCTTGTGCTACAGAGACAGGCTGTAGCCCCCTCCCCCGGGGGGTCGACCTGATCTCCCTATGCGGGGAATGCAGCGCGGCCCCCCCGCCCCAGGGCTTATCTGTGGGCCCAGGCCTGGCGGGGACGGGACAGGAAGAGTGATGAGGAGTCGGGCTGGGCTGGGAGGGGCCCCGGCGGAGCGGCCTGTCTGTGTGGGGCCAGCACAGGGCCCTGCGGGGGCCAGGTGACCATTGGCTCGCCCGTGGGGTCGCCCCACAGCCCAGGATTTCAGGGGCTCTCACCATGTGCGGGATTTGGGGTCTGTGCCAGAGGCCCCATGCCCTCCGGCTACAGATCAGGTGCCCAGACGGGTACTGCCGACCGCCCGGGGCGCCCACCCCACTCTGCTCCTGGGGTGGGATCCAGTGGGGGAAATCCCCTGCGCCCCCCACGCTGCCCCAGCAGACCCCCTTCCTCTCCCCCCGCCCCCCCATCTAGGATGCACCCCATGGCCTGCTCTTACCTCACCCGTTCCCTGGTTAATGCCCCCCCCCCCCTCCCCGACACTGCAGCCTGGTCTCTTTGCAGATACAGATGTGGCTCCCCGGCCCCGGCCCCCAGCATGTGCCCGCTGCTCCCCAGCTCCCCCCCCACAGGATCCAGCTCTCAGCCCAGCGCCAGGAGTCACCTGTGTTTGGTGCAGGGGCCCAGCAAAGCCGACCGCAGCAGCGAGGCTCAGAGCAGCGTCGCGCCCGGGGGTGGGGGGGGAGGGAGTCCCCCAGACAGTCCCCAGCTCCTGCCGCCTGCAGTGATCCTACGGAGCCGTCCCCCACCCCACTCCGGAGAGCAGGGCTCTGACCCTACACTGGGGCCTTCAGAGAGCCCTAAAACCCCCCCCGGCCTCACAGCCTGGGACCCCCCCCCGCTGCCGACAGCCATTTACCATGGGGAAAAGGGGAGCGAGGGACCGGACCCCACAGACACTCACTCGGGGGGGGGGGGGGGGAGAGAGCAGCAAAGAGACTGACCCTCCCCCCACAATACACACAGGGGGCAGAGGGACTGAACCCCCCAGATGCACGGGGGGTGGCAGAGAGCCTGACCCCCCCCCACAACACACACAGGGGGGGTGGCAGAGAGCCCGACCCCCCCACAACACACACAGGGGGGGGGTGGCAGAGAGCCCAACCCTCCCCACAATACACACGGGGGGGTGGCAGAGAGCCCGACACCCCCCCCCACAATACACACAGGGGGGGCAGAGGGACTGAACCCCCAGATGCACGGGGGGTGGCAGAGAGCCCGACCCCCCCAATACACACAGGTGGGGGGCTCCTGGGCATTTCAGCCCCTGTAGGAGGCTGGGTGGTCCCCCCCCCGTGGGGTGCGCTGCGCTCCGGGTCTCTGCAGGGAACGTGTCCTGGGCGCTGGAGCGGAGCCGAGCTCCTGTCTGGAAGGAGGGGGATGGGGGGCATCGGGGCGCAGCTGGGGCAGCGGGGGGGGGGGGAGCAGAGGGGGGGTCACAGGTTTCTTTCCCGGGCCCGGAGCGCTCCCCGTTCCCTGCCCCGGAGAAGGGTCACGTCCAGGGGCAGCGACGCCGCCTCCCCCCGGTCTCGTGGCAGAGCCGCGCCCGGACAGGCGGCCCCGATCGCGGGGTCCCTGCAGCCCCGGCCCCGCGGCCGGCTCCCTGCGCTGTCGGGGGCGATGGGGCGGCGGGCGGGGGAATAGGACGGGGCTGGAGGGAGGGGGGTGTAGGGGATTTAAGGGGGGATGGAGGGAGGGATGGAGGGGAATGGAAGGGGATAGGGGGATGCAGGAGGGATGGAGGGAGGGAGAGGGATAGGGGAGGGGGATGGGGGGTTGGAAGGAGGGGGATAGGGGGATGCAGGGGGATGGATGGAGGGGGATAG
This sequence comes from Chelydra serpentina, assembly GCA_037349315.1. Taxonomy (NCBI): domain Eukaryota; kingdom Metazoa; phylum Chordata; order Testudines; family Chelydridae; genus Chelydra; species Chelydra serpentina. The sequence goes on from JBAIAC010000293.1 coordinate 77,928, forward strand.
AGGAGGGGGATAGGGGGGGTTGGAAGGAGGGGGATGGGGGTTGGAAGGAGGGGGGACGGGGGAGGGATGGAGGGGAATAGGGGGGTTGGAAGGAGGGGGATAGGGGGATGAAGGGGGATGGAAGGAGGGGAGGGATGGAGGGAGAGGGATAGGGGAGGGGGGGTTGGAAGGATGGGGGGACGGGGGAGGGATGGAGGGGAATAGGGGGGTTGGAAGGAGGGGGATAGGGGGATGCAGGGGGGATGGATGGAGGGGGATAGAGGAGGGGGATGGGGGGTTGGAAGGAGGGGGGGACGGGGGAGGGATGGAGGGGGATAGGGGAGGGGGATAGAGGAGGGGGGGTTGGAAGGAGGGGGATGGGGGGTTGGAAGGAGGGGGATTGGGGGGGTTGGAAGGAGGGGGACGGGGGAGGGATGGAGGGGAATAGGGGGGTTGGAAGGAGGGGGATAGGGGGATGCAGGGGGGATGGATGGAGGCGGATAGAGGGGTCCCGGGGGGCAGGCTGTGGGGCGGATCTCAGAAGGGCCGGCGGCTCCTTTTACCTCTTGAGGCGCCGGGTGCCGGTGCTGCGGCTGCCCCGGGCGCTCACCAGGCGAGCGGTCTCCGGGTCCCCGGCCCCAGACGCCGGGTCCATCTCGGCTCCGGAGGCTGCGCCCTGGGAGCGCGGGTCGAGTCCCGCCAGCTCCGGGGGGCTGCGAGCGGCGCGGCTGCGGGCCAGGTGTGTGCGGGCAGCGGTGCCCGCAGAGCCCCGCCCCTTCCCGCTGGGCCCCGCCCCCGGGGCTGGGCCCCGCCTCCCCAGCCAAAGCTCCGCCCCTACATCTGGACTCACGTCCCCGGTCCCCTCCAGGCGGAGCCGCACCAGAGGCGCGGCACCAGCCCCACACCTAAGTCGAAGCAACTCCCGGCCGCCGGCCACAAGCCTTACCGCCAGAGCTCCGCCCCCATTGCTGGAGCCCCGCCCCCAATTCTGAGACCCCGCCCACAGAGCCGGAGCTCCGCCCCCCATTGCTGGAGTCCCGCCCCGTGCCCCGCCCCCATGGCTGAGACTCCGCCCATAGAGCCAGAGCCCCGCCCCCAGGGCTGGAATGAGACGCCCTACCTAACACACCTTTCGCCCCCAGCACTGGGGCCCCACCCACAGAGCTAGTGCCACGCCCCCAGACAGTGCTGGGGTCCCGTCCAGCAGTGGGGTGGGACCCTGTCCTGTTCCCGAAGCTGCACGAGTCCCTAAGGCAGCAAGAGCCACGCCCCTTCGGGGCAGCCCTCGGGGGGTGCGCGGCGTGGGGGAGTGAAGAGACCAGTGGGAGAAGAGCTGGGGCGTGGGGGAGGGGGCATGTGCCCCCCATGCATGGCAGATGGGGTGGTGGGGGTGGTTGGCATAGTAACTCTGGTGCGCTCCAGGATTTGTTGTGAGGGACATGTGGGGGGACAGGGGAAGGGGGTAGGTGCCCCCTGGATGGGCACGAGGAGCACAGTGCTTCCTCGTTGACCCCCAATTAGTGGGGGGAGCAGGCACCCCTTAGTTGGCAGCGGGAGACACAGTGTCACTGCTGGGGGGGAGTGAGAGACACTGCCCCCTGGCTGGTTGCTTGGGGCTTGTTGCCCTCTGGCTGGACAGAGGGGGGAAAGCAGTTGGGAGGCACAGTGCTAGGGAAGGGGGAGGGGGCTGTCACGGAGTATGGGGGAGTCAGCGCCTGCACCCCTCTTCCCTGGATTCACTGGGAGTCTCAGCCAGCCAGTAGAACAGAAGGTTTATTAGAGATGCCAGGAACACAGTCCAACCAGAGCTTGTCAGTACATCCAGGACCCCTCAGTCGGGTCCTTCTGGGGGGCAGGGAGCTTAGACCCCAGCCTGGGGGCTCCCTGCATTTCACCCCACAGCTCCAAACGGGGCAGGGAGGCCAGACCCTGTCTGCCTCTCTCCCCTCTTCTCCGGCCAGCTCCAAACTGAAACTATCCAGCCCCTCCTCCCCCTTTGTCTCTTCCCGGCCCAGGAGGTCACCTGATCCCTTTGTTCCAACACCTTCATCTCTCACCTTTGCAGGGGAGGGGCCGGGCCATCTGTTGCCAGGAGACAGGGCCATTCTCTGTGTCCAGGCCCCTGCCCTAGGGCTCTGTAACAATCCTGCACCCTTGTTCCACCCCCCCAGACAGTCAAGCACTCCATAGGGGAAACCGAGGCACCCACACAGTACTCAGGGAAACCTTAACAACAGTCCTAGTTTGTCACATCGGGATCGGGAGACACTGCCCACAGGCTGGTTGCTTGGGGCTTGTTGCCCTCTGGCTGGACAGAGGGGGGAAGCAGTTGGGGGGCACAGTGCTAGGGAGGGGGGAGGGGGCCACATGGCAGGCTGGACAGTGGGGGGGGGGGTGAGGAGGGGTCGTGGATCCACAGGGTCTGGTCTCTGCCCAGCCTGTGACCAGTCCCTTGGGAGTGACCCCTTTGGTGGGCCGGGCCCCAGGAACCCACACAGTTCTGCAGGGGCAGGTCTGTGGCCTCCGAGACTGGGCCCCAGCGACCCCCAAATCTCATGCTTCAGGGATTCAGCTGGTCTCCTGTAGGCATCAGGAAAGACAGAGCCCTCCCCGCGATGCATTCTGGGCATTATGTTTTCCGTGTCAGCGATTGGCCATGGCTGGAGATGGGACCCCACCGGGATGGAATTGTCCTTCACAGCTGCTCGGCTGGTGCGTCTTGCTCAGGTGCTCGGGGGCAAACTGACCATTTTTGGGGTCAGGAAGGAATTTTACTGTAGGGACCTTGGGTTTTTTCCCACCGATCTCTGCAGCATGAGGCCTGGGTCACTTTCTAGACTCATCTGCGGGGGTGTCACCGAATCAATTCCCTGCCATTGCAGGGCCTCGGTGCACCTCAGTCCCTCTGATTCTCTGCCTGTGCAGGACAAGAGTTAGTCCCCAGATGGTCTAATCCAGGTGATTGGGCCCTTTGCGGGCGTAACTGGGAGGGGTGGGGGCGTAGTGGCCTGGGATGTGCAGGAAGTCAGATCAGCTGATCTGGTGGTTCCTAAAGGGCCACGACCTTCCTCCTCTTCTGCGCCTATGAAGCAGCCCTACTCTGGGGAGACCATTCAGAGACTGTTCCCCAAGTTACACCAGGGGTGTTTTCTCAAGGGGAGAGGGATGGAAAGTCTCTCTCCTGTGGGGGGCCAGAGAAGGGAAAGAACCATACACACCACGCAATTTTGGAAGGGATGCTAATCAGCCGTGGTGGATTAGCCACTGGGCCAAGGGGGACTGTGTCCAGGGGCCCTGGCCAATGGGGACCCCTGGAAAAATGGGCACCCACACACCCCAACTCGCTCCACCCACCTGGTGCTCCCACCGGGGAGCGGGGGAAGCCCCTGCACCCTGACCCCGCTCCCTGACAGGAGCACCAGAGGTGCGGGGGGCTGCAGGCGGAAGAGTTGGGGAGGGGCCCCCACTTGGTCTTGCCCAGGGCCCCACAAACCCCTAATCTGCTGGCGGGGGAGAGGCGCTGGGGCATGGGAGGGAGCTGACTGCTGGTGGGTGTTAAGCACCCACTAATGTTTTCCCCGTGGGTGCTCCAGCCGTGGGTGCTCCAGCCCTACAGGGGCTGCTCCCGAGGGCTCTGCCGGCCCCAGAACCGAGTTTCTCACCCGGGCAGCTCTTACGGGCTGCGAGCAGTCGAAGGGCAATGGGGAGCTGAGGAGCAGCTGCAGCCCCGGGGCCCCAGGCCCCAGCAGCAGCAGGAGGAGATGGGGGAGCACCGCGGCCGCCTGCACCATGGCACCAGCCAGAACAGCAGCCCCCTGCATTGCCTGGCTCCGCCTCTGACCTGGCCAGGGGGCGGGGCCTCAGGGGGCAGAGGAGGAGGCGGAGCTGGCACTTGCTGGAGGAGGAGCAGGGGGTGGGGGTCACAGACAGGGGCACAGCCCAGGACCCTGGGCTCTGCCACAAAAAAATTAAAAATTCTGCGCACAATATTTTCAAATTCTGCAAAATTCTGCATATTTTATTTGTCAAAATAACACATTAGAATCACTCCAGTTTCAATTGTTTTTGGTCATTTATTGCAAAATACCTGTCAGCACGTGTCCGTAACAATACTGACAACAAAAAAGATTCAGGAAAGGTTTTTTGACAAATAGATTCCTTACCAGGCATATTAAAACAGAACTCTGAGTAATAATTTGTTTAAACTACAATACAGAACCGTATTTCCCACCCCCCTCAGAAGCAGGGCACAGGCTGGGGGGAGTCGGGGTAATGGAGGTGCGGAGGGAGAGGGAAGTAAATTGCTGGGAAGGAGCCTGGGAGTGAACCTGGAGGGATGTTGGGTGAGAGTAGGAAAAGAAGGGAACAGGTATTTTGGTGGGGGAGGTATTCCCCCATGCAGACCCTGGCAGACCCCTAGTCTCTCCCATTCAGTCAGGCACACCTACCCCTGTCCCCATGTGTCCCTCCACCCCCACTCAGACACCCACTCCCCCCATCCCCATGTGGCCCTGCATCTCCCCTCACCTGTGGCCCTGTGCCTCCACTCCCATTCAGCCCCCTTCCCCAGTCTGTCCTCCCCCACTAGCCTTTATGAGCCCCTGTCTTACCCCATAGCACCCTAAGTTGTCTGTCTCCCCATAGCCGCTGTCTCCTGACCTGGCCTGACCCGCACTGTGAAGAAGGAAGGCTCTTTCTCTTCCCTAGCTGGCCAGGAGATAATGCTCTGTTCTAGTACCACAGCGCCTTCTGGTGGGCAAAACCCAGAACTGTATCAACTTTCCGGCAGAAGCTTTTTCTGCACAATAATTTAAAAATATGTGTGGCTTATTAATTATGCGCATGTGCAGTGGTGCAGAATCCCCCCCGGGGTAATCTCCCCTCTCTTGCTTTCCTGACAGCTGGGATCCAGCTCAGGACAGGGCAGACGTGCCCTGGTTAGACACAGGAGAGCCTGGTGCTCAGAGACATGGGATGTGTCTGGTGTGTGCCTGAGCTAGGCATGTGCGAGCAGACACCAGCCTGGGCTGTTGTGCCCCTTGCACGCCTGTCTGCTCCCTGTGTCGCTGTGAGAGCTCCCGGGGACAGAGCGCGTCACAGGGAAGTGGACGGGATTACGCACATCAGCCATGGCTGGGCAACCAGGGAGACCAGCGAGAGGCACCAAACTAACTGGGCAGAGAGTGTTTTTTATCTCTGATCCGGATTCTGTGTGCAGGGACCTTGCTGTGGATTCTGGCCTGGGAGTCACTGCGGGGCGGTGACGGTCACTCCGTGACATGGTTCTGCAAGTCTTCTACCACTTTCTCCCCGGGGGCAGCTTCACCCGATTTGCCGATTACAGGTTCATCCACAGGGCCCGGCTCAACTGCGTCCGCTGAACGGAGCCGTCTGCCGCAGGTGTGACAGGTAGGGTCACAGAGACCCCCTTGGAACTGTCACCTGATGTGCTGGAATTACCTCTGAGCCAGTTTTCCCTGCCATCTTGGGACTTCAGAACCCCGTCTTGTTGAGCCAGACACGCCAATTTGCTGGAACACACCCAGATCTGATCCACACCCCCAAAGCTGCAGGCTTTAACTGAAAACCACTCAGCAGGTCACCTATCTCCAGCATCCAGACACCCAGCTCCCAATGGGATCCAAACCCCAAATAATTCCGTTTTAATTTGTGTAAAGCTTATATAGGGTAACCTCAGAAATTGTTCACCCTCTATAACACTGATAGAGAGATATGAACAGCTGTTTGCTTCCCCAGGTATTAATCACTTGCTCTGGGTTTGTTAATTAACAAAAGTGATTGTATTAAGTATAAAAAGTAGAATGTAAGTGGTTTCAATTACAGACAGAACAAAGTAAGTTACAAAGTAAAATAAAACAAAACACACAAGTCTAAGCCTAATACATTAAGAAACTGAATACAGGTAATATCTCACCCTCAGAGATGGGCCAATAAACTTCTTTCACAGACTAGACTCTTTTCTAGTCTGGCCCCAGTCCTTTCCCCTGATACAGTCCTTGTTAGTTCCAGCTTGTGACGAACTAGGACTGTTGTTAAGGTTTCACTGAGTACTGTGTGGGTGCCTCGGTTTCCCCTATGCAGTGCTTGAGTATCTAGGTGGTGGGACAACGGTGCATGATTGTTACAAAGCCCTAGAAGGCAGGGGTGGGCAGAGGCCGGGACACAGAGAATGGCCCTGTCTCCTGGCAACAGATGGCCCGGCCCCTCCCCTGCAAAGGTGAGAGCTAAAGGTGTTGGAACAAAGGGATCAGGTGACCTCCTGGCCCGAGAAGGAGACAAAGGGGGAGGAGGGGCTGGACAGTTTCAGTTTGGAGCGGGCTTGGGAAGAGGAGGGGAGAGGGGCAGACAGGGTCTGGCCTCCCTGCCTCCGTTTGGAGCTGTGGGGTGAAATGCAGGGAGCCCCAAGCTGGGGTCTAAGCTCCCTGCCCCCCGGAAGGGCCCGACTGAGGGGTCCTGGATGTACTGACAAGCTCTGTTTGGATTGTGTTCCTGGCATCTCTAATAAACCTTCTGTTCTACTGGCTGGCTGAGACTCCCAGTGAATCCGGGGAAGAGGGGTGCAGGCGCTGACTCCCCCATACTCCGTGACAACTGGTGGCAGCGGTGGGATGTTCTGCACCCCGTGGAAGGCGCTTCCTGCAGTAAGTGACTGGGGAGCAGTAGAACGAAGGGGTGCTAACGAGGACCAGGCGTGCTGAAGGCTCACAGAGGAGCGGTTTCGGGGAGCGGAGGAGCTACGCTTAACCCCTGGGAGTGTGTGACCAGCGAGAAGGACTGTGCAAGGATGGGGTCCCCCTGGGGGCTGCAGTGAGCAGTCCCAGGGGCGGAGGAGCCTGCGGCTTGGCCCTGGGAGAGAGAAGGATTTTTGCAGTGACAGGGTTCCCCTGGGGGTGCCGTGAGCGGAGCCAGGGGCGGAGGAGCTGCAGCTCGACCCTGGCAAAGAGGCGGTGACCTGGAGAAGGGCTGGCACACTTGGGGTTCTTCCTGGAAACCGTGGGGAGCTAAGAGCACACAGGCCTGCGGATCCACAGCAACTTGGGAGCAGTGACGTGATGGCCTATCGCCTTCTCCTTAAGAAGAGCATTGTAACCCTGTGCAAAAAGAGAGGGATACGCATTGGGAAGCTCACTAAAGCCCAGTTAATCGTGCAGCTGGAGGAGGATGACCACTCTAAGGAGCAGATTCTTGTCCCGATGGGGCTACAGCAGGATCTGGGAGCAGCTGGAGTGATAGCCTGGCATCCCCAAGAGTCTGGTCCCCAACCAGACGGGGGTATTCACAATCGGGTTCCCCAGCAGGGGATCGGAGACGGATGGGACTGGAGATGAGTCCGAGAGAGCAAGAGGACAGTGAGAGATAGCGAGAGCCCAAGAAAGACCTACAGGAGAAGCAGCAGCAGCAGCAGCAGCAGCAGCGTGAACTGGTGGTGGCGGAATGGAGAGGCATAGGGGACTGGCCAGGGGCGAGTGGGAATAGACCCCGGGGTGCCAGCTCCGCAAGGAACCTCGATCCTAAATTGCTGCCCCTGGTTAAGGAGGGTGGGGATGTGGAGGCCCACCTCACTGCCTTGGAGCAGGTTGGTGATTGGAACCAGGGAGACCCTGCGGAAAAGCCCCGGGATCTAACCCCCTTGCTGGGTCCCAAGGCCATAAACTCCGTCAGCCAGATGGGTGGGATGGTGGACGGATTTCCACTCCTGGCCCTGGACTCAAGCCCTATGGACCCCCAGTGGGAGCGGAAGGTGATGGTCAATGGAGAGACATTCTTGGGGTGGCGAGACCCCGGGACAGAGAGAACTGTGGTCAGGCCCCGGGTGGTGCACCCCCACCCGATGCTGAGGGGCTGTGTGACCTGGGTGAGGGTCCCAGGGATGGACCCATTCGCCCTGCCTATGGCCCAGATCCCTGTGCAGACCCAGGAGGGGTCGGGCTGCCTGGTGGTTGGGGTTCTCCAGGATATCATCTGTGAGGTGCTGTTGGGGGGTGACTGTGTATCTTTGGGACAGGATCCAGGCCCTGGCCCTGTAACGGCCGAGGATTTGAATTTGAACCCAGGGAACCAATTGGCTAACAGGGAAATGGTCAGTGAAAATGCAAATGACCTGGCTGGCAGTGGGGAGGAGCTGCCAGGCCCCGGTTCCCTGCCTGCCTGTAACCAGACCCCTAGGGCGGGGTGGGACAGAGAGATGCTCCCCACCCCCCTGCACACCCACGCTGGCTCTGATGCGGAGAGCAAAGCAGGGAGCTCGCTGCCTGGCCCCACAGGGACAGCCAGGGCAGCGCTGAACACCGGGGAGAGCGGAGACCCCAGCTGAGTGGGGGAACACACAGGCAGGGCAGGACGGCTGCCAACCAGGCTTGGCTGGTCCAGAGGTGCTGCCGGGAAGTGATTCCACGGCAGGGAGGGAGCCACCAGGGACAGGGCTCAGTGGGGCGGTGACCCCAGGCCTGGCCAGTGAGCTGCAGAAGGATACCTCCAGGGAGAAGCGAAGGGAACTTGCTGGCCACAGCGCTGTAAACCCCCTTGGGGAAGACTGCAGAGACAGATCCCTGTGGGAGAAGGGATTCCTGTGCCGGGAATGGGCTTCCCACGGGGAAGTGGAACTGTGGGGAACCAGGAGGCAGCGGGTGGGGCCCCAGAAGTATCATCACCGGCTATTGTACCTGGCCCAGGGTAAGGGAGAAGATCCCTGGAGGTCCCTGCCCATCAGAGAGGAACCTTTCCAGAAGGTGGCTATGGATAGAGTGGGGGTCCCCAGCAAGGTCCGTACACACCAGGGATCCGAGGTCATGTCAGCCCTGTCCCGGGGCGTGTGGGAGAAAGGTGGGGTCTGGCCCACCTGGGCCTCTGCATATCACCCTCAGTCCAACGGGCTGGTGGAGAGACTTCAGGGGACCGTGAGGCTGATGCTGAGGACTTGTATAAATCAGCACCCACAGGACTGGGACAAGTACCTACCCCACCGATGGCACAGGGAAGTGCCCCAGGAATCACCAGGGGGCTTCCCTTTCAAGCTGTGGTATGGGAGGAGAGTAAGGGGACCCCTAGAACCGGTAAGGGATGATTGGGAGGAGAAGGGGGAAGACCCCCTGGTGGATCTCTCCCTTGAGATGGGAGCCCATCCTCCCAGCAGGTGTCCCCCATTCAGAGTAACTGGGAAAACAGCCCGGAACCTGGAGAGAGAGGCCAAGGACAGGCTGGCTTTAGAGGTGAACCAGTCACTCAACAGCCCAGGGCTGGCCAAGGTGGAGGCGATCAGAGATTGGCCTGTTCCCCAGACCAAGAAACAGGTCCAGGCTTTAGCGGGATGGCGGGGTACTACCAGAGGTTTGTACCCCCCTTTAGCTCCCTAGCTGCCCCCATCACAGAGCTAGGTAAGAAGGGGAAGCCAGACGAGGCGGTCTGGACCGAGCAGGGCCAGAGGGCTCTCTGTGCGCTGAAGGAGGCTCTAATCCAGGGGCCGATAAATTGAGTAAACCCAGACCGGGCCAAGCCCTGTACAGTGTTCACCGAAGCCTCAGACACAGGGCTGGGCGCAGTGCTGATGCAGGCCTATGCGAAGCGGGGGGAGACACCCCATTGGGTATCTGAGCAAGGAGCTGCTGCCCTGGAGGCAGAACGGTCAGGCCATAGAGAGGGAATGCCTGGCCATGGTGCAGGCCCTTAAGAAGCAGCAGCCGGATCTATTTGGGTGGCGCTTTACGGGGTATATTCACCACCTCGCCCCGATGTGGCTGCATCCAGGAAAAGGAGCCGATGCCGAGCGGCTGGTGACAGAGACACGTGGGCAGAGAGGGGACCAGATCAAGAGGGAGGCTCTTAACCAAGAGAGCCCGAATTACAGCCCCCCAGACTGGAGCGCTGGGAGAAGACCTGATCTCAGCTTGAACCCCAGGGGTTTTGGGATGGGAAAAGGGCACGGGCCGCATAAACCTTCCCACATGCGGCCTGCGGGTGCCATCAAGCCCACCCGACCTAAGGGAGCACGTGGAACTGTAACGGCCTGGTGTGACCAGGTTCGAACTTCCCCAGGTCACTGGCTAAAGTGACCCGCTCAGTTCGGTCTCGAGGGGGGGAGAGATGTGACGAACTAGGTCTGTTGTTAAGGTTTCCCTGAGTACTGTGTGGGTGCCTCGGTTTCCCCTATGCAGTGCTTGAGTATCTAGGTGGTGGGACAACGGTGCATGATTGTTACAAAGCCCTAGAAGGCAGGTGTGGGCAGAGGCCGGGACACAGAGAATGGCCCTGTCTCCTGGCAACAGATGGCCCGGCCCCTCCCCTGCAAAGGTGAGAGCTAAAGGTGTTGGAACAAAGGGATCAGGTGACCTCCTGGCCCGAGAAGGAGACAAAGGGGGAGGAGGGGCTGGACAGTTTCAGTTTGGAGCTGGCTTGGGAAGAGGAGGGGAGAGGGGCAGACAGGGTCTGGCCTCCCTGCCCCCGTTTGGAGCTGTGGGGTGAAATGCAGGGAGCCCCAAGCTGGGGTCTAAGCTCCCTGCCCCCCGGAAGGCCCGACTGAGGGGTCCTGGATGTACTGACAAGCTCTGGTTGGACTGTGTTCCTGGCATCTCTAATAAACCTTCTGTTCTACTGGCTGGCTGAGACTCCCAGTGAATCCGGGGAAGAGGGGTGCAGGGCCGGACTCCCCCATACTCCGTGACACAGCTCATATGGTAACTTAGGGTTTTCTCATGACTGGCAGCCCCCTTTGTTCTGTTCCACTCCCTTTATAGCTTTGGCACAAGTGGGGAATCTTTTGTCTCTCTCAGGCCCCACCTCTCCTTCTAAATGGAAAAGCACCAGGTTTAAGATGGATTCCAGTACCAGGTGACATGGTCACATGTCCTGTGAAACCCCCAAGCCTCCATTCTTCTGGGCCTGACTCACAGGAAGGCAAGAAGGCAACAAGTAAACAGAGCTATTTACAACCAATTGTCCTGGTCAATGGGAGCCCTCAAGATTTCAAGCCATTATTAATGGCCACACTTTGCATAGTTACAATAGGACTTTAGAGTAATACTTCATATTTCTAGCTTCAGATACAAGGATGATACTTTCATACAAATAGGATGAACACAGTCAGTAGATTATAAGCTTTGTAATCATACCTTACAAGAGACCTTTTGTATGGCGCATATCGCAGTTACTTTATACTTACACTCATTAGCATCTTTCCATAAAACGTCACAACGGGAATCGGGAAAAGCAAAGCGATGCAGGAAGTGCGGCTATGCCAACGACGCTGCCCCACGTCCTGTGTAGCTGCAAGGCCCATGCCAGAGCCTGGGAGCTGCACCACAACGCCATCGACGATCGCCTGGTCAGAGCCATCCCACCCCCCGTGGGGAACGTTGCCGTGAACTCCGCCATCCCCGGAACCGACAGCCGACTGCGGCCGGACAGCGTCAGCACCAGCGAGGACCGGAAGAAGATCATCATGGTGGACGTCACAGTGCCCTTCGGGAACAGGACAGTAGCGTAGCCGGGGGGGGGGCAGGGGGAGCGGCCGCTCCCCCTTGGGCAGAATCGGCGGAAGCGGCGCCTTTTTTTAGCAGCACTAAAAAAAGGCGCCGCTTCTTTTTAAGCGCCGCTTCTTGCACTCACCCAGCAGCGCTCCGGGGTGGGGCCCCGCAACGTCACCCGGCGTCGGGGGCGGGGCACGGCAATGTCACCCGGCGTCCGGGGCGGGGCCCCGCAACCGTCACCCGGCGTCGGGGGCGGGGCCCGGCAACGTCACCCGGCGTCGGGGGCGGGGCCCGGCAACGTCACCCGGCGTCGGGGGCGGGGCCTCGCAACGTCACCCGGCGTCGGGGGCGGGGCCCGGCAACGTCACCCGGCGTCCGGGGCGGGGCCCGGCAACGTCACCCGGCGTCGGGGGCGGGGCCTCGCAACGTCACCCGGCGTCGGGGGCGGGGCCCCGCAACGTCACCCGGCGTCGGGGGCGGGGCCCCGCAACGTCACCCGGCGTCGGGGCGGGGGCCCCGCAACGTCACCCGGCGTCGGGGGCGGGGCCTCGCAACGTCACCCGGCGTCGGGGGCGGGGGCCCGGCAACGTCACCCGGCGTCGGGGGCGGGGCCCGGCAACGTCACCCGGCGTCGGGGGCAGGGCCGCAACGTCACCCGGCGTCGGGGGCAGGGCCTCGCAACGTCACCCGGCGTCGGGGGCAGGGCCTCGCAACGTCACCCGGCGTCGGGGGCAGGGCCTCGCAACGTCACCCGGCGTCGGGGGCAGGGCCCCGCAATGTCACCCGGCGTCGGGGGCGGGGCACGGCCCGCCCCCAACGCCAGGCGTCAGCCCCCACCAGCACCACCGGAAGCGCGCCTGTACAGGGGGAGGCGCCTTTTTATGGGGCCGCTCCCCTGCGCTCCGGACCTGGCTGCGCTACTGGAACAGGACCCGGCCTTCCATGACGCCCGAAGTCGAGAGCTGGAGAAATACGCCCCCCGGCCGACACCCTGAGAGCTGGGGGTTACCAGGTCCAGACACACGCGATGCTCGTCGGAGCCCTGGGCTCATGGGACCCCAGTACCGAGCGAGTGCTGAGAGAATGCGGAGTCGGTCAATGCTACGCTCGGCTGATGCAACTCAGGGTGTCGGACGCCATCAGGTGGTGGAGGGACATCGACACAGAACACATCACCGGACATCGCAATACCAGGAGAGAGGAGCTGGAGGCCGATGAGACGCGCAGTGGGGAAAGTAACTGAAATACTTCCTGACAGACTGTATTTCTAATGCACGACCTGCCTAATTCTCAGTTACTGAGGGGCAATCTCCACTCCTGGCTCTATTTGCTTTCCACAACCAACTCTCTGTACAACTTCTCATGAGTGATGTACCCGAGTTTTCGGCTCCAAATATTTAAACTGTATCATGAAATCTATTCACCTACCTTTGGGTTATTGCTGATTATGCACTATATGTATCATATGACTTTTAAAAACAAACTTTGTGGCTAATCTAAGCGCTATACCCAGATGTGGTGAGGCCCCACTGGTGAGGCCCCAAGGGTCGGTGCTGGGCCCCAAGGGTCGGTGCTGGGGCCGGTTTTGTTCAATATCTTCATCAACGACCTGGAGGATGGTGTGGACTGCACCCTTAGCAAGTTTGCAGATGACACTAAACTGGGAGGAGTGGTTGATACACTGGAGGGTAGGGATAGGATACAGAGGGACCTAGACAAATTAGAGGATTGGGCCAAAAGAAATCTGATGAGGTTCAACAAGGACAAGTGCAGAGTCCTGCACTTAGGACGGAAGAATCCCATGCACTGCTATAGACTAGGGACCGAATGGCTGGGCAGCAGTTCTGCAGAAAAGGACCTAGGGGTTACAGTGGACGAAAAGCTGAATATGAGTCAACAGTGTGCCCTTGTTGCCAAGAAGGCTAACGGCATTTTGGGCTGTATAAGTAGGGGCATTTCCAGCAGATCGAGGGACGTGATTATTCCCCTCTATTCGGCACTGGTGAGGCCTCATTTGGAGTACTGTGTCCAGTTTTGGGCCCCACACTACAAGAAGGATGTGGATAAATTGGAAAGAGTCCAACGGAGGGCACAAAAATGATTAGGGGGCTGGAGCACATGACTTATGAGGAGAGGCTGAGGGAACTGAGATTGTTTAGCCTGCAGAAGAGAAGAGTGAGGGGGGATTTGATAGCTGCTTTCAACTACCTAAAAGGGGTTCCAAAGAGGATGGATCTAGACTGTTCTCAGTGGTAGAAGATGACAGAACAAGGAGTAATGGTCTCAAGTTGCAGAGGGGGAGGTTTAGGTTGGATATTAGGAAAAACTTTTTCACTAGTAGGGTGGTGAAGCACTGGAATGGGTTACCTAGGGAGGTGGTGGAGTCTCCTTCCTTGGAGGTTTTTAAGGTCAGGCTTGACAAAGCCCTGGCTGGGATGATCTAGTTGGGGTTGGTCCTGCTTTGAGCAGGGGGTTGGACTAGATGACGTCCTGAGGTCCCTTCCAACCCTGAGATTCTATGATTCTATGATTCTAATCCAAGGTTTTTCCTATTAGGCCAGGTCTACACTGCGGGGCCGGGGGCAGGGGCGGGGGTTGACCTATGATACGCAACTTCAGGGAGGAGGTGGAATCTCCATCCTTAGAGGTTTTTAAGGCCCAGCTTGACAAAGCCCTGGCTGGGATGATTTAGTTGGGGTTGGTCCTGCTTTGAGCAGGGGATTGGACTAGATGACCTCCTGAGGTCTCTTCCAACCCTAATCTTCTATGATTCTATGATTCTATGTACAGACACACTTTTCTCAACCTGTGTATTATAGAATGTTAACATGAGCTTGAATCAAAGTTTTCAATCTGTTCTGATCAGTTTAATATCTGACACCTTCTCTAGCTAAGAACTCCGTATTCACTGGGTTGTTGGAGCAGGGAGATGGAAGAGGAGCGTGATCTGTTCCACTCCACACAGTCACCCGATATCGCAGCGCTGCTGGGAATGGTGCACTTCCCCTCGGGGAGAATAAACTGGTTGAAAACCAGAATTGGTTTAGCTCTGTTTGTCTGACAGGATTGATTTGATTACAGCTTTGTTCTGAAATCTTTATGCTTCTGGTTTATTTATGATGAAATATTGTTACAAGCGTCTGTTGTAATTCTGTGTGAGTGTACAGATGTGAGCTGCTGTGTGCTCCTGGCGGATTGTTTAACAATCTGGGATCCGCTTTGTGCTGTGAGTGTTTTCAGCAGCGTGAGGAATGAGTGTCGGACTGAGGGTCTGTCACGGGGAGAATACTTATTCTTTTATAATTCTGACGGTCACATGTATAGAACCTGTGTATTAGATCGTTTTAACATTAACTTTAATAACATTTTAAAATCTGTTCTTAGCTTAATTACTGAGGCAGAAACTGCACCTAGTGGAGGACTCGACCTGCTATCCCGAGGAAGACTGACAATGAATTCTATTGCTCCTGCTTCAAAAGCAGATCTTCATACTGCTTCCACAGACACCTCCAACTGCCGCTCGGACCGCTGCTGCTCCGCGGAACGGCCCATCGGGAACAGCCTCTAAAAAGACCCTCAGCACTTCCAGGAGGTCGCAGATGAGCAGCGTGGATGGGACAAGCAGCACTTCCTCGAAGAAAACCCGTGGAGACGCTGTTGCAGGGAGATCTTGCAGCACACACATCGTCTGGCCTGCTGCTCAGGAGAAGGACGCTACAGGAGAATTTCTCCCACCTCCTCCACTGCCCAGGATCCCGATGCTGGTCATTGTCCTGCTGTGCTGGAGAGACCAGCATCTCCTCAGAAACCATCTGGCGGGACCTCAACACCTCACTAGATGCCTGCCCAGCTGGACCTCTCCATACTGCTCTCCCTGAGCCACGAGAACCATCTAACGGGTCTGCTGGTACAACTGAAGCCTGTGGTTAGATGTTCGGCTGTGTGTGTGTGTTCTCCCTGTGTGTTGCCCCAGCTCTGCGCAGACAGCAGGCACGGCAGACCTCGAGCAAACTGACCAATGACCACAAGATCCGTTAAGGTACGAAGGCGCAGAATTTACATTTTGTGTTGCAGAGTTTTTAATTTTTTGGTACAGAATTCCCCCAGGAGTAGGAGATGCAGGGTGTCCTACTGAGGGCAGGTTTTGGGGGTCGCACAATTCGTTCCAAAGAGCGGAGTAGTTGGGACAGTCACTACATTAGAGTAAAACAGAGCTCGGGCCATTTATGCGTGGGATCGTATTATGGGTTTTCCTGTGATGGTGAGAGACCAGGGGCAGTGCCAGGCTCTTCCCGGTCGGGGGCTGAGTTGGGCTAGACAGAAAATTGGAGGGGTTCACCCCCCCCCCAAGGCCCTGCTCCTGTCTGGGACCCCACCCCCTGCTTCTCCCCCAGCAAGTGCCAGCCCGGTCTCCTTCTCTCTCCTGAGGCCCCGCCCCCTGGCCAGGTCAGAGGCGGAGCCGGGCAGTGCAGGGGGCTGCTGTTCTGGCTGGTGCCATGGTGCAGGCGGCCGCGGTGCTCCCCCATCTTCTCCTGCTGCTGGGGCCTGGGGCCCCGGGGCTGCAGCTGCTCCTCAGCTCCCCGTCGCCCTTCGACTGCTCGCAGCCCGTAAGAGCTGCTCAGGTGAGGAACCCGGTTCTGGGGCCGGCAGAGCCCTCGGGAGCCCGACACAGGGTCAGGTCACTGTAAGCTGCCTGGTGTCGACTGAGCTCTCCAAGTGCCTTCGCTTGTACGTGCCTCCTGCATGTTGCTGCAGGTTTCCAGTGCCGACCTGCCCGTAGCCTGCCTGAGAGCACCCAGACCTTTCCACCCACTGGGGAACAATTCAGCATACGGGGAAACTGAGGCACACATCGGCATCATCAAAACATTACCAAAAATTCCCACTCTGTCACTCAAGGACATTGACTGCTGATGACCTCAGCAGGGGAGTGGGACAACATTCCTCAGCCCAGCCAGACGGAGCTGATACTGGGAACTAGGAACAGTTCAACCAGCTCCACTGCTCAAGTCTGAATGGGCACCTGAGGAGAACAAAGTACTGGGAGGTGTGAGGGGGGATAAGAGCTGGGACTAGGGGGAGTAGGGCGGGGCTCTCACCTGTCGCAAGGAAGAGGGAGAAAAATTTTTCTCCTTATCCTCTGAGGATAGGACAAGAAGCAATGGGCTTAAATTGCAGCGAGGGCGGTTGGGTTGGACATTAGGAAAAGCTTCCTAGCTGTCAGGGTGGTTCAGCACTGGGATAAATTGCTCAGGGAGGTGGTGGAATCTCCGTCATTGGGGGTTTTTAAGAGCAGGTTGGACAAACACCTGTCAGGGATGGTCTAGATCAGGGGTCAGCAACCTTTCAGAAACGGTGTGCTGAGTGTTCATTTATTCACTCTCATTTAAGTTTTGCGTGCCAGTCATACATTTTAACATTTTTAGAAGGTCCTCTTTCTATACGTCTGTTATATATAACTAAGCTATTGTTGTATGTAAAGTAAATAATGTTTTAACATGTTTTCAGAAACGTCATTTAAAATTAAATTAAAATGCAAACCCCCCCCCATCCCCCCGGATCGGTGGCCAGGACCCGGGCAGTGTGAGTGCCACTGAAAATCAGCTCGCGTGCCGCCTTCGGCACCCGTGCCATAGGTTGCCATAGTTCACGCGCTGCCCGTGTGTGCCGGCCCGCAGGGCCCCCCAACGCGCGGCCCGGAGCGATCGCCCCGATCGCCGTACCCTAGGGACGGCACCTCGCAGCCACGTGCCCTGAGTGGGGAGGGAGCCTGTCTGTACCTGCTAGGGCTCAGCTCCCCTGGCCTCTGGCACCACGGGCCCTGCCCTCTGGGCCCTGCTGTCACTCTACGGGTTAGCGACTGGCACACTGAGCGTCTCCAGGGACTGCCCAGCCCTGGCCACTGGCCGCTCACAGCATTCACAGATCGGCTGCGCCCAAAGCAGCGGGACGCCCCCATTTACCAGCTCCACCCGGATCACCGCGCGGCTCAGCACGCCACACGGCGGAGGATTCCCAGTGAAATCACATGTACATTAATTCAGCAAAGCCCAGAGGTTCAAGTAACAGCAGGTCGGTGTATTGGAAACAGATGGTTCCCTATCAAATAAAACTGTAGCACACATTAGACCCTACACTTAATTCATTAGGCTGCTCAGAGCTCGCCCAGTTCGACTCATCAAACCGCTGCCGTCCTGTGCTGCGCCCCTCCCTGCGCGAGCCGGGGATTCCGTGTGTTTCTTTGGCCCCCAGATAGACCAGTCCTGCTGTTCCCTTTTATTCACGAACAGGACGCCCCCGGCTGGTTGTCTCAGATCGTACATTTCGCCATCGCTTCTTCAGCGTGGGGCTCGGTCGGCAACAGGCCCACGGGGTGAGGCAGACAATACGCCAAGTGCAAATGGCCAGCCAGGAGCTGGGGGTCTGTCACCTCCTCCCTGGAGGGAATGCGGCTGGGTCGCCTCCTGGTGCCCTGCTTTAGGAGTTTCAGGGTAGATACACAACTCCCCAAATACTAGCCGTGCGGCCATTTCACGATGCCTAGGGCTAAGGGCTCTCACGTGCCACCCTTTTGTTATCTAGGAGGGATGCATCCAGCCCAGGCAATCCCTGTAAAACCCTGTGCAACCCCTGTGCCCTCTGCCAGCAGGCATCAAGGGGTCTCTGGGTCAGAGTGGGTCCTTGGGGGTCTGTTAGTGGCTTATTCCTTCACCCTCCCACTCCCTGGCCCTTCTGGCATGAACAGAGAGCAGCAAGACCCGAAGTCCGAAGGTGCAAACAATTCGATGTTGGTTGGGGTGAACTTCCAGCAAGTTCCAAGTTCCTTATGTTCGAATCCCAACTTACTTCCTGTTTGCCCCTAATTTATATGGAAATATTCTCCGCAAGACCGTAACCAATCCTAACGTCTTGTAACATGGGGGCCATGGGGTAGGTGGGGGGCAGTTCATGGGGCAGGCAGGGGGAGGTCCATGGGGCCATGGGAGGTAGGTGGGGGGCAGTTATGGGGCAGGGCTGGGTGGGACCATGGGGCAGGCGGGGGAGGTCACGGGGCATGGGAGGTAGGTGGGGGCAGTTTATGGGCAGGCTGGGTGGGACCATGGTGCAGGCGGGGGGAGGTCCACGGGGGCCATGGGAGGTAGGTGGGGGGCAGTTATGGGGCAGGCTGGGTGGGACATTGGGGCAGGCGGGGGGAGGTCCACGGGGGCCATGGGAGGTAGGTGGGGGCAGTTTATGGGGCAGGCTGGGTGGGACCATGGGGCAGGCGGGGGGAGGTCCATGGGGGCCATGGGAGGTAGGTGGGGGGCAGTTTATGGGGCAGGCTGGGTGGGACCATGGGGCAGGCGGGGGGAGGTCCACGGGGGCCATGGGAGGTAGGTGGGGGGCAGTTTATGGGGCAGGCTGGGTGGGACCATGGTGCAGGCGGGGGGAGGTCCATGGCGGCCATGGGGCAGGTGGGGGGGCAGTCCATGGGGCAGGCTGGGTGGGACCATGGTGCAGGCGGGGGGTGGGACTATGAGGCAGTTGTGGGCGGGGCCATGCGGCAGGCGAGCGGTGCAGTGGGCGGGGTTTGGGGCAGGCGGTGGGCGGGGGCCGAGCCCCGCCCCCGCGGGGGCTGCCGGGAGCTGTAGTTCCCGCGGCCGCGCCTGACGGAGCCACGAGACAGGCCCCTGCGGCCCGCAGCTCCCGGCAGCCCCTGCGGCAACCGGCAAGATGGCGGCGGCGGCGGGCGCGGACGGGCGGCCGGGGTCGCGGCGGGACAGGTGAGGGCGGGGCCGTGTCCGAGCGCGCTGCGGGGGGCGGGTGGTGCAAGGCGGGGCTGGGCGCGCTACCCGGCATGGGGGGGTGTCCCTGTGGGGCGCGCTGCCCGGCTGGGGGGGGGGGTCCCTGTGGGGCGCGCTGCCCGGCGGGGGGTGTCCCTGTGGGGCGCGCTGCCCGGCGGGGGTGTCCCTGTGGGGCGCGCTGCCCGGCGGGGGCTGGGGGGGGGTGTCCCTGTGGGGCGCGCTGCCCGGCTGGGGGGGGGGTGTCCCTGTGGGGCGCGCTGCCTGGCGGGGGCTGGGGTGGGTGCGCGCTGCCCGGCGGGGGGTGTCCCTGTGGGGCGCGCTGCCCGGCGGGGGGTGTCCTGTGGGGCGCGCTGCCCGGCGGGGGGTGTCCCTGTGGGGCGCGCTGCCCGGCGGGGGGCTGGGGGGGGGGTGTCCCTGTGGGGCGCGCTGCCCGGCGGGGGCTGGGGGGGGGTGTCCCTGTGGGGCGCGCTGCCCGGCGGGGGCTGGGGGGGGTGTCCCTGTGGGCGCGCTGCCGGCTGGGGGGGCTCCTGGGGCGCGCTGCCCGGCAGGGCTGGGGGGGTGCCCTGTGGGCGCGCTGCCCGGCATGGGGGGGCTCCCTGTGGGGCGCGCTGCCGGCAGGGGCTGGGGGGGGTGTCCCTGTGGGGCGCGCTGCCCGGCGGGGGGGGGGGGGCTTTCTGGGAGGCGCACTGCCTGGGGGGGGCTCCCTGTGGGGCGCGCTGCCCGGCGGGGGGGGCGCTCTGGGAGGCGCACTGCCTGGGGGGGCTCCCTGTGGGGCGCGCTGCCCCGGCCCGGCTCTGAGGCGTGGTGCCCCACAGCGGCAGTGGGGAGGACTCCCTGGACACGCTGCTGAGCCGCCTGCCGCTGACGCCCGCGCTGTCCCCGCGGAAGCGGACCATGAGCCAGTCGAAGACGGAGCCCCCGCTGCTGCGGACCAGCAAACGGACCATTTACACGGCGGGGCGGCCGCCCTGGTACACCGAGACGGGCACGCCCTTCAAGGAAGCCTTCGTCATCGGTGAGACCCCACCCTGGCTGCCCGGCTGCAGCTGTGCCGGGCGCGGGACCCGCTCACTGGCAAAAGGTTCAGTTGTAGACCTGGCCTTACGCTGCTAGGTCCGCTGGGCCCAGGCCCAGGCGCGCCCCAGAGGGAAGGGCCGAGACCGTGACCGTGCCCTGATGCCAGTGGGCAGCCAGCACGGGGTGGGCAGTGGGATGGAGACGTGCTGCAGAGGCTGAGCTAGCTGGAGTCCCCGCAGTGCGGAGGGCGCCCTGCCCAGGGGTGTCGCGCTGCTGTAATGCAGGTGGGGGATGAATTGTGTGCAACGGGCAGGGCAGCCTCCCCCAGGATGGGGCGGGGGTCTCCTAGCCAGTGTTACTTGTGGGTGTTGCTGAGCGAGGACTCCAGCAGTCTCCTAGGCTATGGGCTGCACTAACTGTTTGTGGGTGTGAACCTGCTCCCAGGGGCTGTGCACCCCTCGAGCCCCAGGCCTCTCCTGCCCACCCAACCACTCCCCCAGCCCTGATCGGGTCCGCCTCTGCTCTGCTAACCTCACCCCTGCAGCCTGACACCGTTCCCCTTCTCTGCTTTCACCCCAACATGCCTTGCTGTGAGTAGATGAGCTGCCTGCTCCAAGCACCGCTGCCCCATGGGGCTTCCTGAGTCAGCAGCTGACAGGGTGGACACAGGGATCAGAGGGGATCATGCTTTGGGTGGGGGTGACAGCAAGCGAGCGTGGGGGTTACAGTGAGCTTAAGGGGGCAGAGGGATGATGGCAAATGGAGGAGGAGAACTGGGGGGATAAGAGGGTGGGGAGAGCAGTGGCCGGTAGGCAGTGGGAGGAGCAGGGTCAAGGAATACAGTGAGCTGGAGGGGTCAGTGGGTTCTGGTGAGTGGGGGAGGGGACGACGCAGGCGGGAGGGGGCAGTGGCAGTAGGGGGGTACGATGGAGAATGGGGGGGCAGGCTCAAGGGGTGACAGTGAGCTGGAGGAGTCAGCAGGTGCTGATGAGTGGGGCAGGGGGCAGTGGCAGGCGGGAGGGGACGATGGAGAATGGGGGGGCAGGCTCAAGGGGTGACAGTGAGCCAGAGGGGTCAGCAGGTGCTGGTGAGTGGGAGAGGGGGTGACGCAGGCGGGAGGGGGCAGTGGCAGTAGGGGGGGGGGACGATGGAGAATGGGGGGGCAGGCTCAAGGGGTGACAGTGAGCTGGGGGGGTCAGCAGATGCTGGTGAGTGGGGGAGGGGGCAGTGGCAGGCGGGAGGGGATGATGGAGAATGGGGGGCAGGCTCAAGGGGTGACAGTGAGCCAGAGGGGTCAGCAGGTGCTGGTGAGTGGGGCAGGGGGTGATGCAGGCGGGAGGGGGCAGTGGCAGTAGGGGGGGGCGATGGAGAATGGGGGGGCAGGCTCAAGGGTGTCAGCGGGTGCTGGTGAGTGGGGGAGGGGATGACGCAGGCGGGAGAGGGCAGTGGCAGTAGGGGGGGACGATGGAGAATGGGGGGGCAGGCTCAAGGGGTGACAGTGAGCTGGAGGAGTCAGCAGGTCCTGGTGAGTGGGGGAGGGGGCAGTGGCAGGCGGGAGGAGACGATGGAGAATGGGGGGGCAGGCTCAAGGGGTGACAGTGAGCCAGAGGGGTCAGCAGGTGCTGGTGAGTGGGGCAGGGGGTGATGCAGGCGGGAGGGGCAGTGGCAGTGGGGGGGGGCGATGGAGAATGGGGGGGCAGGCTCAAGGGGTGACAGTGAGCTGGGGGGGTCAGCAGATGCTGGTGAGTGGGGGAGGGGGCAGTGGCAGGCGGGAGGGGATGATGGAGAAATGGGGGGGGCAGGCTCAAGGGGTGACAGTGAGCCAGAGGGGTCAGCAGGTGCTGGTGAGTGGGGCAGGGGGTGATGCAGGCGGGAGGGGGCAGTGGCAGTAGGGGGGGCGATGGAGAATGGGGGGGCAGGCTCAAGGGTGTCAGCGGGTGCTGGTGAGTGGGGGAGGGGACGACGCAGGCGGGAGAGGGCAGTGGCAGTAGGGGGGGACGATGGAGAATGGGGGGGCAGGCTCAAGGGGTGACAGTGAGCTGGAGGAGTCAGCAGGTCCTGGTGAGTGGGGGAGGGGGCAGTGGCAGGCGGGAGGAGACGATGGAGAATGGGGGGGCAGGCTCAAGGGGTGACAGTGAGCTGGAGGAGTCAGCAGGTCCTGGTGAGTGGGGGAGGGGGCAGTGGCAGGCGGGAGGAGACGATGGAGAATGGGGGGGCAGGCTCAAGGGGTGACAGTGAGCCAGAGGGGTCAGCAGGTGCTGGTGAGTGGGGCAGGGGGTGATGCAGGCGGGAGGGGGCAGTGGCAGTGGGGGGGGGCGATGGAGAATGGGGGGGCAGGCTCAAGGGGTGACAGTGAGCTGGGGGGGTCAGCAGATGCTGGTGAGTGGGGGAGGGGGCAGTGGCAGGCGGAGGGGATGATGGAGAATGGGGGACAGGCTCAAGGGGTGACAGTGAGCCAGAGGGGTCAGCAGGTGCTGGTGAGTGGGGCAGGGGGTGATGCAGGCGGGAGGGGGCAGTGGCAGTAGGGGGGGGCGATGGAGAATGGGGGGGCAGGCTCAAGGGTGTCAGCGGGTGCTGGTGAGTGGGGGAGGGGACGACGCAGGCGGAAGAGGGCTTTGGCAGTAGGTGGGGACGATGGAGAATGTGGGGGCAGGCTCAAGGGTGACAGTGAGCTGGAGGAGTCAGCAGGTGCTGGTGAGTGGGGGAGGGGGCAGTGGCAGGCGGGAGGGGACGATGGAGAATGGGGGGGCAGGCTCAAGGGGTGACAGTGAGCCAGAGGAGTCAGCGGGTGCTGGTGAGTGGGGGAGGGGACGACACAGGCGGGAGAGGGCAGTGGCAGTAGGGGGGGACGATGGAGAATGGGGGGGCAGGCTCAAGGGGGTCAGCGGGTGCTGGTGAGTGGGGGAGGGGTGACGCAGGCGGGAGGGGCAGTGGCGGGGGGGGGAGGGGACGATGGAGAATGGGGGGGCAGGCTCAAGGGGGTCAGCGGGTGCTGGTGAGTGGGGCAGGGGGCGTGTCCGGGCAGTTCTCAGAACTGCTCTATGAGACCGTGTCCCTTTGCCCGGCACCCTGCCCCGACCCACCTGGACTCTTCCCAGCCTGAATCTAGCCCTGGGCAGAGTCTCTGCAAAGTTCGGAGCGATGCTGCCAGACAGCATCTTCGGGAGATGATGTGGGTCAGACCAACTCTGCCCTGCCCTGCTCCTCAAGCAGGGACTGGCTGCCCTGAAGCCACGGGGACAGGCATGTGTTGCCATTACTCTGGGGTTCCCCCCGCGTGGTCCCGAGGGTGCCCAGGGGCAGCAGTGTGCCTGGTGGGAGGTTGACACCCCTCGGGAGTGGGGTGGGGTGACTGTCATGGCTGAGGATGTGGCTTAGCAGGAGCTGTGCTTTGGTGTCAGTGTCATGGCTGGGAGCCCTCGCTAACTGGCCCAGAGAGTTCCCTGTGGGGCCTGGCTGGGTATGTGGGGGGCAGGGCTGAGCTCCGGTGTGCGGTGACAAGCCCTCTGCCGAGAGGGTTCCCGTGCCCCATGCCCTTCCTGTGAATGTGGCCCCTCTACGGGCGCTGGGGAAGCAGCGGCTAACGCCAGCGCCCTGGGCGGATCTCTCTCCCCAGGCCTGTGTGGAGGGAGCGCGTCCGGCAAGACCACGGTGGCCAATAAGATCATTGAGGCCCTGGACGTGCCCTGGGTGGTGCTGCTGTCCATGGACTGCTTCTATAAGGTGAGCCAGTGCACCCCTAGGGGAAGGGGGAGCCCCGACAGGGCTGGACCTCTCTGCTGCCCCAGCCCTGAGGCTGACCAGCTGCTGTGCATGGGCACAGAGCCTGGCTGAGGCTGAAGGCTTGGGGTGCTGGGCTCCCCGAGCTCTGCCCAGGAACATCTCCTGCCTGGGAGCCAGCCCTGGGTCCCCACCAGTGGGGCTGCTGCTTAGGGGGTGTCTTTAGTGGGGGCACTGGGCTCCATGTCTGAATTTTGGCAGATTGAATGGACTGAGTTTCCTCCATCCTATCAACCCTTCCCCGTGTCCCGTCCCTTCCCTTCCACATATTGTGCCTGTGCCCCTCCCCTGTGCACTGCTCCGCCCCCTTCCCTGTGCCCCCCACCCACCCCCCAGGTGCTGAATAAGGAGCAGCAGGAGCTGGCTGCTCACAACGAGTACAACTTCGACCACCCCGATGCCTTCGACTTCGACCTGCTGATCAGTGTGCTGCGCAAGCTGAAAAAGGGCAAGAGCGTCAAGGTGCCGGTGTACGACTTCACCACGCACAGCCGCCGCAAGGAGTGGGTATGTGGGGGCGGGGCGGGGAGCCCCTCCAGACGTACGGCTTCCCGGGGGCAGGGGTATGTGGGGCAGGGCGGGGAGCCCCTCCAGACGTACAGCTTCCCGGGGGGCAGGGGGTATGTGGGGGCAGGGCGGGGAGCCCCTCCAGACGTACAGCTTCCCGGGGGCATGTGGGGGCAAGGCGGGGAGCCCCTCCAGACGTACGGCTTCCCGGGGGCATGTGGGGGCAGGGCGGGGAGCCCCTCCAGATGTACAGCTTCCCGGGGGCAGGGGGTATGTGGGGGCAGGGCGGGGAGCCCCTCCAGATGTACAGCTTCCCGGGGGCAGGGGGTATGTGGGGCAGGACGGGGAGCCCCTCCAGACGTACGGCTTCCCGGGGGCAGGGGGTATGTGGGGGCAGGGCTGGGAGCCCCTCCAGACGTACAGCTTCCCGGGGGCAGGGGGTATGTGGGGGCAGGGCTGGGAGCCCCTCCAGACGTACAGCTTCCCGGGGGTAGGGGGTATGTGGGGGCAGGGCGGGGAGCCCCTCCAGACGTACGGCTTCCTGGGGGCATGTGGGGGGCAGGGCGGGGAGCCCCTCCAGAC
The DNA here is from genome assembly GCA_037349315.1 of Chelydra serpentina. Classification (NCBI taxonomy): domain Eukaryota; kingdom Metazoa; phylum Chordata; order Testudines; family Chelydridae; genus Chelydra; species Chelydra serpentina. The sequence continues at coordinate 103,060 of JBAIAC010000293.1, forward strand.
GTACGGCTTCCCGGGGGCAGGGGGTATGTGGGGCAAGGCGGGGAGCCCCTCCAGACGTACGGCTTCCCGGGGGCAGGGGGTATGTGGGGCAGGGCGGGGAGCCCCTCCAGACGTACGGCTTCCCCGGGGGCATGTGGGGGCAGGGCGGGGAGCCCCTCCAGACATGCGGCTTCCCGGGGGCAGGGGATATGTGGGGGCGGGGAGCCCCTCCAGACATACGGCTTCCTGGGGGCAGGAGGTATGTGGGGGCGGGGCGGAGAGCCCCTCCAGATGTACGGCCACCCAGGGGCATGTGGGGGCAGGGCGGGGAGCCCCTCCAGACGTGCGGCTTCCCGGGGGCAGGGGAGGGCTGGGGGCAGTGCAGAGTGTGTGTGGGGAGGATGGGGTGTGTGGGGAGAGGGGTTGGGGTAGGGCAAAAACATGGGGTGCAGTGGGGGAGTGGACAGGGGCAGGGTTACAAGTCTCTGAAGCGTGGTGTGGCCCTTCTCTCCCTGCAGAAAACCATCTATGGGGCCAATGTGATCGTCTTCGAGGGGATTTTGTCTTTTGCCAACAAGGAGCTGCTGAAGGTATGGCTTGCCTGCTGGCGCCGGGCGCTGCCCGTGGGAGGAAGGGCCGTCCCGGGGGCCTGCTGGCGCCGGGCGCTGCCCGTGGGGGGAAGGGCCGTCCCGGGGGCCTGCTGGCACCGGGCGCTGCCCGGGACAGGGAGGGCCGTCCCGGGGGCCTGCTGGCGCCGGGCGCTGCCCGTGGGGGGAAGGGCCGTCCCGGGGCCTGCTGGCGCCGGGCGCTGCCCGTGGGGGGAAGGGCCGTCCCGGGGGCCTGCTGGCGCCGGGCGCTGCCCGTGGGGGGAAGGGCCGTCCCGGGGGCCTGCTGGCGCCGGGCGCTGCCCAGGGCAGGGAAGGGCCGTCCCGGGGGCCTGCTGGCGCCGGGCACTGCCCGGGACAGGGAGGGCCGTCCCGGGGGCCTGCTGGCGCCGGGCGCTGCCCAGGGCAGAGAAGGGCCGTCCCGGGGGCCTGCTGGCGCCGGTGGGGAGGACAGGTCCTCAGCAGCCCTGGGAGGGTTGGGGTGACTGGCCTGGGCTGCCCATGGGGGGTGGGGGAGCAGCCAGCTGGCCACTCCCGAGAACCACCCGTTGTGCTCTGTGTGGTCAGAGCTGGGTGTGTGGGGCGAGGGCCCTGCCCTGAGTCTCGGAGCTGGGGCAGGCCTGGCGGGGGGGCAGCCGGGTGCTCACCCTCTCGGACCCCCAGCTCCTGGACATGAAGGTGTTTGTGGACACGGACTCTGACATCCGGCTGGTGCGGCGGCTGCAGCGCGACATCATGGAGCGCGGGCGCGACATCGTAGGCGTCATCAAGCAGTACAACAAGTTCGTCAAGCCGGCCTTCGAGCAGTACATCGAGCCCACCGTGCAGGTGGCCGACATCGTGGTGCCCAGAGGTGAGGCCGGGCCGGGGCGGGGAGCGGGGCTCCGCGTGTCCAGGGGTGAGGCCGGGCCCGGGGGGGGAGCGGGGCCTCCGCGTGTCCAGGGGTGAGGCCGGGCTCCAGGTGG
>JBAIAC010000296.1:0-92660 GCA_037349315.1 Chelydra serpentina
TGGCTCCCCCCTGCTCCTTCACAAGTGATTGATTTCTGACCCCTGGGGGCCTGTCCCCCCGCCCAGCCCAGGACGGGCAGGGACGCGCCGCGGGGAAAGCAGGGACCCCAGGAGGCTGGGGGAGCAGAGAAACCCCCATTTATTGCCCTCCACGGCCCTTCCGCTGAGCCACAGCTCAAATCTCACCGTCTCTCCCCACACCAAGTCCCACGGGGCCAGGGCCCGATCCCTCACCCCCCCGACCCCCAAGTGCAAACGCTGATCCACAAAATAAATTAAACTGCCCAGACCCACAGTCACTCCTTGGGGGCCACAGGGGCTGAGCCCCGTTGCATGATGGGAAACCCCAGTCCCCACGGCAGGGTGAGCCCCCTCCGCCCCCCAGCATCAGTCAGTCCTTGGCACAGATCTCCGGGAGCTCCTCAGGTCGCGGGGTCAGGAGTCGGCCAATCGCAGCAGGGTCCCGGAAGTGCTGGGGATGCTGGGGAGAACCAGAGAGAGGCTGTTAGCTTAGATCAGTGGCTGGAACAATGGGGGTGGGGGCAGGACTCCTGGGTTCTCTCCCTGGCTCTGGGAGGAGAGTGGGGGCTAGTGAGTGAGTGGGTGGGTGGGTGGGTGGGAGCTGGGGACTCCTGGGTTCTCTCCCTGGTTCTGGGAGGGAAGTGGAGGCTAATGAATTGGGGCTGGGAGCCAGGACTCCTGGGTTCTCTCCCTGGCTCTGGGAGGAGAGTGGGGGCTAGTGGGTTGAGGGAGGGGCGCTGGGAGCCAGGACTCCTGGGTTCTCTCCCTGGTTCTGGGAGGGACGTGGGGGCTAGTGGGTTGAGGGAGGGGCGCTGGGAGCCAGGACTCCTGGGTTCTCTCCCCGGCTCTTGGGGGGTACCTACCAGTCGACCAGCTGGGCCCCGATGAGGTCATGGATGTGGTAGGGGAGCCCCAGTTTCACGGCACTGGGAGCCCGGCGGCTCTGCAGATCCGACAGCAAAACCTCCTTGTACTTGGCCTTCTGGATCGTGCCCAGCACGGCCTTGCGCCCTGGGGCCGGGGAGAGAGCAGACTCAGTCGGCTTTTCCCTCTAGGGGGCGCCGGCTCCAGGGCGGGGGGCTGGCGTGTCCCACACAAACCTTTGATGAAGCATTTAACGAAGCGCCCGGCTCCAGGCACGGCTAGCCACCAGCTGCCAGCGTCCCGGACCGTCAGGATCCCGGCATTTACCAGCTGCCTGGGAGAGGGGACAGGAGAGGAGACCCGTCACCTCAGTGTCCTTCACTCCAGAAGCCCCTTGCCCGGCGCTGGGATGCGGCCCCTCTGGGGTGGGGCACTGGGGCTGGTTACCCAGGGACCCCTCGCCCAGTGTCAGGCACTGCCCTCTGGGATGGCTATGCAGGAACCCCTCCCTCGGCACAGAGATGCGGCCCCTCTGGGGTGGGGAACAGCCGCACAGAACACCAAGCGGGCGCAGGAGGGCAGGGGAACGTGGCTGCAATGGTGCCCCAGAAGGCTGGGTGGCCCTTGCCAGCCCCCAGCCACCCACGTGATGTCCGGGTCCCGGAAGCCGAAGTCCTTCAGCATGCGGCCATTGTCATAGCTGAGTTCAGGACAGGAGGCGAGCGTCGTCTCCAGGAACCGGCGCACCGTCCCGGCATGCTCCTTCCCCGCCACGGACTGCAGCACCTGGGCGGAGACAGGGGGCCTGTCACCACCAGCCAGCCCCCCCACGGGCGGCGGGGGGCCCCCCCCTCCCACTGCCGGGGGGACAGAGACCCACCTTGGCCGTGTAGTCCTGGGTGAACGCCACCCCGAAGACGTCGGAGTCGAATCCGAGCTGGAAGAGCCGGATCAGCCCCTCGTCCTTCAGCCGGCTCTGCGGGGGGAGGATAGGGAGGGGGGGTGGGTGACATAACTGGACTGTTTTAGGCTAGATGTGCCGTGTGACACATCTCTGCAAAGGTTATGGTCTGCATGTGTTCATCCTATTCGTACGACTGTATCATGCTCGTCTCTGAAACTAGGAATATGAAATATTGCGGACGGCCTATTGTCGTTATGCAAAGTGTGGGCCATCAATGGGGGCTGGAATCTTGATGGCTCCCGTTATCCAGGACAATGAACTGTAGATGGCTGTTTATTTGCAAGCCTTCCTGTGAGTCAGGCTGGGAAAATGAAGGCTGGGCTCTCCCAGGACATGTGATCATCGCACCTGTTACTGGAATCCATCTTAAACCTGGGGCGTTGCCATTTAGAAGGAGGGGTGGGGACCTGTGACGAAGTGGGACTGTTCTTAATGTTCTCTCTGAATACTGTGTGGGTGCCTCAGTTTCCCCATGGCATTTCTTAAGTATCTAGGTGCGGGGGAGAAGGGTGTGTGATGGTGTCTGCACAGAGACCGGCCGACACCCTGTCTCCTGGCAACTACTGGCCTGGAACCCCCCCACAAGGTGCCGGCTGAAGGGGCTGGAGAACAAAGAGATCAGGTGACTCCTGGCCCAGGAAGAAGACAAAGGCAGAGGAGGGGTTGGAGAGTTTCAGCTTAGAGCTGGCTGGGGAAATGGAGGGAGACCCAGATGGGGCTCTGGGCTCCCTGGCCCCAAGATGGACCTGACTGAGGGATCCTGTTTCTGTACCTACAAGCTCTGCCCTACGCCGTGTTCCTGTCATCTAATAAACCTTCTGTTTTCCCAGCTGGCTGAGAGTCACGTCTGACTGCGGAGTCGGGGGGCAGGTCCCTCTGGCTCCCCCAGGACTCCACCCAGGCAGACTCGCTGTGGGACGTGCCCGGTGGGGCAGGGGATGCGAATGCTCCGAGGTCAGCCCCAGGAAGGTGGAAGCTGGGGAAGCGTCTTACCCTGGAGACAGTCGGCTCCGAGAGAGAGGCTCCCCCAGAATCCTGCCTGGCTCCGTAGGGAGCAGTCCCAGAGCGTCGCCCGGGGACCCCATGACAGGACGCAAAGAGACAAAAGATTCCTGCCTTGGGCCAAAGCAATGAAAGGGGGGGAACAGAACAAAGGGCCATCGTCATGAAAATCCCTAACTACCACCTGAGCTGGAACAAGGGCTGTCCCAGGGGAAGGGACGGGCCCAGACTAGGGAGGGGTCTAGTCTGTGAAAGAAGCTTCTTGGAACCTCTCTGAGGGGGAGATTTCCCTGTATTCAGTTTCCTACTGTGTTAGGCTCAGACTTGCGGGTTTTGTTTTATTTTGCTTGGTAATTTACTTTGTTCTGCCTGTTATTACTTGGAACCACTGAAATCCTAATTTTTGCATTTAATAAAATCTCTTTTTGCTTATTAATTGACCCAGAACAAGTATTAATCCCTGTGGGAGCAAAGAGCTGTGCATATCTCTCTCTCAGTGCTATAGAGGGCGGACAATTCATGAGTTTACCCAGTCTAAGCTTTACACAGGGTAAAACGGATTGATTTGGGGTTTAAACCCCATTGGGAGCTGGGTATCTGAGTGCTGGAGACAGGAACACTTCTTAAGCTGTTTTCAGTTAATCCTGCAGGTTTGGGGGCGTGGCTCAGACCCGGGTCTGGCTCACCCAGGCAGGGATCTGGAGTCCCAGGCTGGCAGGGAAAACGGGCTCAGGGGTAAATTCAGCACGTCAGGTGACAGTGACCCAACCTGTCACAGGGGGGCAGCCTGGGGAAGGAGATCCCGGGCTGGAGGGGCCCCTGGCTCTGACTGGGGAGGGGGGCACTGGGGAGGGGGGGCCCCTGGCTCTGACGGGGGAGGGGGGCACTGGGGAGGGGGGGGCCCTGGCTCTGACGGGGGAGGGGGGCACTGGGGAGGGGGGCCCCTGGCGCTGACGGGGGAGGGGGCTTACCAGCTGCCTGTCAACGGCCGTGCGGTCCCGCACCAGGCTGTAGAGCTGGTGTTTCAGGACGAGGGGGGGCAGCGCATCCTCGAACAGCTCGCGAGGGAAGAGGGAGGCGAGATACCGGAGAGCCGACTCCACCGCCCCGGGGCCCTCTGCCAACCAACAGCACAGCATCAGCTGGGAGAGAACCCAGGCATCCTGGCGCCCAGCCACCCCCGCTCTAACCCACCAGCCCCACTCCCCTCCCAGAGCCGGGAGAGAACCCAGGAGTCCTGGCGCCCAGCCACCCCCGCTCTAACCCACCAGCCCCCACTCCCCTCCCAGAGCCGGGAGAGAACCCAGGAGTCCTGGCGCCCAGCCCCCGCTGCTCTAACCCACCAGCCCCCAGCCCCCTCCCAGAGCTGGGAGAGAACCCTGGAGTCCGGGCTCCCAGCCACCCTGCTCTGACCCACCAGCCCCCACCCCCCTCCCCGAGCCGGGAGAGAACCCAGGCGTCCTGGCTCCCAGCCCCCGCCCCGGTTACCCTGTCTGTCCGGCTCCCCCTTGTCCCCGGGGTCGGGTCCCGGCTGCAGGCGCCGCTTCTTGGCCTTCAGGGTGTCAGAGATCAGCTGGTGGCGGCGCTCCATGGGCCTGGGGGGGGGGGGGGGGGGGAGGAAGAGGGGTCAGGACAGAGGAAGCCCCCGGCTGGGGTCCATCCCGGTCCTCCCCGCCCCCCTCTGCCGGTCCTCCCGCTCCCAGCCAGATCCCCCTCCCCCTCCCCCTCAGCCAGATCCCCCCTCCCCGACAGATCCCCCTGCCCCCCTCCCCTCCTCCAGCCAGATCCCCCTCCCCCTCTCTTCCCCTCCCCCCTCAGCCAGATCCCCCTGCCCCTTCTCCCCCTCCCCGACAGATCCCCCTGCCCCTCCCCTCCTCCAGCCAGATCCCCCTGCCCCTCCCCCCTCAGCCAGATCCCCCCCTCCCCGACAGATCCCCCTGCCCCTCCCCTCCTCCAGCCAGATCCCCCTCCCCCTCCCCCCTCAGCCAGATCCCCCCCCCTCCCCGACAGATCCCCCTGCCCCTCCCCTCCTCCAGCCAGATCCCCCTCCCCCTCTCTTCCCCTCCCCCCTCAGCCAGATCCCCCTGCCCCTTCTCCCCCTCCCCGACAGATCCCCCTGCCCCTCCCCTCCTCCAGCCAGATCCCCCTCCCCCTCCCCCCTCAGCCAGATCCCCCCCCTCCCCGACAGATCCCCCTGCCCCTCCCCTCCCCCAGCCAGATCCCCCTCCCCCTCCCCCCTCAGCCAGATCCCCCCCCTCCCCGACAGATCCCCCTGCCCCTCCCCTCCTCCAGCCAGATCCCCCTCCCCTTCCCCCCTCAGCCAGATCCCACTGCCCCTTCTCCCCCTCCCCCAGCCAGATCCCCCTCATCCTCTCTTCCCCTCCCCCCTCAGCCAGATCCCCCTGCCCCTTCTCCTCCTCCCCCAGCCAGGTCCCCCTCCCCTTACCAACAGCCCCCGTCCCCTGAGTGATGACGTCAGCACCCCGCTCCCCACTGACAGCGCGAGGCTCCGGGGTCCAAGCGCCTCTTCCGGGCGCGATCCAATGACGTAACGGCGCGAGCCTCCGAGCCCAGGTCCCCGCCTGATGACGTCGAGGTTTGCGCCGCGCGCGTGGGAGGGGCTGGGCTGAGTCCCGAGGCGAATAGCGGGGGCGGGGGCGGGGCCGCGCGTCACTCCCAGATGACGCAGGCGGAAGCCCGGGGTGACGGGGTGAAAGGTCACCGGAGAGGGACGGGAGTGAAAGTGATCGGGCGTCGGGGTGAAAGGTCAGAGGGCGGGAGGGGTCCGGGGGGAGCTGCCAGGGCTGGGGGGGATTGGGGGGGTCCCGGGGGGGAGGGGAGCTGCCAGGGCCGGGGGGATTGGGGGGGTCCCGGGGGGGAGGAGTGGAGCTGCCAGGGCTGGGGGGGGATTGGGGGGGTCCCGGGGGGGAGGAGTGGAGCTGCCAGGGCCGGGGGGGATTGGGGGGGTCCCGGGGGGGAGGAGTGGAGCTGCCAGGGCTGGGGGGGATTGGGGGGGTCCCGGGGGGGAGGAGTGGAGCTGCCAGGGCCGGGGGGGAATGGGGGGGTCCCGGGGGGGGGGAGTGGAGCTGTCAGGGCCGGGGGGGAATGGGGGGTCCCGGGGGGGAGGGGAGCTGTCAGGGCCGGGGGCGGGGATCAGGGGGGTCGGGGGCTGCAGGGGCAGTGCCCCCCGGGGGGGCTGACGAGGGAGGGGCTCCCCCCTTGGGAGCGGGGGGGGGGGTATCTCAGCCGAGCTCCCCGTTTTCACCTTCCTCTCGCTCGGTTCCAGGCCGCCATGGAGCCCGGCGTCCGCCCGGCCAAGCGCAGCAGTGGAGCCGCTGAGGCCCCCGCGGAGCCGGGGGGCTCCCCCAAGCGCGGCCGCTGGGCCCCCCCACCCTGCCCGCAGATCCGGCCCTCTACGACGGGCCCTTCCCCTTCTACCGCCGGCCGGCCGAGGAGGGGCGCTTCTCCCTGGACGCCCAGCGCCGCTACCACCCCGACGCCCGGCAGCTGCGCTACTTCGCCCCGCCCCCCGCCGAGCGCCCCGAGCCCGCCTTCGACCTGCGGCACGGCTACCGTGACCGCTACGTGCGGCGGGACGAGGGCCGGCGCGAGGGGCTGGAGCATCTCCTGCAGTGGGTGGCCGGGAACCGGGCCCAGGGCGACGCCGCGGGGTGAGCGAGGGGCCGGCCGAGAGCCCCTGGCCAGCAGGGGGCGCTGGGGGGCTCCCTGCTGACCTCGGGGGTGAGTCCTCCAGGGGCAACTGCCGGTGGCCACCGCTGATCTGGGGGTGCTCTGGAGTGAGTGGGGTCCTCCAGGCTGGCAGGGGGCACTGTGGGACACCTGCCCTGACCCTGGGGCACATTGGGTTATGGGTAGGACCGGCAGGGGGTGCTGTGGCTTAATGGGGTCCTCCCAGGCAGGAGGGGTCGCTGTGAAGCCAGCGCATGAGCAGAGGGAGATGGGGACTGAGGGGCAGGTAGGGGACCTTAGCCCCCCCCCCCTTTCCTGCATATACTGACATGGGGTGCCCCATGGTTCTGGCTTGGTTCGGGGAGGGGTAGACACGTCACACAGGCTCTGGGGGTTCAGGAGCACCGGGGGGGGGTGTGCAGGTCTGGATACCTGAGTCTGCCGAGAGCCTGACACCTAGGCCTCAGATGGCCCCGTTCAGCTCAGCAGAGAACTGTTAACTCTGAAACCTACCGATGTGTGTGGTGCTGCCACCCCTTTCTCTCCCCCCACAGGCGCCCCGTGAACGCAGATTTCGTGACCTGGCGAGGGCACCTCACCAAGGTGCTGACGACGCCCTACGAGAGCCAGGAGGGCTGGCTGCTGGCTGTCAGCCTCTTCCGGGGTACCCTGTACGTGAGCGAGGTGGAGACGCCGGCGGCCCGGCAGCAGCGAGAGCAGCGCTCCGACATGCTGCAGGAGCTGGCCTACATGGGCTACAAGTTTGAGCACTACATGTGTGCGGGTAAATAGAACCCAGGAGTCCGGGGTCCCAACCCCGCCCCCTCCTGTCCCTGCGCAGGGAGAGATCCCAGGCGTCCTGGCTCCCAGTGCCCCCTGCTCTAACCACTAGACTCCACTCCCCTCCCAGAGCTGGGGAGAGAACCCAGGTGTCTTGGCTCCAAATCCCCTCCGGGGAGAACCCAGGCATCCTGTGCTGTGCCTGTCCCCCCAGACACCCCGGATGGGAGCCCGGACCCCACGGGGGTGGTGAACACCAACGAGGCATTCTGCACGGTGGTGCGCACGCGGCTGGGCTCCCACTCGCTGCTCTTCGCCGGGGAGGTGGACTGCGCCGACCCCCGCGGGGCCTCGCCCGAGCCCCCTGCCTGCTATGTGGAGCTCAAGACGTGCAAGGAGCTGCACAGCCCCGCTCAGCGCAAGAGCTTTTACAGGTGAGAGCCCCCCCCATGGCCCCCCCCAGGAACCTCCCCTGCCTAGTGCTGCTCTGGGTGTACGTTCTCTGGGGGTTCTCAGCCCTGTATTTCCTGCGTGGGGGGGTGGGGGGAGGGGAATAGAGGCTGTGGGGGGGGAATAGAGGCTGTGAGGGGGGGCGGGGAAGAACGTGCTAGTGCCCCAGGCTGACCCCCCTCCCCTGCCCCCCAGGCACAAGCTGATCAAGTGGTGGGCGCAGTCCTTCCTGCCCGGCGTCTCCCGCATCGTGGCCGGCTTCCGCGCCCCCGACGGATCCGTGGCCGCCCTGGAGACCTTCGAGACCATGAAGATCTTCCAGCTGATCCGGGTGAGTGGAGGGAGCTGCTCCCCCGGCAGCCCTGCCCCCCACATCCTCTCCAGCCCCCCACTTCCCCTCCAACTGCTGTATATCCCTCATCCCCTGTGATCCCTCTGAGCCCCCTGCCCCCCACTTCTCTCCCACCTGGCCTCCCCTAATCCCCCTGTGTCAGGCCAGCCCTGCCTCTCCCTCCTGTACTAGACCCCCCCCCCCCCCGCAGTGATTTGAAGCTGGTCCCTTCCCCCCGCCCCCCAAACAGGGCGACCGGGGCTGCTGGAAGCCGGCCGTGTGCATGAACTTTGCCGAGGCCTTCCTGGCCTTCCTCAAGAGGGTGGTGACGGAGGACAATCCACAGTGAGTAGAACAGAACGCGGGACTCCAACACCCAGCCAGACATGGGGTTCTTGGAGGGGGGGGGGGGGGGGGGGGGAAAGCAGGTTTCAGGGGGTCCGTGAAGCGAGACTGGCCTGAACGCGCTAGACACAGAAAAACGGTTGTTGTGGCACCGGGGGGGGAGGGGCAGGGCACTCAAAGAAAAAGGTTGAGAACCCCTGGACTAGCCCCCACTCCCTTCCCAGAGCTTGGAGAGAACCCAAGAGTCCTGGCTCCCCCACTCTCACCCCACCTTCTCCCCCCAGACTTGTGCACCTCTTTGCCTGGGAGCCTGGCAGCCCCGTGTCCTACAGCCGGCACCGCGGCACGGATCACGTCTTCCTCCCGGCCTGGTACGTGGAGACCATGAGCAGAGGAAAGAGTCCGGACTGAGCCGCCCGGGGCCGGCTGGGGGGGGAGGAACAGGGTGGGGGGACACCAATAAACCATGTGCGAGGGTCAGGGCCCCCCGACTGCCATGTCCATTTGTGGGGTGGGGCGGGAGTGGAGGGGGAAATCCTACTGTGGGGGAGGGGTAAAGGTCATGACCCCTCCCGGGTGAAAGGTCAGGTCATGACCTTTGAGTGACATGGGTAAAGGGCAGGCTTGGCTGCCCACAAGCAGTGGGGAAAAGTCGTGACCCCCATCTCTAAGGTGAAAGGGAGGAGCGTGACCTTTGCCCCCTGTGGGGCACCCATGGAGGTCATGACTTGGCAGCTGGGGGTAAGGGGCGGAGCCTCCCCCCAGAGCCTGACCTTTGACCCTGGCAACCTAACCAAAGGCTGAAGTCACTCCCTGGGGTCAGAGGTTACGGGGGGGGGGGAGAAACCATGTGACAGGCTCCTCCTGCCTCTGGGAGAGCCCCGCCCCCTTGGGAAGGGAGAGAGCTGGGGTGGGTGTGACCCCTGGGCGGGGGCAGGGGGCACAGCAGCGAGAACTGCCCAGCCCAGCTGTGCTGCTGGAACCAACCAAGGGGGTGCTGCAGGGGACCTAAGAGGGGCCCCCCCCAGCTGTAATGGAACAGTCCATCTCAAAGCTACTCCCTCCCTCCATGGTCACAGGACCATTCTGCTCCCCTCACGCAATGGGACATTCCATCACCAAGGAACTCTGCTTCCCCCCCCTCCCTTGGAGTATTTATAGACTGAACCAGTTACCGACACAAGTGGAGGTGGATCCACACTTGGACCAGCCCACCTGCGCTGGGCAGAGGGGGGAAGGCAGGCCATGGACCAGCCCACCTGCGCTGGGCAGAGGGAAGACAGGGCATGGACCAGCCCACCTGCGCTGGGCAGAGGGGGGAAGGCAGGCCATGGACCAGCCCACTTGTGCTGGTCGGGGGGGGGGGGGGGGGGGGGGGAGAAGGTGTTTGTGTCTCTGAATACCAAACCAGGGCAGGAAGACCCCCAGCATGCTGGGCACAGGACTCCTGGGTTCTTCCTGGCTCTGGAGAGACCTAGGGGGGTCAGGGGCCCCCTGTGAATACCTCCCAGGAGCAGCTGGGGCATGGGGGCACTGACCCCCAATAGGGAAGCTGACCCCCCCCCCCCCCCCCGAGCTCCCCCAAGGCCCAGCCCTGCATGGAGGGGGGGTGGTTTTGCCCACTCTCAAATCAAGCCCCTACACGGCCGCTGCTGCAGACAGATTTATTAACAGGTTGGACACAGGGGGCACCCAGATTCCCCCCCCCCAGTGTGAGCCACTAGGGGAGCTGTGGGGGGGTGAAAGGGCAGATGCCCTGGCTGGAGGTGAAAGGTATCGCCCGGCCGGGGGGTCACTGGGTGTAGAGGCTGGCGGCGAAGACGATGTCTCTCTTGATGAGGTTGGAGGCCTGCTCCATCTTGGCGTGCAGCGTGGGCTCCCCGATGACGCGGGCCGCGTTGCGCACGTCCCGGCAGGTCTCGGCCAGCCGCTGGATACAGCGCACGATGATCCCCTCCTGCACCTCCGTCAGCCGGGCGATCTCTGCGAAGGGCTGGGGGAGAGGGGGCGTGGGAGGTGGGGCCGGGCCGGCTGGGGGGGCATGGGACGCGGGGGCTGGGATTCCCCTCCCGCCCGGGGGCAGGGGACTGGCTGTGGGGGGCTTGGGACACAGGGGCTGGGGTTCCCCTCCCGTCTGGGGGTGGGGATGGAGCTGGGGTTCCCCTCCCACCCGGGGGCAGGGGACTGGCTTTGGGGGACATGGGACACAGGGGCTGGGGTTCCCCTCCTGTCTGGGGGTGGGGATGGAGCTGGGGTTCCCCTCCCACCCGGGGGCAGGGGACTGGCTGTGGGGGGCTTGGGACACAGGGGCTGGGGTTCCCCTCCTGTCTGGGAGTGGGGATGGAACTGGGGTTCCCCTCCCACCCGGGGGCAGGGGACTGGCTTTGGGGGACATGGGACACAGGGGCTGGGGTTCCCCTCCTGTCTGGGGGTGGGGATGGAGCTGGGGTTCCCCTCCCACCCGGGGGCAGGGGACTGGCTGTGGGGGGCTTGGGACACAGGGGCTGGGGTTCCCCTCCTGTCTGGGAGTGGGGATGGAACTGGGGTTCCCCTCCCACCCGGGGGCAGGGGACTGGCTGTGGGGGGCATGGGACACAGGGGCTGGGGTTCCCCTCCCGTCTGGGGGGGCCGGCCGCTCACCATGCCGCGGGCCCACTCGTACACCACCTCCACCAGGCCGAAGTTGTACTGCGCCACGAAATCCTCCACCGACTCCCGCAGGCCGCACTCCCGCTGCAGCAGGGCGATGCGCTCGGCCACCGCCCGGATCCGCTCCATGCCCTGCCGGGGACAGCCCGGTGAGGGGCCCGGCTCCCCGCAGAGAACCCCGGAGTCCGGGCTCCCAACTGCTTTCTGCCCCCGAGCCCCAAGAGAGAACCCAGGCGTCCAGGCCCCCACCCCCCAGAGCTGGGCCCAGAACTCCGGCGTCCGGGCTCCCAACTGCTTTCTGCCCCCGAGCCCCAAGATAGAACCCAGGCGTCCAGGCCCCCACCCCCAGAGCTGGGCCCAGAACTCCGGCGTCCGGGCTCCCAGGCGCTTTACACCCCCACTCCCCTGAGCCCAGGCATCCGGGCTCCCACCCCCAGAGCTGGGCAGAGAACCCAGGTGTCCGGGGCCCCAGCGTCCGGCTCACCTTGCGCAGCACGCTGGGCACCGGGGGCTCGGCCGGGGTCTGGCTCTGGCACACCAGGCAGCTGAGCAGGGCCACGCTCTCCTCCGGCCGCAGCTCCGTCAGCAGGTTGTCGAACACCAGCTCCGTCAGCAGCAGCTCGTGGTTACTGATCTCGCAGGCCACGCGCCCGGCCAGCTGCACGCGCCCCCCGCGTCCACGTAGCCCAGCGCCTGCAGCACCTGGGGGGGCAGGTCTGGGGTGTGGGCCGTGGGGCAGAGTTCCCCTCCCCCCGCTCCTGGGACGCTGGGGTGGGGGCCGTGGTGTGGGGCTCCCCTCGAGCTGTTCCTGGGGCTGTGGGGCAGGGCCATGGGCTGTGGCAGTGGGGCTGGACTCAGCTCCACGCATTGCTGGTAGTCTAGGGGCCGTGGGGCAGGGGGGCAGGACTCACCTCCACGCGTTGCTGGTACTCTGGGGGCTGTGGGGCAGGGCCGTGGGGCAGGGGGGCGGAGGCCGGGGGGCAGGACTCACCTCCACGCGTTGCTGGTACTCTGGGGGCTGTGGGGCAGGGCCGTGGGGCAGGGGGGCGGAGGCCGGGGGGCAGGACTCACCTCCACGCGTTGCTGGTAGTCTGGGGGCTGTGGGGCAGGGCCGTGGGGCAGGGGGGCGGAGGCCGGGGGGCAGGACTCACCTCCACGCGTTGCTGGTACTCTGGGGGCTGTGGGGCAGGGCCGTGGGGCAGGGGGGCGGGGGGGCAGGACTCACCTCCACGCGTTGCTGGTAGTCTGGGGGCTGTGGGGCAGGGCCGTGGGGCAGGGGGGCGGAGGCCGGGGGGCAGGGGGGCAGGACTCACCTCCACGCGTTGCTGGTACTCCGGCAGCAGCAGCAGCGACTGGTCCGACAGCAGGAACCGCAGATGTTCCAGCTCCGCCCGCAGCCGCAGCCGCTCGGCCAGCCGCAGGTACTGGGGGGGACGGGGGGGGTGAGACGGGCCCCGATTCCCCCCCAAACCCCCCTCCCCCAGCCAGCCGCAGGTACTGGGGGGGACGGGGGGGGGTGAGACGGGCCCCGATTCCCCCCCAAACCCCCCTCCCCCAGCCAGCCGCAGGTACTGGGGGGGACGGGGGGGGTGAGACGGGCCCCGATTCCCCCCCAAACCCCCCTCCCCCAGCCAGCCGCAGGTACTGGGGGGGACGGGGGGGGTGGTGAGACGGGCCCCGATTCCCCCCCAAACCCCCCTCCCCCAGCCAGCCGCAGGTACTGGGGGGGACGGGGGGGGGGTGAGACGGGCCCCGATTCCCCCCCAAACCCCCCCTCCCCCAGCCAGCCGCAGGTACTGGGGGGGACGGGGGGGGGGGGTGAGACGGGCCCCGATTCCCCCCCAAACCCCCCTCCCCCAGCCAGCCGCAGGTACTGGGGGGGACGGGGGGGGGGGGTGAGACGGGCCCCGATTCCCCCCCAAACCTCCCTCCCCCGGCCAGCCGCAGGTACTGGGGGGGACGGGGGGGGTGAGACGGGCCCCGATTCCCCCCCAAACCCCCCTCCCCCGGCCAGCCGCAGGTACTGGGGGGGACGGGGGGGGTGAGACGGGCCCCGATTCCCCCCCAAACCCCCCTCCCCCGGCCAGCCGCAGGTACTGGGGGGGACGGGGGGGGTGAGACGGGCCCCGATTCCCCCCCAAACCCCCCTCCCCCGGCCAGCCGCAGGTACTGGGGGGGACGGGGGGGGGTGAGACGGGCCCCGATTCCCCCCCAAACCCCCCTCCCCCAGCCAGCCGCAGGTACTGGGGGGACGGGGGGGGTGAGACGGGCCCCGATTCCCCCCCAAACCCCCCTCCCCCAGCCAGCCGCAGGTAATGGGGGGGGACGGGGGGGTGAGACGGGCCCCGATTCCCCCCCAAACCTCCCTCCCCCGGCCAGCCGCAGGTACTGGGGGGGACGGGGGGGGGTGAGACGGGCCCCGATTCTCCCCCAAACCCCCCTCCCCCAGCCAGCCGCAGGTACTGGGGGGGACGGGGGGGTGAGACGGGCCCCGATTCCCCCCCAAACCCCCCTCCCCCAGCCAGCCGCAGGTACTGGGGGGGACGGGGGGGGTGAGACGGGCCCCGATTCCCCCCCAAACCCCCCTCCCCCGGCCAGCCGCAGGTACTGGGGGGGACGGGGGGGTGAGACGGGCCCCCGATTCCCCCCCAAACCCCCCTCCCCCAGCCAGCCGCAGGTACTGGGGGGGGACGGGGGGGTGAGACGGGCCCCGATTCCCCCCCAAACCTCCCTCCCCCCGGCCAGCCGCAGGTACTGGGGGGACGGGGGGGGTGAGACGGGCCCCGATTCCCCCCCAAACCTCCCTCCCCCGGCCAGCTGCAGGTACTGGGGGGGACGGGGGGGGTGAGACGGGCCCCGATTCCCCCCCAAGCCCCCCTCCCCCAGCCAGCCGCAGGTACTGGGGGGGACTGGGGGGGGGGTGAGACGGGCCCCGATTCCCCCCCAAACCCCCCTCCCCCAGCCAGCCGCAGGTACTGGGGGGGGACGGGGGGGGGTGAGACGGGCCCCGATTCCCCCCCAAACCTCCCTCCCCCGGCCAGCCGCAGGTACTGGGGGGGGACGGGGGGGGGGTGAGACGGGCCCCGATTCCCCCCCAAACCTCCCTCCCCCGGCCAGCCGCAGGTACTGGGGGGGGACGGGGGGGGGGTGAGACGGGCCCCGATTCCCCCCCTCCCCCGGCCAGCCGCAGGGACTGGGGGGGACTGGGGGGGGGGGGGGGTGAGACGGGCCCCGATTCCCCCAATCCCCCGGCCAGCCGCAGGGACTGGGGGGGGGGGGGTGAGACGGGCCCCGATTCCCCCTCCAAACGCCCCTCCCCCGGCCAGCCGCAGGTACTGGGGGGTACAGGGGTGTGTGAGTGAGGCCCCCATTTCCGCCCCCCCGCCAGGTGCTCAGCCAGCCGCAGGTACTAGGGGGATGGGGGGGGGGGTGAGACGGGCCCCGATTCCCCCCCGAACCTCCACCCCCCACTCAGTCAGCCGCAGGTCCTGGGGGTCGGGCGGTCCGTGGAGCCCCCCCGCTCACCTGCTGGGGGAAGCGGGGGCTCTGGACGCACTGGAAGCCGGGCAGCGCCTCCTCCAGGCGCCGGAGCCGCATGGCGCCCTCGGCCACCGCCAGCTCCTTCAGCTGCAGGGCCCCCACCGGGTCCAGGCGGGGCAGCCCCCCGGCGCCCCCCTCCGCCAGCCGCAGCAGCTCCTGGGCCACCTGCAGAGCCGAGGGGCCGGGGGGGTCGCTCCTGCAACGGCAGCGGCACACGTCAGCCCCGGCCCCCCATGTCCCAAAGCGCCAGCGCCCCCCTGAGCCGGCACCTGGGACCCCTCCCCGGAGCCCCATTTCCACCCCCCCGGGACCCCCCCGACCTGAACCGCGGCATCTGTCTCTTCCGGACGTCCTCCAGGATGCGCTCGGCGTTCACCCGCAGCGTCTTGCCCGTGATCGCCGCGAGGTCACAGGGGCCCAGCGGCTCCACCGCGTGGCCACACGGCCCTGGGGGGGAGACGCTAGCCAGAGCGCGGCGGAGAACCCAGGCGTCCGGGCCCCCAGCCCCCCTGCTCTAACCACCAGCCCCCACTCCCCTCCCAAAGCTGGGCGAGAAACCAGGCGTCCAGGCCCCCAGCCCCCTGCTCTAACCACCAGCCCCCCCTCCCCTCCCAGAGCCGGGAGAGAACCCAGGCGTCTGGGCCCCCAGTCCCCTGCTCTAACCACCAGCCCCCCCTCCCCTCCCAGAGCCGGGAGAGAACCCAGGCGTCCGGCCCCCAGCCCCCTGCTCTAACCACTAGCCCCCACTTCCCTCCCAAAGCTGGGAGAGAACCCAGGCGTCCGGGCCCCCAGCCCCCTGCTCTAACCACCAGCCCCCCCTCCCCTCCCAGAGCCGGGAGAGAACCCAGGCGTCCGGGCCCCCAGTCCCTTACCTTCCGGCAGGAAGAGCTTGTTGAGCAGCAGGTCGTCGGGGAAGGGAACCTCCGGGGGGGGGCTGCCCCGTCCCGTGTCCCCCCCCTCAGGGGTCTTCTCACTCAGCACCAGGGTGGTGAAGGTCCGGTTGGCCGCCTCGGAGGAGACCTGGAAAGGGGAGATGGGGGGTGGGGCGGTTACCTGGGGACCCTGCAGCCTGGCACAGAGAAGTGACCCCTCTGGGGTGGGGCGAGAGAGCTGGTTACCTGGGGACCCCGGAGCCAAGATGTGGCCCCTCTGGGGTGGGGTGCAGGGGGCTGGTTACCTGGGGGCCCCCTGGTCCGGCGCCAGGACGCAGCTTATCTGGGGTGGGGCGTGAGGGGGCTGGTTACCCGGGGACCCAGGATGCGGCCCCTCTGGGGTGGGGCGCGCCCAGTGTGGGAACAGCTGAACACAACACTGTGAAGGGGTTTGGGGGGGCAGAGGAAGCAGCCCCCCCACCCCAAACCCCTCTCCCCACAGTCCAGTGCCCCCTAGCGCCCCTCACCTGTAAGATCACCCCCAGGGCGTTCCGGTGAGCCGGGGTCTTGACTACCACCACTCGACCGGGGGCCAGAGCCTTCAGCCCGCTGGCCGACTCCGCCACTCGCCTCTGCAGCCAGGGAGGAGACGGTTACCCCGCGCCCCCCGGCCCTACTCCCCGCCCCCCAGCCGGCCCCCCACTGAGCCACCCCCCTTCCCAGCCAGCCCCCCCCGGGCCAGAGCCTTCAGCCCGCTGGCCGACTCCGCCACCCGCCTCTGCAGCCAGGGAGGAGACGGTTACCCCGCGCCCCCGGCCCTACTCCCCGCCCCCCAGCCGGCCCCCCACTGAGCCAGCCCCCCCCCGGGGCCAGAGCCTTCAGCCCGCTGGCCGACTCCGCCACCCGCCTCTGCAGCCAAGGAGGAGACGGTTACCCCGCGCCCCCCGGCCCTACTCCCCGCCCCCCAGCCGGCCCCCCACTGAGCCAGCCCCCCCCGGGGCCAGAGCCTTCAGCCCGCTGGCCGACTCCGCCACCCGCCTCTGCAGCCAGGGAGGAGACGGTTACCCCCGCGCCCCCCGGCCCTACTCCCCGCCCCCCAGCCGGCCCCCCACTGAGCCAGCCCCCCCCGGGGCCAGAGCCTTCAGCCCGCTGGCCGACTCCGCCACCCGCCTCTGCAGCCAAGGAGGAGACGGTTACCCCGCGCCCCCCGGCCCTACTCCCCGCCCCCCAGCCGGCCCCCCACTGAGCCAGCCCCCCCCGGGGCCAGAGCCTTCAGCCCCGCTGGCCGACTCCGCCACCCGCCTCTGCAGCCAAGGAGGAGACGGTTACCCTGCGCCCCCCGGCCCTACTCCCCGCCCCCCAGCCGGCCCCCCACTGAGCCACCCCCCTTCCCAGCCAGCTCCCCCCGGGGCCAGAGCCTTCAGCCCGCTGGCCGACTCCGCCCCCCGCCTCTGCAGCCAGGGAGGAGACGGTTACCCCGCGCCCCCCGGCCCTACTCCCTGCCCCCCCCCCGCACTCCCCCCCTGCAGCCAGCCCACCACCCCTCCCCCAATTCCCTGCCCCCACAGCCAGGGCTGGGTGGGAGCCAGCGCCCCCAGAGGGAACAGGCCCCGTTCCCCACCCCCCAGCCGGCGCCCCCTGCCTGATCATGCGGCGCGTCTCCTGCAGCTCCTGCACGGCCCGGCCGTACTCGGGCAGGTCGCTCAGCTGCCCGCTCGTGTCCACCTCCTCCAGGGCGGCCAGTCGGCGGCTCAGCTGGGCCACCGCGTGTTCGCGGGCCTGCGGGGGGGGGCGGCGAGCGTCAGGGGGGGACGGCTGCGCTCACACCCCCCCCCGTGCACTCACCTGGCCTCCCTCACCCCCACCCACCCCTCTGCTCACCTGGCTGCCCTGCCCCCCCCTCACCTGCCCCTCCGCTCACCTGGCTGCCCTGCCCCCCCCGCTCACCTGCCCCCCCCCCGTGCACTCACCTGCCTCCCTCACCCCCACCCATCCCTCTGCTCACCTGGCTGCCCTGCCCCCCCTCACCTGCCCCCCCACTCACCTGGCTGCCCTGCCCCCCCCTCACCTGCCCCCCGCTCACCTGGCTGCCCTGCCCCCCCCTCACCTGCCCCCCACGCTCACCTGCCCCCCCGCTCACCTGGCTGCCCTGCCCCCCCCGCTCACCTGCCCCCCCGCTCACCTGCCCCCCCGCTCACCTGGCTGCCCTGCCCCCCCCCGCTCACCTGCCCCCCACGCTCACCTGCCCGCCCTGCCCACCTCCCGCTCACCTGGCTGCCCTGCCCACCTCCCGCTCACCTGGCCCCCCCGCTCACCTGGCTGCCCTGCCCACCCCCCGCTCACCTGGCTGCCCCTGCCCACCCCCGCTCACCTGGCCCCCCCCGCTCACCTGGCTGCCCTGCCCACCCCCTGCTCACCTGGCCCCCCCAGCTCACCTGGCTGCCCTGCCCCCCCCCGCTCACCTGGCTGTCCTTGCGGCTGTGGAACTCGGAGAAGCTGCGTTTCATCATGTCCTCCACGCGCAGCGCCTCCACCCGCAGCAGGTTCAGGATCATGGTGTAGGTCAGGCGGAAGCGGGACTGCAGCTGGGTCGGCTTCCCCTGGGGGGCAGCGGGCAGCTGGGAGCGGCGGCTGGGGCAGGGGTCCCCGGGGCAGGGGGCCGGCCGGGAGGGGGCGCGTGTCCCCGGGGCAGGGGGCGGGCCGGCCGGGGGGGTGCGGGGGTGCATGTCCCTGGGTCAGGTAGCTGGCTGGGGGGTCCCTGGGGATATCCATGCACAGGGAATCTCAGGGGACCCCAGGACACAATCCAGGCCCTTCCCCCGCCCCGGGGGCCCATGCCGGGGGCCCCCCCGCCCCAGGGCAGACGCAAGCGGGTCGCTCACCAGCATCATGCGGTGCAGGTCGGCCATCTCGGGCACGCGGGTCTTGCAGAGCAGGATGACCATCCCCGTTGTGTCCAGCCCCCGGCGCCCGGCCGCCCCGCCATCTGGATATACTCGCCTGCAGGGACCCCCAGAGCCTGAGAGCGCCCCCTGGGGCCCCTGCCCCACAACCCCGCCCCCTCCTTCCCCACCGCCCCACAGCACCGCCCGGCCCGCCCTACCATCTGCATGTACTCGCCTGCAGGGACCCCCAGAGCATGAGAGCGCCCCCTGGGGCCCCCGCCCCACAACCCCGCCCCCTCCTTCCCCACCGCCCCACAGCACCGCCCGGCCCGCCCTACCATCTGCATGTACTCGCCTGCAGGGACCCCCAGAGCATGAGAGCGCCCCCTGGGGCCCCTGCCCCACAACCCCGCCCCCTCCTTCCCCACCGCCCCACAGCACCGCCCGGCCCGCCCTACCATCTGCATGTACTCGCCTGCAGGGACCCCCAGAGCATGAGAGCGCCCCCTGCCCCACAACCCCGCCCCCTCCTTCCCCACAGCACCGCCCGGCCCGCCCTACCATCTGCATGTACTCGCCTGCAGGGACCCCCAGAGCATGAGAGCGCCCCCTGGGGCCCCTGCCCCACAACCCCGCCCCCTCCTTCCCCACAGCACCGCCCGGCCCGCCCTACCATCTGCATGTACTCGCCTGCAGGGACCCCCAGAGCATGAGAGCGCCCCCTGGGGCCCCTGCCCCACAACCCCGCCCCCTCCTTCCCCACCGCCCCACAGCACCGCCCGGCCCGCCCCGCCATCTGCATGTACTCGCCTGCAGGGACCCCCAGAGCCTGAGAGCGCCCCCTGGGGCCCCTGCCCCACAACCCCGCCCCCTCCTTCCCCACCGCCCCACAGCACCGCCCGGCCCGCCCCGCCATCTGGATATACTCGCCTGCAGGGACCCCCAGAGCATGAGAGCGCCCCCTGGGGCCCTGCCCCACAACCCCGCCCCCTCCTTCCCCACCGCCCCACAGCACCGCCCGGCCCGCCCTACCATCTGCATGTACTCGCCTGCAGGGACCCACGGAGCCTGAGAGTGCCCCCTGGGGCCCCTGCCCCACAACCCCGCCCCCTCCTTCCCCACCGCCCCACAGCACTGCCCGGCCCGCCCTACCATCTGCATGTACTCGCCTGCAGGGACCCCCAGAACATGAGAGCGCCCCCTGCCCCACAACCCCGCCCCCTCCTTCCCCACCGCCCCACAGCACCGCCCGGCCCGCCCTACCATCTGCATGTACTCGCCTGCAGGGACCCACGGAGCCTGAGAGCGCCCCCTGGGGCCCCTGCCCCACAACCCCGCCCCCTCCTTCCCCACCGCCCCACAGCACCGCCCGGCCCGCCCTACCATCTGCATGTACTCGCCTGCAGGGACCCACGGAGCCTGAGAGTGCCCCCTGGGGCCCCCGCCCCGCTCCCTGCAGCTCAGCCCCCCAGCACCGCCCTGGGGCAATGGGACCAGCCCTGACTGCCCGGGGAGAGCCCCCCGCTGCCCCCGCCCCGCAGCCCAGCCCCCCAGCACCACCCTGGGGCAATAGACCAGCCCTGCCTGCCCAGGCAGAGCCCCCTGCTGCCCCCGCCCCACAGCTCAAGCCCCCCAGCACCCACCTGGCAGCAGGTCGCGGAAGCTGGAGCCGTCGTGCTTGCGGACGGAGTCGAAGACCACGGTGCGGGCCGGCATGTTCACCCCCATGGCAAAGGTCTCTGTGGCAAAGAGGATCTGGGGGGGGGGGGGGGGAAGGGGTGGGTGTGTGTGTGCGTGCAAAACGTGGTCACGCCCCCTCAGGCTCCTCCCACCCGCCAAGCCCCACCCCCAAGGCTCCTCCCACCCGTCAAGCCCCGCCCCCAAGGCTCCTCCCAGCCGCCAAGCCCTGCCCCCTCTCACCTTGACCAGGCCTTTGCTGAAGAGCATCTCCACGACCTCCTTGAGGATTGGCAGGATCCCGCTGTGGTGCACCCCGATGCCCCGCTTCAGCAGCTCCACCATGTGCAGCACCTGAAACCGCCCCCCGGGGTGGGGGGGGGGGGGGAAGACATTAAATCGGGGCGCACGCCAGAGACCCTGCTTCCTGCCTTGCCCCAGGACACTTCCTGTCCAGCGCCCTTCGACCCGGAAGCACCCGAGGGAGCCCTGCACTCACGCCAACCCCTCGGGAACCCAGGATGCCCACTTCCTGTGTCACCCAACACAACTTCCTGTGCGGCGCCCTTTGACCTGGAAGTGCCTGACCAACTACGCAAACCCCAACTTCCTGCCCCTCCCCCACATTGCTTTCTGTGAGGTGCCCCTTTGACCCGGAAGCAAGCTCAAGCCAAACCCTTCCACCAGGGACCCCACTTCCTGGGTGGCCAACTACAACTTCCAGGTCAAAGGGCGCATCACAGGAAGTGCTTGCTTCACTCCCGCCAACCCCTTGGGAGCCAACTTCTGGTCACATCCCGCTGAGTGTCCTTTGACCTGGCTGGGGCCTGCCAGCACATGCACTCCCGCCAACCCTGTTCTCCCAGGGGGCAGGACTTCCTGTCTGGCACCCTCCGGCCCCTCTCAACGAAGGGGCAATGGGCCAGTCAAACACACATGCCAAGGGACCCAGCTGATGTCACTTCCTCTTGAGTGCCCTTTGACCCGGAACCACCACATGGAGATGGACATTTCTTAGAACCCCCTTTTGCCCGGCGGGGCACAACTTCCTGTCCCCTAGGCCCCAGAAGCATCCTATGGGGCGGCACCTGGCAGGTCCTACAACGCCGCCTTTTGGACCCCCAGTAACCCTAGCCTCCATGGGGCAGGACTTCCTGTCTGCATGCCCTTTGACCCCCAGCGGCCATGCTATGGTGCCCACTTCCTGTCCCATCACAGCGGAGCCCGGCCACTGCCAGCGCTCCGGCCTCCCTTTAATGGGTGTGCACTTCCTTTCCCATCCCTGGACAGCCCAGCCTGTGCCAATGACCAAGATGGCCACCCGTGCCCTTTGACCTCTCTAGGGTAGCACTTCCAGCCATATTAAGGGCCCCACTTCCTGTCCCATCCATGCGGCGCCAGACCAATGCCAGCCCCACTTCCTGTCCCATCACAGCAGAGCCTGGCCAATGCCCTGGAGCTGCCTTGCCTAGGGGGTAGTGTCCACTGCCAGCTCTCCGGCCTCGCGTTAATGGGTGTGCACTTCCTGTCCCATCCCTGGACAGCCCAGCCTATGCCAATGCACAAGATGGCCACCTGTGCCCTTTGACCTCTCTAGGGTAGCACTTCCAGCCATATCAAGGGCCCTGCCCCAGCTCTGACCTGGGGCAGCCGGCGGTCGGAGCCCTTGAGGCGGGAGAGGCACTTCTGGAAGAAGAGGTGGACCTGGCTCTTCTCGGCGCTCGTGGTCAGGTCGAGGGTGGTGAGGGCGGAGGCGTTCTGGTCGCAGCGGGCGCGGGAGAAGGTGAAGGCCACCACGGGCAGCTGGTCCCGCTTCCGCAGCGCGTCCATCAGCGACAGCCACACGCCCTTCTCCTGGGGGGGGCGGGGGGGTCACGCCGGGGCCTTGAGCTCCCCACGTCTCCACCCTGCCCCCACTCCCTGTATTCCCCCTGAACTGCCCCCCCCCCACACCGGGTGCTGCTGTGCCCCAAACCCTGCCCCAGTCCCCAGGACACCCGCGGACCCACCTCCCACCACCCCCCACTGTCGCCCCGGAGCCTGTCACATCAGTGTGACCCCCCCACACACACTCCCTGTATTCGCCCTTGTGACAAACTAGGACTGTTAATGTTTTTCCTGAGTACTGTGTGGGTGCCTCGGTTTCCCCTATGCAGTGCTTGAGTTTTTAGGTGGTAAAACAAAAATGCATAAGTGTTACAGAGGGGCCTGAACACAGAGAAGGGCTGACACTGTCTCTTAGCAACCAATGGCCCCGGGCCCTCCCCTGCAAAGGTAAGAGCTAAAGGTGTTCAAACAAAGGAATCAGGTGACCTCCTGGCCCGGGAGGCAAACAAAGGGGGAGGAGGGGCTAAATAGTTTCAGTTTGGAGCTGGCCAAAAAAGAGGGGAGAGAGGCAGTCAGGGTCTGGCCTCCCTGCCCCGTTTGGAGCTGTGGGGTAAAATGCAGGGAGACCCCAGGCTGGGGTCTAAGCTCCCTGCCCCCCGGAAGGACCCGACTGAGGGGTCCTGAATGTACTGGCAAGCTCTGGTTGGATTGTGTTCCTGGCATCTCTAATAAACCTTCTGTTCCACTGGCTGGCTAAAACTCCCAGTAAATCCGGGGAAAAGGGGTGCAGGGCCGGACTCCCCCACACTCTGACAACTGGTGGCAGCGGTGGGATGTTCTGCACCCCGTGAACGGCGCTTCCTGCAGTAAGTGACTGGGGAGCAGTAGAACAAAGGGTGGCTAACAAGGACCAGGCGTGCTGAAGGCTCACGGAGGAACGGTTTCAGGGAGCGGAGGAGCTACGCTTAACCCCTGGGTGTGTGTGATCAGCGAGAAGGACTGTGCAATGATGGGGTCCCCCTGGGGATGCAGTGAGCAGTCCCAGGGGCAAAGGAGCCTGCGGCTTGGCCCTGGGAGAGAGAAGGAATTTTGCAGGGACAGGGTTCCCCTGGGGGTGCCGTGAGTGGACCCAGGGGCGCAGGAGCTGCAGCTCGACCCTGGCAAAGAGGCGGTGACCTGGAGAAGGGCTGGCACACTTGGGGTTCTTCCTGGAAACCGTGGGGAGCTAAGAGCACACAGGCCTGTGGATCCACAGCAACTTGGGAGCAGTGAAGTGATGGCGTATCGCCTTCTCCTTAAGAAGAGCATTGTAACCCTGTGCAAAAAGAGAGGGATACCCATTGGGAAGCTCACTAAAGCCCAGTTAATCACGCGGCTGGAGGAAGATGACCATTCTAGGGAGCAGATTCCTGACCCCAATGGGGCTACAGCAGGATCTGGGAGCAGCTGAAGTAATAGCCTGGCATCCCCAAGAGTCTGGTCCCCAACCAGACGGGGGTCTTCACGATCGGGTTCCCCAGCAGGGGATCGAAGCCGGATGGGACTGGAGCTGAGTCAAAAGAGCAAGAGGACAGTAAAAGACAGGAAGAGCCCAAAAAAGGGCTACAGGAGAAGCAGCAGCAGCAGCGTGAACTGACGGTGGTGGAACGGAGAGGCATAGGGGACTGGCCAGGGGTAAGTGGGGACAGATCCCGGGGTGCCAGCTCCGCAGGGAACCTCGATCCTAAATTGCTGCCCCTGGTTAAGGAGGGTGGGGATGTGGAGGCCCACCTCACTGCCTTGGAGCAGGCTGGTGATTGGAACCAGGGAGACCCTGCGGAAAAGCCCTGGGATCTAACCCCCTTGCTGGGTCCCAAGGCCATAAACTCCGCCAGCCAGATGGGTGGGACGGTGGACGGATTTCCACTCCTGGCCCTGGACTCAAGCCCTATGGACCCCCAGTGGAAGCGGAAGCTGATGGTCAATGGAGAGACATTCGGGGGGTGGCAAGACCCCGGAACAAAAAAAACTGTGCTCAGGCCCTGGGTGGTGCACCCCCACCAGATGCTGAGGGGCTGTGTGACCTGGGTAAGGGTCCCGGGGACGGACCCATTCGCCCTGCCTATGGCCCAGATCCCTGTGCAGACCCAGGAGGGGTCGGGCTGGCTGGTGGTTGGGGGTCTCCAGGATATCAGGGGTGAGGTGCTGTTGGGGGATGACTGTGTATCTTTGGGACAGGATCCAGGCCCTGGCCCTGTAACGGCCGAGGATTTGAATTTAAACCCAGGGAACCAATTGGCTAAGAGGGAAATGGTCAGTGAAAATGCAAATGACCTGGCTGGCAGGGGGAGGAGCTGCCAGGCCCCGGTTCCCTGCCTGCCTGTAACCAGACCCCTAGGGCGGGGTGGGACAGAGAGATGCTCCCCACCCCCCTGCACAATGGAGAGGTGGCTCAGGCAGTCTCTAATGCAGAGAGCAAAGCAGCGAGCTCGCTGCCTGGCCCCACAGGGACAGCCAGGGCAGCGCTGAGCACGGGGGGAGCAGAGACCCCAGCTGAGTGGGGGGACACACAGGCAGGGCAGGACAGCTGCCAACCAGGCTTGCCTGGTCCAAAGGTGCTGCCGGGAAGTGATTCCACGGCAGGGAGGAAGCCACCAGGGACAGGGCTCAGTGGGGCGGTGACCCCAGGCCTGGCCAGTGAGCTGCAGAGGGATCCCGCCTTAAAAAAGCTAAGGGAACTTACTGGGCACAGCGCTGCAAAGCCCCTTGGAAAAAACTGCAGAGACAAATCCCTGTGAAAAAAGGAATTCCTGTGCCGGGAATGGGCTTCCCAAGAGAAAGTAAAACTGTAAAAAATCAGAAGGCAGCCGGTGGGGCCCCAGAAGTATCATCCCCGGCTATTGCACCTGGCCCAGGGTAAGGGAGAAGATCCCTGGAGGTCCCTGCCCATCAGAGAGGAACCTTTCCAGAAGGTGGCTATGAATAGGGTGGGCCCCCTCAGCAGGGCAACCTGGTCAGGGAAGAAATGCATCCTGGTGGTGATGGATTTCGCCATCCGCTACCCAGAGGTGGTGGCTCTGTCCTCCACCGGGGCAGACACCGAGGCAGACGCGCTGCTGACCCTCTTCATCAGAATGGGGGTCCCCAGCGAGGTCTTTACAGATCAGGGATCCGAGGTCATCTCAGCCCGGCTCCGGGGCGTGTGGGAGAAAGGTGGGATCTGGCCCACCTGGGCCTCTGCATATCACCCTCAGTCCAACGGGCTGGTGGAGAGAGTTCAGGGGACCGTGAGGCTGATGCTGAGGACTTGCATAAATCAGCATCCACAGGACTGGGACAAGTACCTGCCCCACCGATGGCACAGGGAAGTGCCCCAGGAATCACCAGGGGGCTTCCCTTTCAAGCTGTGGTATGGGAGGAGAGTAAGGGGACCCCTAGAACCGGTAAGGGACAATTGGGAGGAGAATGGGGAAGACCCCCTGATGGATCTCTCCCCTGAGATGGGAGCCCATCCTCCCATCAGGTGTCCCCCAGTCAGAGTAACTGGGAAAAGAGCCCAGAACCTGGAGAGAGAGGCCAAGGACAGGCTGGCTTTAGAGGTGAACCAGTCATTCAACAGCCCAGGGCTGGCCAAGGCAGAGGCGATCAGAGATTGGCCTGTTCCCCAGACCAAAAAACAGGTCCAGACCTTTAGCGGGATGGCGGGGTACCACCAGAGGTTTGTACCCCCCTTTAGCTCCCTAGCTGCCCCCACCACAGAGCTAGGTAAGAAGAGGAAGCCAGACGAGGCAGTCTGGACCGAGCAGGGCCAGAGGGCTCTCTGTGCGCTGAAGGAGGCTCTAATCCAGGGCCCAATAGATCGAGTAAACCCAGACGGGGCCAAGCCCTGTACAGTGTTCACCGAAGCCTCAGACACAGGGCTGGGCGCGGTGCTGATGCAGGCCTATGCGAAGCGGGGGAGAGACACCCCATCGGGTATCTGAGCAAGGAGCTGCTGCCCTGGAGGCAGAACGGTCCGGCCATAGAGAGGGAATGCCTGGCCATGGTGCAGGCCCTTAAGAAGCAGCAGCCGGATCTATTTGGGTGGCGCTTTACGGGGTATGGTCACCACTTCGCCCCGACGTGGCTGCATCCAGAAAAAGGGGCCAATGCCAAGTGGCTGGTGACAGAGACACGTGGGCAAAAAGAAAACCAGATCAAGAGGGAGGCTCTTAACCAAAAATGCCCAAATTACAGCTCTCCAAACTGAAGCGCTGGAAAAAACCCTAATCTTAGCTTAAACCCCAGGGGTTTTAAAATAAAAGGGCACGGGCTGCATAAACCTTCCCACATGCGGCCTGCGGGTGCCATCCAGCCCACCCGACCTAAGGGAGCTGGTCGAACTGTAACGGCCTGGTGTGACCAGGTTCGAACTTCCCCAGGTCACTAGCTAAAGTGACCCCGCTCAGTTCGGTCTCGAAGGGGGGAGAGATGTGACGAACTAGGACTGTTGTTAAGGTTTCCCTGAGTACTGTGTGGGTGCCTCGGTTTCCCCTATGCAGTGCTGGAGTATCTAGGTGGTAAAACAAAAATGCGTAAGTGTTACAGAGGGGCCTGAACACAGAGAATGGCCGACACTCTGTCTCTTAGCAACCGATGGCCCCGGGCCCTCCCCTGCAAAGGTGAGAGCTGAAGGTGTTCGAACAAAGGGATCAGGTGACCTCCTGGCCCGGGAGGCAGACAAAGGGGGAGGAGGGGCTAAATAGTTTCAGTTTGGAGCTGGCCGGAGAAGAGGGGAGAGAGGCAGACAGGGTCTGGCCTCCCTGCCCCGTTTGGAGCTGTGGGGCGAAATGCAGGGAGCCCCAGGCTGGGGTCTAAGCTCCCTGCCCCCCGGAAGGACCCGACTGAGGGGTCCTGGATGTACTGACAAGCTCTGGTTGGACTGTGTTCCTGGCATCTCTAATAAACCTTCTGTTCTACTGGCTGGCTAAAACTCCCAGTAAATCCGGGAAAAAGGGGTGCAGGGTCGGACTCCCCTATACTCCGTAACACCCCTGAACTGCACCCCTGCCTGCCCGCACCCCTGCCAGGTCCTGCTGAGCCCCAAACCCTGCCCCAGTCCCCAGGACACCCCCGGACCCACCTCCCACCACCCCCCACTGTCGCCCCGGAGGCTGTCACATCACAGTGACACCCCCCCCGCGATCCCAGCTGCACCCCCTGCAGCACGGCTGTGACCCTTGGCACTGACCTGGCCCGGCCCGGTGCCCATGTGCGTGGGCTGCTTGGCCCCGAAGGTCTGGGCGTGTTTGCTGGAGCGCTCCTTCTTCGCCTCCACCGCCGCGTAGTACCTGGGGGGGTAGCGGGTGAGGGGAGACGCCCGGCCCGGCGCTGGGAGGAGCCCCGAGGAGGCAGTGGGTGAGTGGAGATGCCCGGCCCGGCGCTGGGGGCGCACGGGGAGCCCCGAGGAGGCAGCGGGTGAGGGGAGACGCCCGGCCCGGCGCTGGGGGGAGCCCCGAGGAGGCAGCGGGTGAGGGGAGACGCCCGGCCCGGCGCTGGGGGGAGCCCCGAGGAGGCAGCGGGTGAGGGGAGACGCCCGGCCCGGCGCTGGGGGGAGCCCCGAGGAGGCAGCGGGTGAGGGGGGAGCCCCGGGGGGTTGCGGGGGGAGCCCCGAGGAGGCAGCGGGTGAGGGGGAGCCCCGGGGGGTTGCGGGGGGAGCCCCGAGGAGGCAGCGGGTGAGGGGAGACGCCCGGCCCGGCGCTGGGGGGAGCCCCAGAGGGGGGCAGCGGGTGAGGGGAGACGCCCGGCCCGGCGCTGGGGGGAGCCCCAGAGGGGGGCAGCGGGTGAGGGGAGACGCCCGGCCCGGCGCTGGGGGGACCCCCGGAGGGGGGCAGCGGGTGAGGGGAGACGCCCGGCCCGGCGCTGGGGGGAGCCCCGAGGAGGCAGCGGGTGAGCGGAGACGCCCGGCCCGGCACTGGGGGCGCACGGGGAGCCCCGAGGAGGCAGCGGGTGAGGGGAGACGCCCGGCGCTGGGGGGGCACGGGGAGCCCCGAGGAGGCAGCGGGTGAGGGGAGACGCCCGGCCCGGCGCGGGGGGGGCCCCGAGGAGGCAGCGGGTGAGGGGAGACGCCCGGCCCGGCGCTGGGGGGAGCCCCGAGGAGGCAGCGGGTGAGGGGAGACGCCCGGCCCGGCGCTGGGGGGAGCCCCGAGGAGGCAGCGGGTGAGGGGAGACGCACGGCCCGGCGCTGGGGGGAGCCCCGAGGCGGCAGCGGGTGAGGGGGAGCCCCGGGGGGTTGCTGGGGGAGCCCCGAGGAGGCAGCGGGTGAGGGGAGACGCCCGGCCCGGCGCTGGGGGGAGCCCCGAGGAGGCAGCGGGTGAGGGGAGACGCCTGGCCCGGCGCTGGGGGGAGCCCCGAGGAGGCAGCGGGTGAGGGGGAGCCCCGGGGGGTTGCTGGGGGAGCCCCGAGGAGGCAGCGGGTGAGGGGAGACGCCCGGCCCGGCGCTGGGGGGAGCCCCGAGGAGGCAGGGGGTGAGGGGAGACGCCCGGCCCGGCGCTGGGGGGAGCCCCGAGGAGGCAGCGGGTGAGGGGAGACGCCCGGCCCGGCGCTGGGGGGAGCCCCGAGGAGGCAGCGGGTGAGGGGGAGCCCCGGGGGTTGCTGGGGGAGCCCCGAGGAGGCAGCGGGTGAACGGAGACGCCCGGCCCGGCGCTGGGGGCGCACGGGGAGCCCCGAGGAGGCAGCGGGTGAGGGGAGACGCCCGGCCCGGCGCTGGTGGGAGCCCCGAGGAGGCAGCGGGTGAGGGGGAGCCCCGGGGGGTTGCGGGGGGAGCCCCGAGGAGGCAGCGGGTGAGGGGAGACGCCCGGCCCGGCGCTGGGGGGAGCCCCGAGGAGGCAGTGGGTGAGGGGGGAGCCCCGGGGGGTTGCGGGGGGAGCCCCGAGGAGGCAGTGGGTGAGGGGGGAGCCCCGGGGGGTTGCGGGGGGAGCCCCGAGGAGGCAGCGGGTGGGGGGGAGCCCCGGGGGGTTGCGGGGGGAGCCCCGAGGAGGCAGCGGGTGAGGGGAGACGCCCGGCCCGGCGCTGGGGGGAGCCCCGAGGAGGCAGCGGGTGAGGGGGAGCCCCGGGGGGTGAGGGGGGAGCCCCGAGGAGGCAGCGGGTGAGGGGGAGCCCCGGGGGGTGAGGGGGGAGCCCCGAGGAGGCAGCGGGTGAGGGGGAGCCCCGGGGGGTTGCGGGGGGAGGGCTCACCCCTTGGTGAGGAAGCTGCCGCGGGCGTCGAGAAGCGGGAAGAGCTCATGCTGGGTTTTCTGGCTGTTGCCCGTGTAGAGATGGTGTTCGAGGGGCACCGGGCGCCGCAGGGTGCTGATCACGTAGATCCGCTTCCGCTTGATCCGCCTGCCGGGGAGGGGGGGGGGGGGGGGGGAGTCAGTGCACGGGCCCCTCCCGCCTGCCCCCCGGCCTCCCAACTCCCACAGCCCTAATACAGCCCCCCGCTTCCCCACAGCCGCCGTATCCCCCACACCATACACCCCCCTTCCCGCCTACCCCAGCCCCGCAGAGCCTCCCCAACCCCCGCCCACACCGTTCGCACCCCCCCGGGACCCCCCCCTCACCCGATCCAGTCAGCAAACTCCAGCGTGTTGGGGACGGTGGCGCTCAGCAGGATGATGTTCACGTGCTCCGGCAGCATGATCAGCACCTCCTCCCACACCACGCCGCGCTGGGGGGGCAATGGGGGGGGGTTAGTGTACAGCCTGCCCCCCCCTCCCCTTCCTCCCACACCACACCGCGCTGGGGGGGCAATGGGGGGGGGGGGGTTAGTGTACAGCCTGCCCCCCCCTCCCCTTCCTCCCACACCACACCGCGCTGGGGGGGCAATGGGGGGGGGGTTAGTGTACAGCCTGCCCCCCCCTCCCCTTCCTCCCACACCACACCGCGCTGGGGGGGCAATGGGGGGGGGTTAGTGTACAGCCTGCCCCCCCCTCCCCTTCCTCCCACACCACACCGCGCTGGGGGGCAATGGGGGGGGGGTTAGTGTACAGCCTGCCCCCCCCTCCCCTTCCTCCCACACCACACCGCGCTGGGGGGGCAATGGGGGGGGGGGTCAGTGTACAGCCTGCCCCCCCTCCCCTTCCTCCCACACCACGCCGCGCTGGGGGGGCAATGGGGGGGGGGGTTAGTGTACAGCCTGCCCCCCCCTCCCCTTCCTCCCACACCACACCGCGCTGGGGGGCAATGGGGGGGGGGGGGTCAGTGTACAGCCTGCCCCCCCTCCCCTTCCTCCCACACCACGCCGCGCTGGGGGGGCAATGGGGGGGGGGGTCAGTGTACAGCCTGCCCCCCCTCCCCTTCCTCCCACACCACGCCGCGCTGGGGGGGCAATGGGGGGGGGTTAGTGTGCAGCCTGCCCCCCCCTCCCCTTCCTCCCACACCACGCCGCGCTGGGGGGGCAATGGGGGGGGGTTAGTGTACAGCCTGCCCCCCCCTCCCCTTCCTCCCACACCACACCGCGCTGGGGGGGCAATGGGGGGGGGGGGTTAGTGTACAGCCTGCCCCCCCCTCCCCTTCCTCCCACACCACACCGCGCTGGGGGGGCAATGGGGGGGGGTTAGTGTACAGCCTGCCCCCCCCTCCCCTTCCTCCCACACCACACCGCGCTGGGGGGGCAATGGGGGGGGTTAGTGTACAGCCTGCCCCCCCTCCCCTTCCTCCCACACCACACCGCGCTGGGGGGCAATGGGGGGGGGGTTAGTGTACAGCCTGCCCCCCCCTCCCCTTCCTCCCACACCACACCGCGCTGGGGGGGCAATGGGGGGGGGGGTCAGTGTACAGCCTGCCCCCCCTCCCCTTCCTCCCACACCACGCCGCGCTGGGGGGCAATGGGGGGGGGGGTTAGTGTACAGCCTGCCCCCCCCTCCCCTTCCTCCCACACCACACCGCGCTGGGGGGCAATGGGGGGGGGGGGGTCAGTGTACAGCCTGCCCCCCCTCCCCTTCCTCCCACACCACGCCGCGCTGGGGGGGCAATGGGGGGGGGGGTCAGTGTACAGCCTGCCCCCCTCCCCTTCCTCCCACACCACGCCGCGCTGGGGGGGCAATGGGGGGGGTTAGTGTGCAGCCTGCCCCCCCCTCCCCTTCCTCCCACACCACGCCGCGCTGGGGGGGCAATGGGGGGGGGTTAGTGTACAGCCTGCCCCCCCCTCCCCTTCCTCCCACACCACACCGCGCTGGGGGGGCAATGGGGGGGGTGTCAGTGTACAGCCTGCCCCCCCTTCCGACACCACGCTGGGGGGGGGGGGAAGTCTACAGCCTGCCCCCCCCTCCCCTTCCTCCCACACCACGCCGCGCTGGGGGGCAATGGGGGGGGGGTTAGTGTACAGCCTGCCCCCCCTCCCCTTCCTCCCACACCACACCGCGCTGGGGGGGCAATGGGGGGGGGGGTTAGTGTACAGCCTGCCCCCCCCTCCCCTTCCTCCCACACCACGCCGCGCTGGGGGGGCAATGGGGGGGGGGTTAGTGTACAGCCTGCCCCCCCCTCCCCTTCCTCCCACACCACGCCGCGCTGGGGGGCAATGGGGGGGGTCAGTGTACAGCCTGCCCCCCCTCCCCTTCCTCCCACACCACGCCGCGCTGGGGGGGCAATGGGGGGGGGTTAGTGTACAGCCTGCCCCCCCCTCCCCTTCCTCCCACACCACGCCGCGCTGGGGGGGCAATGAGGGGGGTTAGTGTACAGCCTGCCCCCGCCTCCCCTTCCTCCCACACCACACCGCGCTGGGGGGGCAATGGGGGGGGTGTCAGTGTACAGCCTGCCCCCCCTTCCTCCGACACCACGCTGGGGGGGGGGGAATGGGGGGGGTTAGTGTACAGCCTGCCCCCCCTCCCCTTCCTCCCACACCACACCGCGCTGGGGGGGCAATGGGGGGGGTTAGTGTACAGCCTGCCCCCCCCTCCCCTTCCTCCCACACCACACCGCGCTGGGGGGGCAATGGGGGGGGTTAGTGTACAGCCTGCCCCCCCCTCCCCTTCCTCCCACACCACACCGCGCTGGGGGGGCAATGGGGGGGGTTAGTGTACAGCCTGCCCCCCCCTCCCCTTCCTCCCACACCACACCGCGCTGGGGGGGCAATGGGGGGGTTAGTGTACAGCCTGCCCCCCCCTTCCTCCCACACCACGCCGCGCTGGGGGGGCAATGGGGGGGGGGGTAGTGTACAGCCTGCCCCCCCCTCCCCTTTCTCCCACACCACGCCGCGCTGGGGGGGCAATGGGGGGGTGTCAGTGTACAGCCTGCCCCCCCTTCCTCCGACACCACGCGGGGGAATGGGGGGGGTTAGTGTACAGCCTGCCCCCCCTCCCCTTCCTCCCACACCACTGCGCACTGGGGGGCAATGGGGGGGGTGTCAGTGTACAGCCTGCCCCCCCCTTCCTCCCACACCACGCCGCGCTGGGAGGGAATGGGGGGGGGGTTAGTGTACAGCCTGCCCCCCCTCCCCTTCCTCCCACACCACACCGCGCTGGGGGGGAATGGGGGGGGGGGGGTCAGTGTACAGCCTGCCCCCCCTCCCCTTCCTCCCACACCACACCGCGCTGGGGGGGGAAATGGGGGGGGGGTCAGGGTACAGCCTACCCCCCCTTCCTCCCACACCACGCCGCGCTGGGAGGGGGATGGGGGGGGTCAGTGTACAGTCTGCCCCCCCTCCCCTTCCTCCCACACCATGCTGCGCTGGGGAGGGTAATGGGGGGGGGGTGGTCAGTGTACAGCCTGCCCCCCCTCCCCTTCCTCCCACACCACGCCGTGCTGGGGGGGGGGGAAATGGGGAGTCAGTGTACAGCCTGCCCCCCTCCCATTCCTCCACACCACGCCACGCTGGGGGGGAAATGGGGGGGGGGTTCGTGTACAGCCTGCCCCCACCCTTCCTCCCACACCACGCCGCGCTGGGGGGGGATGGGGGGGGTCAGTGTACAGTCTGCCCCCCCTCCCCTTCCTCCCACACCATGCTGCGCTGGGGGGGGGAAATGGGGGGGGTGGTCAGTGTACAGCCTGCCCCCCTCCCCTTCCTCCCACACCACGCTGCGCTGGGGGGGAATGGGGGGGGTGGTCAGTGTACAGCCTGCCCCCCCTCCCCTTCCTCCCACACCACGCCGCGCTGGGGGGGAATGGGGGGGGTCAGTGTACAGCCTGCCCCCCCTCCCCTTCCTCCCAAACCACGCCGCGCTGGGGGGGATGGGGGGGGGTGTCAGTGTACAGCCTGCCCCCCCTCCCCTTCCTCCCACACCACGCCACGCTGGGGGGGAATGGGGGGGGGGGTCAGTGTACAGCCTGCCCCCCCTCCCCTTCCTCCCACACCACGCCACGCTGGGGGGGCAATGGGGGGGGGGGGTCAGTGTACAGCCTGCCCCCCTCCCCTTCCTCCCAAACCACGCCGCGCTGGGGGGGGAATGGGGGGGGGGTCAGTGTACAGCCTGCCTCCCCTCCCCTTCCTCCCACACCACGCCGCGCTGGGGGGGGAATGGGGGGGGGTCAGTGTACAGCCTGCCCCCCCTCCCCTTCCTCCCACACCACGCCGCGCTGGGGGGGGATGGGGGGGGGGTCAGTGTACAGCCTGCCCCCCCTCCCCTTCCTCCCACACCACGCCGTGCTGGGGGGCATGGGGGGGGAATCTGCTTGAGCCAGAGGACCCCCCCCAGAGATCCCCCCAGAGATCCCCCTGCTCCCCCCACCCCAATCCTGCCCCCACAGTAGCCCCTCAGTGATCCTTCCCCCAAGCCCCGATTGCCCCCATTCTCCCCTCCCTGACAGCCCCCTGCTGCTGGCAGAACGGCAGGGTCTCCGTGCGGGGATGAGCCGATGGTGCAGGCAGGAGACGTTGAGATTGATTGGGAACTGGGGAAACTCCTGGGAAAGGGGGAGTCTCTCCAGGAAGGACGGGCCCCACCAAAACCAGACTGGAACCAGGCTGCTGGCGCTTAACATTCAAACGGTCGGAGAGCAGTTTTTAAACTAAGGGCTGGGGGAAGCCGACGGATGCGGAGGAGCACAGACAGTGGTTCAGACAGAGACTTCCCTTGGGGGAGGATCTATTAATGGAGAGTCTCTGTGTCCTAGTAAAGAGGGGAGGGTGGAAGATAAAATACGGGTAGGATCGAATGAGAAACAGTCCCATTCAATGACATCATGTAATGGCAAACCAGCTAAGAAGTGACACGTTGTGAAAATGCTTGGATACCAACGCTAGACGGCTAGACGCGGAGAAGGGTGAACTAGAGAGCCCCGTATTCAGTGAGAATATGGGTACAAGAGACATCACAGAAACGTGGTGGAATGAGGAGAATCAATGGGACACAGTAATACCAGGGAACTAACCGATCGGAAGGACAGAGCAGGTCGTGCTGGTGGGGGAGTGGCACTAGATGGGAAAGAAAGCAGAGAATCAAATGAAGTAAAAATCTGAAACTGTCCCCTAGAGTCTCTCTGGCTAGTAATTCCTTGCTCGGATAAGAAGAACATAGCAGCAGGGATTTATTACCGACCACCTGACCAGGATGGGATAGTGACTGAAATGCTCAGGGAGATTAGAGGCTATCAAAAGAAAAACTCAATAATCATGGGGGATTTCAACTATCCCCACACTGACTGGGTCCAGGTCACCTCAGGACGGGCTGCAGAGAGAAAGTTTCTTGGCCCCTTAAATGACGGCTTCTTGGAGCAGCCAGTCCTGGAACCCACCAGCGCAGAGGCAATTCTCGATTTAGTCCGAAGTGGAGCACAGGATCTGGTCCAAGAGGTGAATATAGCTGGAGCACTTGGTAATAGTGACCATAATATAATTAACGTTAACATCCCTGTGGCGGGGAAAACCCCCCAACAGCCTAACAGTGCGGCATTTAATTTTAGAGAGGGGAACTACACAAAAACGAGGAGGTTAGTGAAACAGAAATTAAAAGGTACAGCGCCAAAACCGAAATCCCTGCAAGCTGCGTGGAAACTTTTCAAACACATGAGCTGTGACGAAGTGGGGTTTTATTCATCTCGTTATGTTGCACGTGAGTCTTCCTGTCCTAGACTAATACGGTGTGTGCCTCAGTTTCCCTGTGTGGGTGGGAATTGGGGGTGTGAGTTTTGCTGAGGCCCTGGGGCAGGTGAGGCTGCTCCGCTGTTTGCACCTGTGTGACCCGAGACCCAGGAGGGGGAACACATCAGGTGACACCTTTGCCCAGGAAGGGAGACAAAGAGAAGGAAGAGGGGCAACAGGGGGGTGTCTGAGATCCGGTCCCTGGAGGCTGGCAGTCTGCATGAGGGGACTGGCCCAGGACTCCCAAGATGGGGTTGGCTGAAAGTCCCTGATTTCTGCGCTAACGAGCTCTGTTCTATGCTGCGTTCCTGTCATCTAATAAACCTCCTGTTTTCCCGGCCGGCTGAGAGTTACGTCTGACTGCAGAGTCGGGGGGCAGGGCCCCATGGCTCCCCCGGGATCCCGCCTGGGCCGACTTGCTGCGGGAAGTGCCCAGTGGGCCAGGGGAAGCTGGATGCTCTGGGGTCAGCCCCAGGAAGGTAGAAACTGGGGAAACTTCTTGTCCTGGAGACACTCAGCTCCGAGAGAGGAGGCTCCCCAGAGTCTGGCCTGGCTCCGTAGGGAGCAGTTCCAGAGCGTCGCCCGGGGACCCCGTGACAACCATAATAGAGGCTCAACTTAAATGTACACCCCAAATTAAAAACCATAGTAAGAGAACCACAAAAGTGCCACCGTGGCTAAACAACAAAGGAAGAGAAGTGCTGAGAGACAAAGAGGTGTAGAGAGAAATCTCTGTATTAAGTATTTCTATGAAACCTTATGATGTTGCATTGTGTGATTTTGTATTAAGTATCTTTATCTTTATGACATTGCATCTTGCATTGTGTTATTTTGTATTTCTATGACTTGGCATTGTGCCTCTCTATTTTCATACAACTTTGTATTAGATCCCTATATAGAGAACTTTGTATTCGATGTTCTAGCCCCTAAGGACAGTAGAGGTAAAGGAGAAGAAACATGTGTCTGTTTGCTAGGAGTAGGATCAGATCTTCCCCCCACTCTGCAATCAGTTGCCCTGTTGACTGACCGAGGTGTGAACGAGTGAGGCTGGGGAGAAACCCACCTCCAGACACTGCCACAGCTGGGGAGGGGATGGGAGCCAGACCCAAGGGAAGCGCAGACGGACTGACGGCCTTGGGGGTTAGACGCGAGGCACCTTCTTTCGGTAACACCCTCTTTGAGCAGCCTGGGGCCCCCCAGAGAAAAGCAGCACAAAGACCAACGGACACAGACCCAGAGTTTGACTCTGGAGTGGATTCGCATGAGAGGGGAGCGGCTATAGAAGTGAGGTGTCTGGAGGGGACCCCGGGTCTCGTCTTGTCACCATCGGAGCATCGATCCGGCTCCACCCCTCCCCCATCGAACTCACCTGGCCAGTGCCGTTAAGGGGAGCGACCAGTTGGTAACAACAGCAAGACGGAGGGAGGGAGGAAAATAGAAAGGAGATAAACTCTGGCAAGTGAAGTGTATAAATAGAACGAGGAAGGCCAAAAAAAGAACGTGAAGAACCATTAGCCAAAGACTCGAAGAGTAACCGCAAAAACCGTGTAAGTCCATCAGAAGCAGGCAGCCGGCTGAACTAATGGGGCCGCTGGACGACGGAGCTGCTCAAGGGCGACAGCCATTGCAGAGAAACGAATGAATTCTTTGCATCGGTCTTCACGGCGGAGGATGGGAGGGAGATTCCCACACCTGAGCCACGCTGGTTAGGTGACAAATCGGAGCAACTGTCCCTGACTGAGGTGTCATTAGAGGCCAGTCCTATTCGACACATTCAGAACTGATCTGGAAAAGGGGTAAACAGGGAGGTGGCAAAATGTGCAGATGATACAAAATGACTCAAGATTGTTCAGTCCCAGGCAGACTGCGAAGGGATCTCAAACTGGTGACTGGGCAACAAACTGGCAGATGAAATTCAATGTTGATAAACGCAAAGTGATGCCCATTGGAAACCATCATCCCAGCCGTGCCCACAGAACGACGGGTCTGAACCAGCTGGTACCACTCAAGGAAGATCTTGGAGTCTCTGAAAACATCCACTCCATGTGCAGCGGGGTCAGAAAAGCAAACAGAATATTTGGAATCATTAAGAAAGGGAGAGATAAGAAGACAGAATATATCCTATTGCCTCTATATAAATCCACGGGACGCCCACAGCTTGAATATTGCGTGCAGCTCCGGTCGCCCCATCTCAAAAAATATATATTGGAATTGGAAAAGGTACAGAAACAAAAATGATGAGGGGGATGGAACAGCTTCCGTATGAGGAGAGATGAATCAGACTGGGACTTTTCAGCTTGGAAAAGAGACGACTAAGGGGGGATATGACAGAGGTCTATAAAATCATGACTGGTGCGGAGAAAGTAGAAAAGGAAGTGTTGTTTACTCCTTCTCATAACACAAGAACTAGGGGGCACCCAATAAAATGAATAGGCAGGAGGTTTAAAACAAACCAAAGGAAGTATTTCTTCACACAGCGCACAGTCAACCTGTGGAACTCCTTGCCATAGGATGTTGTGAAGGCCAAGACTACAGCAGGGTTCAAAAAGGAACTAGCTAAGTTCGTGGAGGATGAGTCTATCAATGGCTAGTAGCCAGGGTGGGCAGGGACGGTGTCCCTAGCCTCTGTTTGCCAGACGCTGGGAATGGGCGACAGGGGCTGGATCACTCGATAACTGCCCTGGTCTGTTCATTCCCTCTGGGGCACCTGGCATTGGCCCCTATCGGCAGACGGGACACTGGGCTCGAGGGACCGTCCGGCTGACCCAGTCTGGCCCCTCTTATGTTGCCCCACGATGCCCCCCCGCCCGACTCACCTCTGCATCGTTGATGTAATGAACCTCATCAAAGATCACCCACTCCAGATCCCGGATCACGTCTGAGCCGTTATACAGCATGGACCTGAGCCACACGGACAGGCAGCTAGACCCACGGCCCCCTGGCCAGCCCCCCAGCCTCTGCCACCGCCCCCAGCCCCCTGCCCAGCCGCCCCCCAGCGCCCCTCACTCCCGCCCCCAGCCCCCTGCCCAGCCGCCCCCCAGCGCCCCTCACTCCCGCCCCCCAGGCCCCTGCCCAGCCGCCCCCCAGCGCCCCTCACTCCCGCCCCCCAGCCCCGGGCGCCCCTCACTCCCGCCCCCCAGCCCCGGGCGCCCCTCACTCCCCGCCCCCCAGGCCCCTGCCCAGCCGCCCCCCAGCCCCGGGCGCCCCTCACTCCCGCCCCCCAGCCCCGGGCGCCCCTCACTCCCGCCCCCAGCCCCCTGCCCAGCCGCCCCCCAGCGCCCCTCACTCCCGCCCCCAGCCCCCTGCCCAGCCGCCCCCCAGCGCCCCTCACTCCCGCCCCCAGCCCCCTGCCCAGCCGCCCCCCAGCGCCCCTCACTCCCGCCCCCAGCCCCCTGCCCAGCCGCCCCCCAGCGCCCCTCACTCCCGCCCCCCAGGCCCCTGCCCAGCCGCCCCCCAGCGCCCCTCACTCCCGCCCCCCAGGCCCCTGCCCAGCCGCCCCCCAGCGCCCCTCACTCCCGCCCCCCAGGCCCCTGCCCAGCCGCCCCCCAGCGCCCCTCACTCCTGCCCCCAGCCCCCTGCCCAGCCGCCCCCCAGCGCCCCTCACTCCTGCCCCCCAGACCCCTGCCCAGCCGCCCCCCAGCGCCCCTCACTCCTGCCCCCCAGACCCCTGCCCAGCCGCCCCCCAGCGCCCCTCACTCCCGCCCCCCAGGCCCCTGCCCAGCCGCCCCCCAGCCCCGGGCGCCCCTCACTCCCGCCCCCAGCCCCCTGCCCAGCCGCCCCCCAGCGCCCCTCACTCCCGCCCCCCAGGCCCCTGCCCAGCCGCCCCCCAGCCCCGGGCGCCCCTCACTCCCGCCCCCCAGCCCCGGGCGCCCCTCACTCCCGCCCCCCAGGCCCCTGCCCAGCCGCCCCCCAGCCCCGGGCGCCCCTCACTCCCGCCCCCCAGGCCCCTGCCCAGCCGCCCCCCAGCCCCGGGCGCCCCTCACTCCCGCCCCCCAGGCCCCTGCCCAGCCGCCCCCCAGCGCCCCTCACTCCCGCCCCCAGGCCCCTGCCCAGCCGCCCCCCAGCCCCGGGCGCCCCTCACTCCCGCCCCCCAGGCCCCTGCCCAGCCGCCCCCCAGCACCCCTCACTCCCGCCCCCAGCCCCCTGCCCAGCCGCCCCCCAGCGCCCCTCACTCCCGCCCCCAGGCCCCTGCCCAGCCGCCCCCCAGCGCCCCTCACTCCCGCCCCCAGCCCCCTGCCCAGCCGCCCCCCACTCCCGCCCCCCAGCCCCGGGCGCCCCTCACTCCCGCCCCCCAGCCCCGGGCGCCCCTCACCGCAGGATCTCAGTGGTCATGATGAGGCAGGAGGCGTCGGGGTGCAGCTGCACGTCCCCCGTCAGCAGCCCCACGTCCCCAAAGGTGTTCTTGAAATCCCGGAACTTCTGGTTGGACAGAGCCTTGATGGGGGAGGTGTAGATGGTCCTGGAGGGAGACGGGGCCGAAAGGGATAAAGACGGGGCAACCAGCTGGCTCGGGGGGGGGGGGGGGGGGGAATGGGGCACAGGGCCTGTCCCCTGGGCTAGCGCTGGATCTGGCTGGGGGGGGGGGGGGGGGCTCTCACCTGGTCATGTGCTTCTGGGCCAGGGCGATGGCGTATTCGGCCACCACCGTCTTCCCCGCCGAGGTGTGCGCGGCCACGAAGACTGAGTCGTGCTTCTCCAGGTGCAGGATGGCCTGTTTCTGGAACACGTCCGGCTCGAACGGCCACTGCGAGCGGGGAAACTGAGTCAGCTGGGCCGGCGCCACCCCTCACCGGGCCCCCTCCGCGGGACAGACCCCGGCACCCCCGGGCCAGGGCCGGCTCCCCCACGCCGGGCCCCCTCCGCGGGACAGACCCCGGCACCCCCGGGCCAGGGCCGGCTCCCCCACGCCGGGCCCCCACCGCGGGACAGACCCCGGCACCCCCGGGCCAGGGCCGGGCCCCCCTCCGCGGGACAGACCCCGGCACCCCCGGGCCAGGGCCGGGCCCCCCTCCGCGGGACAGACCCCGGCACCCCCGGGCCAGGGCCGGGCCCCCCTCCGCGGGACAGACCCCGGCACCCCCGGGCCAGGGCCGGGCCCCCCTCCGCGGGACAGACCCCGGCACCCCCGGGCCAGGGCCGGCTCCCCCACGCCGGGCCCCCTCCGCGGGACAGAGCCCGGCACCCCCGGGCCAGGGCCGGGCCCCCCTCCGCGGGACAGAGCCCGGCACCCCCAGGCCAGGGCCGGCTCCCCTCACCTCCGGGACCTCCAGGCTCCCCGCAGCCCCTCACAGCTCAGCACTGAGAGCTGGACAGCGCCCCCCACCCCCCCGCCCGGAGCGGGGGTCTCACCCGGAAGGCCGGGTCAGGGATGCGTTTGTAGAAGTCATCCACAGGCGAGGAGATGTCGACGGGAATCGCCCATTGCTCCTTGGGGGGCTGGGGGGGCACGGCCTGGGCGGGCGGCGGGGGCACGGGGGTCACCTCCTGGGGGGCAGAGGGGCTGGTTAGAAGGCTCAGCATCCAGGGCAATCCCTGCCCCCTCCCTCCCAGCCCCCCACAACCTCCCCTCCCCCACAGCCCCCCCCGACGCCCACCCCCACCTCGACCCTTCTCTTCACACCACCCCCTAGAGCAACCCCTCCCCCGTTAGCCCCCCCAAGAACCCTGCTCATTGAGACCCCCCCATGAACACCAACCCCCGATTCCCTCCTCCCAGCACCCTGACTGGCACCTCCCTCCCGCCAGATCCCCTTGGTCCGACCCCCCCACAGCGACACCCCCCCCCCCCCCCACCTTCAGCACCAGCTCCTCTAGGCTGTCTGCCCTGTGCACAGCAGGGGTGGGGGCCGGGGGCGTCTCTCCCTCCTTCCCCCCTGGCCCCTTGGCCTTCGTCTTCCTCTTCTCCTCCTCCTCCTCGTCACTGGAGCCACCCAGCTCGAAGGAGTCCAGCGCCCCCAGCAGGCCGGACAGGGGCAGCAGCCCCGGGGAAGCCTGGAGCGCCGCAGCTGGGGGGACAAATACAAGGGGGGGGGGGTCTTCGAGGGGACCAACCCACCATGGGGGACACACATGGGGTCCTTGAGATGGGCTACCCAGCCCGGGGGCGGATCTCAGAGGGGACCCCCCCAAATGAGCATCTGTCCAGCTACAGCCCAGGAGCCAACGGCTGAGGCCCCACGTAACACCCCCCCCCCGCGCCGCCTATCTTTCCCCCAGGCCCCAAGCCCCCACCCATCTTCGCCCCGAGAAACTAGCATCTGCCCGGCTGCCGCGCTGGGCTCGCAGCTCCCCCTCGGCCGGGAGGAAAGGACAAGAGCCGGCCTGGGTGGGGGGCAGCCCAGCCGGTGTTCCCCCCCGCAACCCGCTGCCCCTCCCCAGCTGGAGGGTCAGTACCTTGCGGCTTGAACTCCACCCCCTTCTTCCAGCCCGGCGGCACCGTCAGCAAGTCTGGGCAGCGGGGAAGGAAAAGAAGGTAGAATTTCACCAGGGAAAGCGGGCTCAGGGGGCAGGGAATGGGGCAGGGGCCTGTCCTCTCTAGGGGGCGCCAGCTCCCATCTGGCCCCAGGGCCAGGACTGGCTGGCTCAGGGGAGCGGGGAATGGGGCAGGGGCCCTG
Source organism: Chelydra serpentina (assembly GCA_037349315.1). Lineage (NCBI taxonomy): Eukaryota > Metazoa > Chordata > Testudines > Chelydridae > Chelydra > Chelydra serpentina. Next base: position 41,527 of record JBAIAC010000296.1, read on the forward strand.
ACCCCTCTAGGGGGCACCGGCTCCCACCCGGTCCCAGGGCAGGGACTGGCTGGCTCAGGGGAGCGGGGAATGGGGCAGGGGCCTGTCCTCTCTAGGGGGCGCCAGCTCCCATACGGCCCCAGGGCAGGGACTGGCTGGCTCAGCGGGGCGGGGAAAGGGACCTGGGAACTGGCTGGCTCAGGGGCAGGGATGGGACACGGGAACCGGCTGGCAGGAGGGGGTGGGGGCATCCCGGACGCCGGGGTCCCCAGTACCTCTCTCGAAGTCGATGTCCTCCTCCAGGTGGCCTTTGGCGCTGATCTGCTCCATGCTAGGCTCGTCCATCCCACCTAGGGAGCCAGAGAGAGGCTCAGTCCCAGCAGCCCCCGGGGCAGGGTGGGGGAGCTTGGGGGGCAGGGGCGGGGTCACCTACCTGGCCAGAAGGGGTAGTTGGTGCTGCTGCCCCGCAGGGCCTGGGCGGGGGGCCCCGGCGCCCGCTGGAAGGAGAGCGAGTTCTTGGCCGACAGCCCCATGTTGTCCAATGGCGCCTGGGGGGGAGCGGGAGGGGATCAGAAGGGGCCGTGTCCACGGGGGGGCCACATGGCTCCCAGACCCCGGGGGGGGGGGGGGGGGGCTGAGATGGGGATGGGGACCCAGGCGTCCAGGACAAGGCTCACCCTGAGGTGCCTCCACAGACCCCACCCCACTGAGAGCAAGGGGATAGGACCCCGGCGTCCGGGACAGCACCTCTTGGGTGCTTCACGGCTCCCAGCCCCTCGGGAAGGGAAGGGACGGGACCCCGGCGTCCGGGTGGGCGCGCTCACCTCTCTGAAGGCCAGGATCTGCCCCGTGGTGGGGTCCCGCTCCGTCTGCAGCGTGGAGTGCACGGGGCTGGGGTCCATCTCCAACAGCGACCAGACGTCCTTCTCCCGGGGCCAGACCCTAGGGGTGGGAGGCGGAGTCAATGCCAGTCCCCGCCCCCTCCAATACACCCCCCACGTCCAAGGGCCACAGGTGTCCTGGTGACCCAAGGGGGCCTCACCTGCCCCACACCTGCCCGGGCCGCTCACCTGTGGGCCCTCTCGAAGCTGTGGAGGGGCAGCCATTCGGGGCTGGCCAGGAAGCGCCGCTCCAGCTCGGAGGCCAGGTCCATGGCGTAGGGGGGCAGCCCGTGGGGCAGCTGGAAGCAGAGAGAAGGGAGAGGTCAAACGCCGGCCAGGCAGGGCACGGGGCGGGGGCAGCAGGGGGCAGCTGGCCCCACGCCAGCGTCGGGGGGCTCACCGTGGAGAGGGGAACGTGTCCCCATCGGGCCCCTCCGGGCGGGTGATGAGTTCGAAGCGTCCAGCGCAGCCCAATTCCAGCATGGAGAGGGGCAGCTCCATGGGCCCCCGGGGGGGCAGCTCTGGGGGGGCGGTGAGACAAGGGGGGGTGTGTCAGACTCCGCAATCGGCCTCCAGATACCCACAGACACACACACACACCGCTGCCCTGCACACCCTGCCCCCCAACCCCCCCTCCCCCAGACACCCTAACCCCCCTCCCCAGACACCCTGCCCCCAACCCCCCCCTCCCCAGACACCCTGCCCCCAACCCCAGACACCCTGCCCCCCAACCCCCCCCTCCCCAGACACCCTAACCCCCTCCCCAGACACCCTGCCCCCCAACCCCCCCTCCCCAGACACCCTGCCCCCCAACCCCCCCTCCCCAGACACCCTGCCCCCAACCCCCCCCTCCCCAGACACCCTGCCCCCCCAACCCCCCCCTCCCCAGACACCCTGCCCCCCCAACCCCAGACACCCTGCCCCCCCAACCCTCCCCTCCCCAGACACCCTAACCCCCCTCCCCAGACACCCTGCCCCCCAAACCCCCCCTCCCCAGACACCCTGCCCCCCAAACCCCCCCTCCCCAGACACCCTAACCCCCAAACCCCCCCTCCCCAGACACCCTAACCCCCCTCCCCAGACACCCTGCCCCCAACCCCCCCTCCCAGACACCCTGCCCCCAACCCCAGACACCCTGCCCCTCAACCCCCCCCTCCCCAGACACCCTAACCCCCCTCCCCAGACACCCTGCCCCCCAAATCCCCCCTCCCCAGACACCCTAACCCCCAAATCCCCCCTCCCCAGACACCCTAACCCCCCTCCCCAGACACCCTAACCCCCCTCCCCAGACACCCTGCCCTCAACCCCCCCTCACTCATTCTCTCCATCTCCGCCGCGGGCTGCCCCCTGCCCCGGAAGTGCTCCCTCCTCCGCCAGCTCATCTCCCTGCGGGGCGGAAGCCGGGCGCCCGGCGGGAAACACAGCGGGGCGGAAGTGACTCGGCGGAGCCGGAAAGAGACGGGACGGCGACAGGTCACGTCTCTCCTCTCCCCACCCTGGGGTGGGGCCCGTATGTAAATGAGCCGCCCCGCCCCGCCCCCTCCGTGAACGCGCCGCCCTCGCTGGGCCAATGAGCGCGCCCCTCCGCCAATAGGACGCGGAGCTGCGGGCACCTGCGCGGGCAGGGGGGCGGGGCCTCGTGGAGCAGCCAGCGACGGGCAGCGGCGAGGGTCAGTGCGGGGACCCCCAACCTCCAGCCCCACACTCAGCCGTAGGGACCCCGGGGGGTTGGCGTCGGCCCCGGTGCATCATGGGAGCGGTTGGCGGGGGTGACGGGGCCCTGGGGGGGTTGGCGTCGGCCCCGGTGCATCATGGGAGCGGTTGGCGGGGGTGACGGGGCCCTGGGGGGGGTTGGCGTCGGCCCCGGTGCATCATGGGAGCGGTTGGCGGGGGTGATGGGGTGCTGACGGGGGTTAACATTGGCCCCGGTGCATCATGGGAGGGGTAGCGGGGGTGTCATGGTGCATGCTGGGGAAGGCTGGCGGGGGTGACGGGGTTGGCCCCGGTGCATCATGGGAGCGGTTGGCAGGGGTGACGGGGCGCTGGCGAGGGTTGGCGTTGGCCCCGGTGCATCATGGGAGCGGTTGGCAGGGGTGACGGGGCGCTGGCGGGGGTTGGCGTTGGCCCAGGTGCATCATGGGAGCGGTTGGCGGGGGTGACGGGGCCCTCGGGGGGGTTGGCATTGGCCCTGGTGCATCATGGGAGCGGTTGGCGGGGGTGACGGGGCCCTCGGGGGGGTTGGCGTTGGCCCTGGTGCATCATGGGAGCGGTTGGCAGGGGTGACGGGGCCCTCGGGGGGGGTTGGCGTTGGCCCCGGTGCATCATGGGAGCGGTTGGCAGGGGTGACGGGGCGCTGGCGGGGGTTGGCGTTGGCCCCGGTGCATCATGGGAGCGGTTGGCAGGGGTGACGGGGCGCTGGCGGGGGTTGGCATTGGCCCTGGTGCATCATGGGAGCGGTTGGCGGGGGTGACGGGGCCCTCGGGGGGGTTGGCGTTGGCCCTGGTGCATCATGGGAGCGGTTGGCAGGGGTGATGGGGCCCTCGGGGGGGGTTGGCGTTGGCCCTGGTGCATCATGGGAGCGGTTGGCAGGGGTGACGGGGCGCTGGCGGGGGTTGGCGTTGGCCCCGGTGCATCATGGGAGCGGTTGGCAGGGGTGACGGGGCGCTGGCGGGGGTTGGCGTTGGCCCCGGTGCATCATGGGAGCGGTTGGCAGGGGTGACGGGGCGCTGGCGGGGTTGGCGTTGGCCCAGGTGCATCATGGGAGCGGGTTGGCGGGGGTGACGGGCCCTCGGGGGGGTTGGCATTGGCCCTGGTGCATCATGGGAGCGGTTGGCGGGGGTGACGGGGCCCTCGGGGGGGTTGGCGTTGGCCCTGGTGCATCATGGGAGCGGTTGGCAGGGGTGATGGGGCCCTCGGGGGGGGTTGGCGTTGGCCCTGGTGCATCATGGGAGCGGTTGGCAGGGGTGATGGGGCGCTGGCGAGGGTTGGCGTTGGCCCAGGTGCATCATGGGAGCGGTTGGCGGGGGTTGGCGTTGGCCCTGGTGCATCATGGGAGCGGTTGGCGGGGGTGACGGGGCCCTGGGGGGTGCTGGCGTTGGCCCCGGTGCATCATGGGAGCGGGAGCGGGGGTGTCCTGGTGCATGCTGGGGAAGGCAGGCGGGCTTGGCCGCCGTTGTTCCTGGCTGGCAGAGTTGTGGGGCGGCGTGGGATTGGCTGACGCACGCGGGAGCATTATGGGATGGCGGTATCTCTGCTGAGATTGGCTGGGGGCCATGTAGAATGAAGGCCGCCAGCACCCATGGCGAGTGTCAATTGACCTAGGCCCCGGGGCATTGTGGGTAGAGCAGGTGCTTTGTGGGATTGGCAGGATCCCTTTCCCCCCCGGGGCATTCCGGGCTCTTGCCAGCCAGGCTGCATTGTGGGAGAAGATGGGGGCTACCCCAGTGCATTGTGGGCGCTGGTGAAAGGCTTCCCCAGGGGATTGTGGGTACTTTCCGAGTGGCGGGGGGAGGAGCTAAGCAGCCCCCGGGAGTCAGGGCTCTGTCTCTTCCCTCGGGCAGGACCCACAGCGCCAGCGACTGGACCGGGGGCTCGCTCTGGAACAGCCCTCCGGGAGTCGGCCTGGGCTAGCCCCCGCCATGCTCGTCCTGCCCCCCGCCCTCACCGACGAGGAGGAGGCCCTGCAGAAGAAGTTCACTAAGCTCAAGAAGAAGGTCAGACCCGTAACCCCCCCTCGGCCGGCGGGAGACTGGGCGGGGGCGGGGCTGGGCTGGGGGCGGCGTGGCGGAAAGGCGGGGCTGTGGGGTGAAGGGGGCAGGAATGTGGGGGGGAAGAGGGAACTGCCCCACGACTGACTCTTTTCCATTTCGACCCCCAGAAAAAGGCTCTCCTGGCTCTGAAGAAGCAACAGAGTTCAACCAGCCAAGCCAGCCAGGGAGGCATTAAACGCTGTGAGCCTGGACGCCTGGGTTCTCCCCAGCTCTAGGAGGGGGCAGGGGCTGGGGTTCAGAGTGGGGTCCCGGGGTGGCAGCTGGGAGCCAGGACTCCTGGGTTCTCCCCAGCTCTAGGAGGGGGCTGGGGTTCAGAGTGGGGTCCCCGGGGCAGCAGCTGGGAGCCAGGACTCCTGGGTTCTCTCCCAGCTTTGGGAGGGGAATGAGGGCTGGTGGTTACAGCAGGGAGCCTGGATGCCTGGGTTCTCTCCCCGGCATTGGGGGGTGAGCGGGGGAGCCAGGACGCCTGGGTTCTCTTTCCCAGCTCTGGGAGCGGAGTGGGGGGCTGGTGCTTACAGAGGGGGCGGGGACCCCGAATGCCTGGGTTCTCTCCCCGGCTCTGGGAGGGGAGTGGGGGCTGGTGCCAACAGTGGGGATCCCGGACGCCTGGGTTCTATCCCTGCCCCTCCCCCCAGCCATCTCGGACCAGCCGGTGGTGGACACGGCCACGGCGACGGAGCAGGCCAAGATGCTGGTGAAGACGGGCGCCATCAGCGCCATCAAGGCGGAGAACAAGAACTGCGGGTTCAAGCGCTCGCGGACGCTGGAGGGGAAGCTGAAGGTGAGCGGGGGAGGGGCGGGGGCACGAGGGTGTCAAGACCCCCCCGGACGCCCCTTCACGCTGTGTCTCTCCCTAGGACCCTGAGAAGGGACCTGCCCCCACCTTCCAGCCTTTCCAGCGTAGCCTGTCAGCCGACGACGAATGCCAGGAGGTACCCGGACGCCTGGGTTCTCTGGGAGGGAAGTGGGGGCTAGTGGTCAGAGCAGTGGGTCTGGTGGGTCAGAGCAGTGGGGCTGGGAGCCCGGACTCCTGGGTTCTCCCCCCAGCTCTGGGAGGGGAGTGGGGTCTGGTGGGTCAGAGCAGTGGGTCTGGTGGGTCAGAGCAGTGGGGCTGGGAGCCAGGACTCCTGGGTTCTCCCCCCGGCTCTGGGAGGGGAGTGGGGTCTGGTGGGTCAGAGCAGGGGGGGCTGGGAGCCAGGACTCCTGGGTTCTCCCCCCAGCTCTGGGAGGGGAGTGGGGTCTGGTGGGTCAGAGCAGGGGGGCTGGGAGCCAGGACTCCCAGGGTCAGAGCAGGGGGTTGGGGCCGGATGCACTGCATCCGAGGGTGCTAAAGGAGTTGGCCGATGTGATTGCAGAGCCATTGGCTATTATCTTTGACAAATCATGGCAATCGGGGGAGGTCCCGGATGACTGGAAAAAAGCGAATGTAGTGGCCATCTTTAAAAAAGGGAAGAAGGAAGATCCAGGGAACTACAGGCCAGTCAGTCTCACCTCAATCCCTGGAAAAATCATGGAACAGGTCCTCAAGGAATCAATTTTGAACCACTTAAAGGAGGGGAAAGTGATCAGGAACAGTCAGCATGGATTCACCAAGGGCAAGTCATGCCTGACTAACCTAATTGCCTTCTATGATGAGATAACTGGCTCTGTGGATGAGGGGAAAGCAGTGGATGTGCTATTTCTTGACTTTAGCAAAGCTTTTGATACAGTCTCCCACAGTGTTCTTGCCAGCAAGTTAAAGAAGTATGGGCTGGATGAATGGACGGTAAGGTGGATAGAAAACTGGCTGGATGGTCGTGCTCAACGGGTAGTGATCAATGGCTCCATGTCTAGTTGGCAGCCGGTATCAAGTGGAGTGCCCCAAGGGTCGGTGCTGGGGCCGGTTTTGTTCAATATCTTCATCAACGACCTGGAGGATGGTGTGGACTGCACCCTTAGCAAGTTTGCAGATGACACTAAACTGGGAGGAGTGGTTGATACGCTGGAGGGTAGGGATAGGATACAGAGGGACCTAGACAAATTAAAATAAGAAAGAAAAACTTGTAGCACCTTAGAGACTAACAAATTTATTTCAGCATAAGCTTTCGTGGGTTAGTACCCACTTCATCAGACGCATGGAATGAAATTATATTTCAGACATATTTATACAGTCAGAGAAACATGATGGTCCAGGTGTATAGACCAATCTTAAGAGGCTAATTAGTTGAGAGGAAACATGACAGCAGGGGAAGAAAAAGCTTTTGAAGTGATAAACAAGATGGTTACACAGGTGTGAATGAGGATCGTTAACTTAAGGGAAATAGATTCAATTAACATAATGGCCGAGCCATTCCAAATCACGATTTAATCCGGAGGCAACGCAATCTAGTTTGCATATCAATTCGATATCAATTGATATGCAAACTAGATTGCGTTGCCTCCGGATTAAATTCATTCCATGCGTCTGATGAAGTGGGTACTAACCCACGAAAGCTGATGCTGAAATAAATTTGTTAGTCTCTAAGGTGCTACAAGTTTTTCTTTCTTATTTTCATTTTGCTGACACAGACTAACACGGCTACTACACTTAAACCTAGACAAATTAGAGGATCGGGCCAAAAGAAATCTGATAAGGTTCAACAAGGACAAGTGCAGAGTCCTGCACTTAGGCCGGAAGAATCCCATGCACTGCTACAGACTAGGGACCGAATGGCTGGGCAGCAGTTCTGCAGAAAAGGACCTAGGGGTTACAGTGGACGAAAAGCTGAATATGAGTCAACAGTGTGCCCTTGTTGCCAAGAAGGCTAACGGCATTTTGGGCTGTATAAGTAGGGGCATTTCCAGCAGATCGAGGGACGTGATTATTCCCCTCTATTCGGCACTGGTGAGGCCTCATTTGGAGTACTGTGTCCAGTTTTGGGCCCCACACTACAAGAAGGATGTGGATAAATTGGAAAGAGTCCAACGGAGGGCAACAAAAATGATTAGGGGGCTGGAGCACATGACTTATGAGGAGAGGCTGAGGGAACTGGGATTGTTTAGCCTGCAGAAGAGAAGAGTGAGGGGGGATTTGATAGCTGCTTTCAACTACCTAAAAGGGGGTTCCAAAGAGGATGGATCTAGACTGTTCTCAGTGGTAGAAGATGACAGAACAAGGAGTAATGGTCTCAAGTTGCAGAGGGGGAGGTTTAGGTTGGATATTAGGAAACACTATGTCACTAGGAGGGTGGTGAAGCACTGGAATGGGTTACCTAGGGAGGTGGTGGAATCTCCTTCCTTAGAGGTTTTTAAGGTCAGGCTTGACAAAGCCCTGGCTGGGATGATCTAGTTGGGGTTGGTCCTGCTTTGAGCAGGGGGTTGGACTAGAACCTCCTGAGGTCCCTTCCAACCCTGAGATTCTATGATTCTATGACTCCTGGGTTCTTTCCCCTGCTCTGGGAGGGGAGTTGGATCTGGTGGTTAGAGCAGGGCGGGCTGGGAGCCAGGACTCCTGGGTTCTCCCCCCCAGCTCTGGGAGGGGCGTTGTGAACAGTTGAAGGGGGAGTCCCAGGTCAACACTTGCCGCGGGGGGATTTGGGATGCTGAGCTGTGGCCCGGACGCCGGGGTTCCCAGCCCGACTCGGGGAAGTGAGCCGGTGGGGTGGGCTGCGCTCGGCGGTGACGTTCTCACGTTCTCTTCTGTTTGCTCCAGTCCCGGCGCCCACAGCGGAAATCCCTCTACGAGAGGTGAGTGAACGGGAGACCCTGTGGTGACCGGCCCCCAAGCGCCCCTCCCGTAACCGGCCCCAAAAGCCGAGCCCCCGAGCGCCCCTCCCGTAACCGGCCCGAGCCCCCGAGCGCCCCTCCCGTAACCCCCCGAGCGCCCCTCCCGTAACCCCCCCGAGCGCCCCTCCCGTAACCCCCCCGAGCGCCCCTCCCGTAACCGGCCCCAGGCCCCCGAGCGCCCCTCCCGTAACCGGCCCCAGGCCCCCGAGCGCCCCTCCCGTAACCGGCCCCGAGCCCCCGAGCGCCCCTCCCGTAACCGCCCGGGCCCCCGAGCGCCCCTCCCGTAACCGCCCCGGGCCCCCGAGCGCCCCTCCCGTAACCGCCCCGGGCCCCCGAGCGCCCCTCCCGTAACCGGCCCCGGGCCCCCGAGCGCCCCTCCCGTAACCGGCCCCGGGCCCCCGAGCGCCCCTCCCGTAACCGGCCCCGGGCCCCCGAGCGCCCCTCCCGTAACCGGCCCCGGGCCCCCGAGCGCCCCTCCCGTAACCGGCCCCGGGCCCCCGAGCGCCCCTCCCGGAACCAGCCCCGAGCGCCCCTCCCGTAACCGGCCCGAGCGCCCCTCCCGTAACCGGCCCCAGGCCCCCGAGCGCCCCTCCCGTAACCGGCCCGAGCGCCCCTCCCGTAACCGGCCCGAGCGCCCCTCCCGTAACCGGCCCGAGCGCTCCCGCCGTACTAGCCCGGCCAGGGCAGATCCCCAGTGACTCCGCCGTAACCCTGGCATGCGATTCTCCCCCCTCCCAGCTTCGTGAGCTCCAGCGAGCGCCTGCGGGACCCCGAGAAGGAGCCGGAGGATGAGAGGGACCCCGAGAAGGAGCCGGAGCGCGGCGAGGGGCTGCGCACCTTCGAGTGGGACTACGACCGGGAGCAGAGCCGGGAGCGGAGCCGGGAGAGGGACGAGAGGGACCGGGACCGCGAGCGGGACAGCAGCTTTCGCCGTACGGCACCCAGGGGGCTGGTGGTTGGAGCTGGGGGGGCTGGGAGCCTGGACTCCTGGGTTCTATCCCTGGCTCTGGGAAGGGAGTGAGGTTTGGTGGTTGGGGCAGGGGGGCTGGGAGCCAGGACTCCTGGGTTCTCTCCCCGGCTCTGGGAGGGGAGTGGGTCTAGTGGGTTAGAGTGGGGGGCTGGGAGCTAGGACTCCTGGGTTCTCTCCCGGCTCTGGGAGGGGAGTCGGGGCTGGTGGGTTAGAGCAGGGGGCTGGGAGCCCGGACTCCTGGGTTCTCTCCCTGGCTCTGGGAGGAGAGTGGGGGCTGGTGGGTTAGAGCGGGGGGCTGGGAGCTCGGACTCCTGGGTTCTCTCCCTGGCTCTGGGAAGGGAGTGGGGGCTAGTGGGTTAGAGCAGGGGGCTGGGAGCCCGGACTCCTGGGTTCTCTCCCCGGCGGCTCTGACCCCGTCTCCCGCAGGCTCGGACTCATTCCCGGACCGGCGGGCCCCACGCAAGGGGAACACGGTTTACGTGTACGGCACCGACATGACCCAGACCCTGCTGCGCGGAGCCTTTTCCCCCTTCGGCACCATCATCGACCTCTCCATGGACAACCCCCGCAAGTGAGGGCGGGGCTGGGGGGGGAGCTACAGCGAAGGGGAGGGGCTGAGTTGGAAGGTGGGCGTGGCTAAAACAGGTGGGTGGGGCTGGGAGGAATTAGGGGAGGGGCTATGACATGGCTACAGCACAGAGGGTGGAGCTAAGGGGGATGGGGAGGAGCTAAAGGAGTTGGGCTTCAGAGGAGGAATGGGCGGGGCTGGAAAGAATGGGGAGGAGGAGTTAGAGGGCGGGGCTGAGGCAGGCAGTGGGGCCAGTGACTCCCCCTTCACAAATCTCCCCCCAGCTGCGCCTTCGTCACATATGAGAAGATGGAGTCAGCGGATCAGGCCATCGCTGAGGTATGGCCCCCCTGGCCTGGAACGTGGCTGGCTCTGGGGCGGGGCGGGGGGCTGGTTCCCCGGGGCCCCCTCGCCCGGCGCTGGGATGCGGCTGGCTCTGGGGCGGGGCGGGGGGCTGGTTCCCCCGGGAACCCCTCGCCCAGCGCTGGGATGCGGCTGGCTCCGGGGCGGGGGGTTGGTTCCCCGGGAACCCCTCGCCCGGCGCTGACACGCGGCTGGCTCTGGGGCAGGGTGGGGGTTGGTTCCCCGGGCCCCCTCGCCCGGCGCTGGGATGCGGATGGCTCTGGGGCGGGGCGGGGGGTTGGTTCCCCGGGGCCCCCTCGCCCGGCGCTGGGATGCGGCTGGCTCTGGGCGGGGCGGGGGGCTGGTTCCCCGGGGCCCCCTCGCCCGGCGCTGGGATGGGGCTGGCTCTGGGGCGGGGCGGGGGGTTGGTTCCCCGGGAACCCCTCGCCCGGCGCTGACACGCGCCTGGCTCTGGGGCAGGGCGGGGGGCTGGTTCCCCGGGGCCCCCTCGCCCGGCGCTGGGATGCGGCTGGCTCTGGGGCGGGGCGGGGGGCTGGTTCCCCGGGGCCCCCTCGCCCGGCGCTGGGATGCGGATGGCTCTGGGGCGGGGCGGGGGGTTGGTTCCCCGGGGCCCCCTCGCCCGGCGCTGGGATGCGGATGGCTCTGGGGCGGGGCGGGGGGTTGGTTCCCGGGGCCCCCTCGCCCGGCGCTGGGATGGGGCTGGCTCTGGGGCGGGGCGGGGGGTTGGTTCCCCGGGGCCCCCTCGCCCGGCGCTGGGATGGGGCTGGCTCTGGGGCGGGGCGGGGGGGCTGGTTCCCCGGGCCCCCTCGCCCGGCGCTGGGATGGGGCTGGCTCTGGGGCGGGGCGGGGGGCTGGTTCCCCGGGGCCCCCTCGCCCGGCGCTGGGATGCGGCTGGCTCTGGGGCGGGGCGGGGGGCTGGTTCCCGGGGCCCCCTCGCCCGGCGCTGGGATGCGGCTGGCTCTGGGGCGGGGCGGGGGGTTGGTTCCCCGGGGCCCCCTCGCCCGGCGCTGGGATGCGGCTGGCTCTGGGGCGGGGCGGGGGCTGGTTCCCCGGGGCCCCCTCGCCCGGCGCTGGGATGCGGGCTGGCGCTGGGGCGGGGCGGGGGGCTGGTTCCCCGGGGCCCCCTCGCCCGGCGCTGGGATGCGGCTGGCGCTGGGGCGGGGCGGGGGGCTGGTTCCCCGGGGCCCCCTCGCCCGGCGCTGGGATGCGGCTGGCGCTGGGGCGGGGCGGGGGGCTGGTTCCCCGGGGCCCCCTCGCCCGGCGCTGGGATGCGGCTGGCGCTGGGGCGGGGCGGGGGCTGGTTCCCCGGGGCCCCCTCGCCCGGCGCTGGGGATGGGGCTGGCTCTGGGGCGGGGCGGGGGGCTGGTTCCCCGGGGCCCCCTCGCCCGGCGCTGGGATGGGGCTGGCTCTGGGGCGGGGCGGGGGCTGGTTCCCCGGGGCCCCCTCGCCCGGCGCTGGGATGGGGCTGGCGCTGGGGCGGGGCGGGGGGCTGGTTCCCCGGGGCCCCCTCGCCCGGCGCTGGGATGGGGCTGGCTCTGGGGCGGGGCGGGGGGCTGGTTCCCCGGGGCCCCCTCGCCGGCGCTGGGATGCGGCTGGCGCTGGGGCGGGGCGGGGGGCTGGTTCCCCGGGGCCCCCTCGCCCGGCGCTGGGATGCGGCTGGCGCTGGGGCGGGGCGGGGGGCTGGTTCCCCGGGGCCCCTCGCCCGGCGCTGGGATGCGGCTGGCGCTGGGGCGGGGCGGGGGGGCTGGTTCCCCGGGGCCCCCTCGCCCGGCGCTGGGATGCGGCTGGCGCTGGGGCGGGGCGGGGGGCTGGTTCCCCGGGGCCCCCTCGCCCGGCGCTGGGATGCGGCTGGCTCTGGGGCGGGGCGGGGGGCTGGTTCCCCGGGGCCCCCTCGCCCGGCGCTGGGATGCGGCTGGCTCTGGGGCGGGGCGGGGGGCTGGTTCCCCGGGGCCCCCTCGCCCGGCGCTGGGATGGGGCTGGCTCTGGGGCGGGGCGGGGGGCTGGTTCCCCGGGGCCCCCTCGCCCGGCGCTGGGATGGGGCTGGCTCTGGGGCGGGGGCGGGGGGCTGGTTGCCCGGGGCCCCCTCGCCCGGCGCTGGGATGGGGCTGGCTCTGGGGCGGGGCGGGGGGCTGGTTGCCCGGGGCCCCCTCGCCCGGCGCTGGGATGGGGCTGGCTCTGGGGCGGGGCGGGGGGCTGGTTGCCCGGGGCCCCCTCGCCCGGCGCTGGGATGGGGCTGGCTCTGGGGCGGGGCGGGGGGCTGGTTCCCCGGGGCCCCCTCGCCCGGCGCTGGGATGGGGCTGGCTCTGGGGCGGGGCGGGGGGCTGGTTCCCCGGGGCCCCCTCGCCCGGCGCTGGGATGGGGCTGGCTCTGGGCGGGGCGGGGGGCTGGTTTCCCCGGGGCCCCTCGCCCGGCGCTGGGATGGGGCTGGCTCTGGGGCGGGGCGGGGGCTGGTTCCCCGGGGGCCCCCTCGCCCGGCGCTGGGATGGGGCTGGCTCTGGGGCGGGGCGGGGGGCTGGTTCCCCGGGGCCCCCTCGCCCGGCGCTGGGATGGGGCTGGCTCTGGGCGGGGCGGGGGGCTGGTTCCCCGGGGCCCCCTCGCCCGGCGCTGGGATGGGGCTGGCTCTGGGGCGGGGCGGGGGGCTGGTTCCCCGGGGCCCCCTCGCCCGGCGCTGGGATGGGGCTGGCTCTGGGGCGGGGCGGGGGGCTGGTTCCCCGGGGCCCCCTCGCCCGGCGCTGGGATGGGGCTGGCTCTGGGGCGGGGCGGGGGGCTGGTTCCCCCGGGGCCCCCTCGCCCGGCGCTGGGATGGGGCTGGCTCTGGGGCGGGGCGGGGGGCTGGTTCCCCGGGGCCCCCTCGCCCGGCGCTGGGATGGGGCTGGCTCTGGGGCGGGGCGGGGGGCTGGTTCCCCGGGGCCCCCTCGCCCGGCGCTGGGATGGGGCTGGCTCTGGGGCGGGGCGGGGGGCTGGTTCCCCGGGGCCCCCCTCGCCCGGCGCTGGGATGGGGCTGGCTCTGGGGCGGGGCGGGGGGCTGGTTCCCCGGGGCCCCCTCGCCCGGCGCTGGGATGGGGCTGGCTCTGGGGCGGGCGGGGGGCTGGTTCCCCGGGGCCCCCTCGCCCGGCGCTGGGATGGGGCTGGCTCTGGGGCGGGGCGGGGGGCTGGTTCCCCGGGGCCCCCTCGCCCGGCGCTGGGATGGGGCTGGCTCTGGGGCGGGGCGGGGGGCTGGTTCCCCGGGGCCCCCTCGCCCGGCGCTGGGATGCGGCTGGCTCTGGGGCGGGGCGGGGGCTGGTTCCCCGGGGCCCCCTCGCCCGGCGCTGGGATGCGGCTGGCTCTGGGGCGGGGCGGGGGGCTGGTTCCCCGGGGCCCCCCTCGCCCGGGCGCTGGGATGGGGCTGGCTCTGGGGCGGGGCGGGGGGCTGGTTCCCCGGGGCCCCCTCGCCCGGCGCTGGGATGGGGCTGGCTCTGGGGCGGGGCGGGGGGCTGGTTCCCCGGGGCCCCCTCGCCCGGCGCTGGGATGCGGCTGGCTCTGGGGCAGGGCTGATGCTGCAGGTGGGGCTGGAGTCTGAGCCGTGCCCCCTTCTCCCCACAGCTGAACGGGGCCGTGGTCGAGGACGTGCAGCTGAAAGTCAGCATCGCGCGGCAAACAGCCCATGCTGGACGCGGCCACCGGGAAATCCGTCTGGGGATCGCTGGGTAAGGGGCGGGCCGGACGCCTGGGTCCTTTCCCTGCGTGGGGTTGCGGGTTGGTGGCTTACAGCTGGAGGGGGTGGGGAGCCAGGACTCCTGAGTTCTCCCCCCGGCTCTGGGAGGGGAGTGGGGTCTAGTGGTTAGAGCAGGGGGGGCTGGGAGCCAGGACTCCTGGGTTCTCTCCCCAGCTCTGGGAGGAGAGTGGGGGCTGGTGGTTAGAGCAGGGGGGCTGGGAGCCAGGACTCCTGGGTTCTCTCCCCAGCTCTGGTAGGGGAGTGGGGGCTGGTGGTTAGAGCAGGTGGGGCTGGGGAGCCAGGACTCCTGGGTTCTCTCCCCGGCTCTGGGAGGGGAGTGGGGGCTGGTGGTTAGAGCAGGGGGGGCTGGGAGCCAGGGACTCCTGGGTTCTCTCCCCGGCTCTGGAGGTTGGGAGCTGGGATGCCTGGGTTCTATCCCAGAGGGGGGTGGGGACGACTGTCTCCCCAGCCGGCACTAACACCCCCCCCCCCCCCCCCCCGTCCCTCCCCCAGCCGTGAAGAACAGCGCGAAGGGCTCCCACCGGGACAAGCGCTCGCAGGTGGTTTACAACGAAGACCTGTTCTGATCTGGGGGGGGGCTTGTTAGCACCTTAATAAACCCACTGAAACTGCACCCCCTGAGTCGTCTGAGTGCCGGGGAGGGGCCCCCTGCTGCCCCCCCCCCGCTGCCCCCACCCCCAGCACGGCCCCCCAGTCCATGGGACGAGTTCTCTTTTCACGGGCCTCCCAGCCGCACTGGGCTGGGCACGGAGCCTTTATTTACAGGGTTGTGGGGGGGCTCCTGTCCCTCGAGGAGGGGGGGCAGCCCGCGGCTGGGGGTCCCCCCGCTGCCCCTCAGATGAAGCCCAGGTCCTCCTCGGCCAGCTTGACCCGCAGCCAGGGCAGGACGGTGAAGAGGTTCAGGTGGAAGTCGCGGGCGTAGGCCGGGGCCTTGCGTTTGGGGGGCTTGCAGACGTCCACCACCCCCCAGCTGATCACGCCCACCTGGGGAGGGAAGGGGGAGAGTCAGAGGCGGCCATTTGTGTAGGACCCACCACAACGCCAGGGGACAGCTCCTTCCACTGCCAGAAGGCAAGGACTGAGAAGGGGGGGCTGTCCCCCTTATTGGGTGCCAGCTCCCATCTGGCCCCAGTGGGGGACTGGCTGGCCCGGGGCTGGGGAATGGGGCAGGGGTCTGTCCCCTCTAGGGGGTGCCGACTCCCACCCGGCCCCAGGGCGGGGATCGGGGGGAGGGGGGCAGCGCTCACCTGGATGAAGCGTTTGCCCTTGGGGATGATGAGGGGGCCTCCGGAGTCACCTGGGGGAGGAAGAAGAGGGTTAGAGGGAGCTCTGGGGGGCAGATCCAGTGGGGAGCAGGGAGGTTGTGGGGGGGAGATGGGGGATCCCTGCTGCTGGCCAGGGGGTGACCATTGGGGCTAGAGGGATCCCAGCCTGGGGGGGCTGTGAGGATCTGGGGGACAGCTAGGGGAGATTCAGGGGCCCCTGGTGGGATCCCAGCGCGGAGGTGTGGGGATCGGGGGAATATTCAGGGGTCCTGGGGGATCCCAGCCCGGAGGTGTGGGGATCAGGGGGGTGGCTGGGGGAGATTCAGGGGTCCTGGGGGGATCCCAGCGTGGAGGTGTGGGGATCAGGGAGTGGCTAGGGAATATTCAGGGGTCCTGGGGGGATCCCAGCGCGGAGGTGTGGGGATCAGGGGTGGCTAGGGAATATTCAGGGGTCCTGGGGGGATCCCAGTGCGAAGGTGTGGGGATCAGGGGGTGGCTGGGAGATATTCAGGGGTCCTGGGGGGATCCCAGCGTGGAGGTGGGGGGATCGGGGGTGGCTGGGGAATATTCAGGGGTCCTGGGGGGATCCCAGCCTGGAGGTGTGGGGATCAGGGAGTGGCTAGGGAATATTCAGGGGTCCTGGGGGGATCCCAGCGTGGAGGTGTGGGGATCGGGGGTGGCTGGGGAATATTCAGGGGTCCTGGGGGGATCCCAGCGTGGAGGTGGGGGGATCGGGGGGTGGCTGGGGAATATTCAGGGGTCCTGGGGGGATCCCAGCCCGGAGGTGTGGGGATCAGGGGGTGGCTGGGAGATATTCAGGGGTCCTGGGGGATCCCAGCGTGGAGGTGTGGGGATCGGGGGTGGCTGGGGAATATTCAGGGGTCCTGGGGGGATCCCAGCACGGAGGTGTGGGGATCAGGGGGTGGCTGGGAGATATTCAGGGGTCCTGGGGGGATCCCAGCGTGGAGGTGGGGGGATCGGGGGTGGCTGGGGAATATTCAGGGGTCCTGGGGGGATCCCAGCGTGGAGGTGTGGGGATCAGGGGGTGGCTGGGGAATATTCAGGGGTCCTGGGGGGATCCCAGCGCGGAGGTGTGGGGATCAGGGGGTGGCTAGGGAATATTCAGGGGTCCTGGGGGCATCCCAGCGTGGAGGGGTGGCTGGGGAATATTCAGGGGTCCTGGGGGGATCCCAGCCCGGAGGTGTGGGGATCAGGGAGTGGCTGGGGAATATTCAGGGGTCCTGGGGGGATCCCAGCCCGGAGGTGTGGGGATCAGGGAGTGGCTTGGGAATATTCAGGGGTCCTGGGGGGATCCCAGCGCGAAGGTGTGGGGATCAGGGGGTGGCTGGGAGATATTCAGGGGTCCTGGGGGGATCCCAGCGTGGAGGTGTGGGGATCGGGGGTGGCTGGGGAATATTCAGGGGTCCTGGGGGGATCCCAGCCCGGAGGTGTGGGGATCAGGGAGTGGCTAGGGAATATTCAGGGGTCCTGGGGGGATCCCAGCGCGAAGGTGTGGGGATCAGGGGGTGGCTGGGAGATATTCAGGGGTCCTGGGGGGATCCCAGCGTGGAGGTGTGGGGATCGGGGGTGGCTGGGGAATATTCAGGGGTCCTGGGGGGATCCCAGCCCGGAGGTGTGGGGATCAGGGAGTGGCTAGGGAATATTCAGGGGTCCTGGGGGATCCCAGCGTGGAGGTGTGGGGATCGGGGGTGGCTGGGGGAGATTCAGGGGCCCTGGTGGGATCCCAGCCTGGGAGTATGGGGATCGGGGGGGGCTGGGGGAGACTCGGGCCCCGGGGGGCAGCGCTCACCCTTGCAGGTGTTGGGGTCCACGACGGGGTCGATCCCCCCGGTGCAGAGGAATCGGGGCGTCACCACCTGCCTCACGTCCGTCACGTTGACGTAGATCGGCGCCTTCTTCGCGTCGGCCTCACAGGCCGATTTCTGGGGGCAGAGGGAGGCTCAGCACCGTGGGGCCCCCCACGGGGCACCCCCCAGGCCCCCCCCCCCGGCAGAGCCGCCCCTCAGGCACGGCCCGGAACCCCACTCAGCCCACCCCATGGCTCCCCGGGCCGGCCTGGCTCTGGGGTGGGGGGGAAATGGGGCAGTGCCTCTCCCCTCTAAGGGGCGCCGGCTCCCCCCCGCCCCGGACGCCGGGGTCCCTCACCTTGACACCGTTCTTGATGTTCACGTGTTTCCGCTCCAGCTTCTTCTCCCTCTGGCTCAGCGCCTCGTGCACGAAGAGCGCGGGCACCTCGCCCACCGTCAGCAGCAGCCGCTCTGCGGAGCAGGGAGCCTCAGGGGTGGGGGGCACCGGCGGGGCAGGGGGGAGCCCAGCGGGCTGCGGGTCGGGAGTGGGGGGCACCGGCGGGGCAGGGGGGAGCCCAGCGGGCTGCGGGTCGGGAGTGGGGGGCACCGGCGGGGCAGGGGGGAGCCCAGCGGGCTGCGGGTCGAGAGTGGGGGGCACCGGCGGGGCAGGGGGCTGCAGGTCGGGAGTGGGGGGCACCGGCGGGGCAGGGGGAGCCCAGGGGGCTGCGGGTCGGGGGTGGGGGGCACCGGCGGGGCAGGGGGAGCCCAGGGGGCTGCAGGTCGGGAGTGGGGGGCACCGTCTCTTACTGTGGTCGTTGCAGGTGGTCTCCGGGTGGGGCTTGCGCAGGGCGCGGGTGGTGCCCTCGGTGCAGGGCAGGCAGATGGGCCTGTGGGGGGCAGCAGAGGATCAGCAGGGGGCCCGGCAGGAGAGGGGGTCAGCAGGCGGCGGGGGGCCGGCGGGGGAGGGGGTCAGCAGGCGGCGGGGGGAGGGGGTCAGCAGGCGGCGGGGGGCCTGGCGGGGGAGGGGGGCGGCGGGGGGCCCGGCGGGGGAGGGGGTCAGCGGGCGGGGGAGGGGGGCGGCGGGGGCCCGGCGGGGGAGGGGCTCAGCGGGTGGGGGAGGGGGGGCGGCGGGGGCCTGGCGGGGGAGGGGCTCAGCGGGCGGGGGAGGGGGGCGGCGGGGGGCCCGGCGGGGGAGGGGCTCAGCGGGCGGGGGAGGGGGGTGGCGGGGGGCCCGGCGGGGGAGGGGGTCAGCGGGCGGGGGGCCCGGCGGGGGAGGGGGTCAGCGGGCGGGGGGGGGGTAGCGGGGGGCCCGGCGGGGGAGGGGCTCAGCGGGCGGGGGAGGGGCCCCGGGACCCCCACTCACCGGGCGTTGAAGGAGAACTTGACGGCCTTGGTGAGTTTGAGCAGGGCCACGTCGTAGTCGTAGAACTCGGGGATCCCGGCGCCCCGGAGCTTCCCCACGTTGTAGTCGGGGTGACTCCACAGCGCGGCCACGTGGAACTGCTCCGTCTTCTTCGCGCTCCCGGCCAGCAATGTCCCTGGGGGAGAACCCAGGCGTCCGGCTCCCATTCACTCCACCAGCCCCCACTCCCCTCCTACAGCCGGGAGAGAACCCAGGCGTCCGGCTCCCATTCACTCCACCAGCCCCCACTCCCCTCCCAGGGCCGGGAGCGAACCCAGGCGTCCGGCTCCCATTCACCCCACCAGCCCCCACTCCCCTCCCAGGGCCGGGAGCGAACCCAGGCGTCCGGCACCCATTCACTCCACCAGCCCCCACTCCCCTCCCAGGGCCGGGAGCGAACCCAGGCGTCCGGCTCCCATTCACTCCACCAGCCCCCACTCCACCAGCCCCCACTCCCCTCCCAGGGCCGGGAGCGAACCCAGGCGTCCGGCTCCCATTCACCCCACCAGCCCCCACTCCCCTCCCAGGGCCGGGAGCGAACCCAGGCGTCCGGCACCCATTCACCCCACCAGCCCCCACTCCCCTCCCAGGGCCGGGAGCGAACCCAGGCGTCCGGCACCCATTCACTCCACCAGCCCCCACTCCCCTCCCAGGGCCGGGGGAGAACCCAGGCGTCCGGCTCACCCACGTCCACGGTGATCCAGTGGGCCTGGTCGTCGATGTCGAAGCAGTGGGCGGCCGTGATGACGAAGTACTTGGAGATCAGGGCCCCCTTGCAGGACTCCAGCCCCTTGCCTGGGCGCTGCGGAGAGGGGGGGCGAGGGGGGGACCCAGCTCGTCTCCAGCTGACGGGTAGCGGGTGCCCTGTTACCCCGACCCCCCCAATAAACCCCCAACTGCCCCTCCCCTCTGTGACCTTCCCAGCCCCCCCATCACCTCCAGCCCCTTCTCCCCCCACATCCCCTGCACCCCACCTCCCCCCCCAGTCCCCTCCACACACACCCAGGCCCCCACACACACACCCGGGCCCTCACACACACACGCCCCCCCACCACACACACATGCCCCCCCGGGCCCCACACACACACACACCCGGGCCCCCCACACCCCCGCCCCCCCACACCCCCAGGCCCCCCCCACTCACACACCCGGCCCCCCCCCACTCACTCACCCAGGGCCCCCACACACACACTCACACACACCCGGGCCCACACACACACACACCCCGGGCCCCCCACTCACACACCCGGCCCCCCCCCCACTCACACACCCGCCCCCCCCCACTCACACACACGGGCCCCCCCCCCACTCACGGCAATTTTGATGCTGATGTGCCAGGGGTTTTTCTGGTGGTCGTCGGCCTTCTCGAACTCCCAGCCCAGCCCGCACATGCTCAGCGTCTCGCTCTCGTCTGGGGGGAGACGGGGTCAGGACGCCTGGGTTCCCTCCCAGCGCGGGGAGCCGGACGCCTGGGTTCCCTCCCAGCGCGGGGAGCCGGACGCCTGGGTTCCCTCCCAGCACGGGGAGGGGCGTGGGGAGCCGGACGCCTGGGTTCCCTCCCAGCGCGGGGAGCCGGACGCCTGGGTTCTCTCCCAGCGCGGGGAGGGGCGTGGGGAACCGGACGCCTGGGTTCTCTCCCAGCGCGGGGAGGGGCGTGGGGAGCCGGACGCCTGGGTTCTCTCCCAGCGCGGGGAGGGGCGTGGGGAGCCGGACGCCTGGGTTCTCTCCCAGCGCGGGGAGGGGCGTGGGGAACCGGACGCCTGGGTTCTCTCCCAGTGCGGGGAAGGACGTGGGGGCTAGTGCTTAGAGCAGGGGCAGGGAGCCAGATGCCGGGGTTCCTGGCGGTGGGGCGGGGAGCTGGACGCCGGGATTCCCAGGGGGGATCCGGACGCCGGGATTCCCAGGGGGATGGGGAGCCGGACGGCGGGGTTCCTGGCGGTGGGGCGGGAGCTGGACGCCGGGATTCCCAGGGGGGATCCGGACACCGGGGTTCCCAGGGGGATGGGGAGCCGGACGGCGGGGTTCCTGGCGGTGGGGCGGGGAGCTGGACGCCGGGATTCCCAGGGGGGATCCGGACACCGGGGTTCCCAGGGGGATGGGGAGCCGGACGGCGGGGTTCGCGGGGTGGGGGCGGGGAGCTGGACGCCGGGATTCCCAGGGGGGATCCGGACACCGGGGTTCCCAGGGGGATGGGGAGCCGGACGGCGGGGTTCCTGGCGGTGGGGCGGGGAGCTGGACGCCGGGATTCCCAGGGGGGATCCGGACACCGGGGTTCCCAGGGGGATGGGGAGCCAGACGGCAGGGTTCGCGGGGTGGGGGCGGGGAGCCGGACGCCGGGGTCCCGGGTACCGATCATGTCGTGGAAGGCCTCCTGTAGGTCCTTGATGTCCTGCATGTGGAAGACGTGTTTCTCGTTGTCCTTCTTGGAGGCCAGAGCCGCGATGTTCTCCAGGTTCACCAGCGCCCCGATCCCGAACACGTAGATATCTGGGGGGGGGGGGCGTGAGCCGGGCTGGGGGGGTCCTCCACGGAGCTCCCTGCCGCCTCCCCGGACCCCCCCACCAACCCCACGGACCTCCACCCCCAGAGCCCCCTGTGGAGCCCTCCACGGACCCCCCCCCCCGACCCCACATCCCTCCCCTATGACCCTCCCAACCTGCATAGACCTCCCTCTCCAGAGCTCCCCATGGACTCCCCCCACCGACCCCACATCTCTGCCCCATGGACTCTCCCCCCCAGAGCCCCGCCACCCCTCCCCACAGACCCGCTCCCCTCCCGGCCCCCTTACCCAGGTAGTCCTCGCGGGGGTTGCGGATGTCCCGGCCAATGCTCAGCAGCTCCCGGATCTGCCCCACCACCGGCACCGGGGAGCCCCCCATGTTGGTGTTCCCTGGGGGGAGGGGAGAGTGAGGGGGCTGGGGGTGCAGATGGGGGAGGGGACTCAGGATGGGGGTTGGGCACTGTGGGAGGGGTGGGGGGCTCTGGTCGAGAGGCGGAGGAGCTGCCTAGATCAAGGGAGTTTCGGGGCACGGGGGGGCGGGGGGGTTGGGGCTGGGAAGGGCACAGGGGGCTATAGAGGTGTTTGGGGGTACAGGGGCTCTGGGGGTTGATGGGGATTTGGGGGGGTCTCACCATCGGTCATGAGGATCAGCACGTGGCGGGTGGAATTGGGGTTTGGGGAGGTTTTGGGGAACAAGGGGTTCAGGGTGTCTCACCATCGGTCATGAGGATCAGCATGTGGCGGGTGGAGTTGGGGTTTGGGGGTACGGAGGGGTTTGGGGGTATGGAGGGTTTGGGGGTCTCACTGTCGGTCATGAGGATCAGCATGTGGTGGGTGGAGTTGGGGTTCGGGGGTTTGGGGGTACAGAGGGGTTTGGGGTATGGAGGGTTCGGGGGTACAGGGGTTCAGGGTGGGTTGGGGTTCGGGGGTCTCACCGTCGGTCATGAGAATCAGCACGTGGCGGGTGGAGTTGGGGTTTGGGGGTACAGAGGGGTTTGGGGTATGGAGGGTTTGGGGGTACAGAGGTTCTTGGGGGTGCGGGGGTCTCACCGTCGGTCATGAGGATCAGCACATGGCGGGTGGAGTTGGTGTTCGGGGGTACAGAGGGGTTTGGGGTACGGAGGGTTTGGGGGTTCAGGGAGGTTTGGGGGTGTGGGGGTACAGGGGTTCAGGGAGGTTTGGGGTGTGGGGGTACAGGGGTTCAGGGAGGTTTGGGGGTGTGGGGGTACAGGGGTTTGGGATTGCGGGGGTCTCACCGTCGGTCATGAGGATCAGCACATGGCGGGTGGAGTTGAGGTTTGGGGGTACAGAGGGTTTGGAGGTTCGGGGGTACAGGGGTTCAGGGAGGTTTGGGGGTTCAGGGGTTCAGGGTGGTTGGGGGGTACAGGGGTTCAGGGAGGTTTGGAGGTTCAGGGGTACAGGGAGGTTTGGGGGTGCGAGGGTCTCACCGTCGGTCATGAGGATCAGCACGTGGCGGGTGGAGTTGGGGTTCGGGGTATGGAGGGTTTGGAGGTTTGGGTGTTCAGGGAGGTTTGGGGGTGCGAGGGTCTCACCATCGCTCATGAGGATCAGCACGTGGCGGGTGGAGTTGGGGTTCGGGGGTACAGAGGGGTTTGGGGTACTGGGGGTTTGGGGGTACAGGGGTTCAGGGAGGTTTGGGGGTTCAGGGGTTCAGGGAGGTTTGGCGGTTCGGGGTACAGGGGTTCAGGGAGGTTTGGGGGTACAGGGGTTCAGGGACGTTTGGAGGTTCGAGGGTCTCACCGTCGGTCATGAGGATCAGCATGTGGCGGGTGGAGTTGGGGTTTGGGGGTACAGAGGGGTTTGGGGTATGGAGGGTTTGGGGGTACAGGGGTTCAGGGAGGTTTGGGGGTGCGGGGTCTCACCGTCGGTCATGAGGATCAGCACGTGGCAGGTGGAGTTGGGGTTTGGGGGTACGGAGGGTTCGGGGGTACAGGGAGGTTTGGGGGTACAGTTGTTCAGGGAGGTTTGGAGGTTCGGGGATACAGGGGTACAGGGAGGTTTGGGGGTGCGAGAGTCTCACCGTCGGTCATGAGGATCAGCACATGGCGGGTGGAGTTGGGGTTTGGGGGTACAGAGGGATTTGGGGTATGGAGGGTTTGGGGGTACAGGGGTTCAGGGAGGTTTGGGGGGTGCGGGGGTCTCACCGTCGGTCATGAGGATCAGCACGTGGCGGGTGGAGTTGGGGTTTGGGGGTACAGAGGGTTTGGCGGTTCGGGGGTACAGCGGTTCAGGGAGGTTTGGGGGTTCGGGGGTACAGGGGTTCAGGGAGGTTTGGAGGTTCGGGGGTACAGGGAGGTTCGGGGATACAGTTGTTCAGGGAGGTTTGGAGGTTCGGGGGTACAGGGAGGTTTGGGGGTGCGAGAGTCTCACCGTCGGTCATGAGGATCAGCATGTGGCGGGTGGAGTTGGGGTTTGGGGGTACAGAGGGATTTGGGGTATGGAGGGTTTGGGGGTTCAGGGGTACAGGGGGTTCAGGGAGGTTTGGGGGTGCGGGGGTCTCACCGTCGGTCATGAGGATCAGCACGTGGCGGGTGGAGTTGGGGTTTGGGGGTACAGAGGGGTTTGGGGTATGGAGGGTTTGGGGGTTCAGGGAGGTTTGGGGGTTCAGGGTAAAGGGGTTCAGGGAGGTTTGGAGGTTCGGGGTACAGGGATTGAGGGAGGTTCGTGGGTACAGGGTATCAGGGACGTTTGGAGGTTCGGGGGTACAGGGGTACAGGGAGGTTTGGGGGTGCGGGGGTCTCACCGTCGGTCATGAGGATCAGCACGTGGCGGGTGGAGTTGGGGTTTGGGGGTACGGAGGGTTTGGGGGTTCGGGGGTTCAGGGAGGTTTGGGGGTGCGGGGGTCTCACCGTCGGTCATGAGGATCAGCACGTGGCGGGTGGAGCTGGGGTTCGGGGGTTTGGGGGTACGGAGGGTTTGGGGGTTCAGGGAGGTTTGGGGGTGCGGGGGTCTCACCGTCGGTCATGAGGATCAGCACGTGGCGGGTGGAGTTGGGGTTTGGGGGTACAGAGGGATTTGGGGTATGGAGGGTTTGGGGTACAGGGGTTCAGGGAGGTTTGGGGGTGCGAGGGTCTCACCGTCGGTCATGAGGATCAGCACGTGGCGGGTGGAGTTGGGGTTCGGGGGTTTGGGGGTACGGAGGGTTTGGGGGTTCAGGGAGGTTTGGAGTGTTTGGGGGTGCGGGGGTCTCCACCGTCGGTCATGAGGATCAGCACGTGGCGGGTGGAGTTGGGGTTTGGGGTTTGGGGGTACGGAGGGTTTGGGGGTTCAGGGAGGTTTGGGGGTGCGGGGGTCTCACCGTCGGTCATGAGGATCAGCACGTGGCGGGTGGAGTTGGGGTTCGGGGGTTTGGGGTACAGAGGGTTCGGGGGTTCAGGGAGGTTTGGGGGTGCGGGGGTCTCACCGTCGGTCATGAGGATCAGCACGTGGCGGGTGGAGTTGGGGTTCGGGGGTTTGGGGGTACGGAGGGTTTGGGGGTTCAGGAGGTTTGGGGTGCGGGGGTCTCACCGTCGGTCATGAGGATCAGGACGTGGCGGGTGGAGTTGGGGTTCGGGGGTTTGGGGGTACGGAGGGTTCGGGGGTTCAGGGAGGTTTGGGGGTGCGGGGGTCTCACCGTCGGTCATGAGGATCAGCACGTGGCGGGTGGAGTTGGGGTTCGGGGGTTGGGGGTACAGAGGGTTCGGGGGTTCAGGGAGGTTTGGGGTGCGGGGGTCTCACCGTCGGTCATGAGGATCAGCACGTGGCGGGTGGAGTTGGGGTTCGGGGGTTTGGGGGTACGGAGGGGTTCGGGGGTTCAGGGAGGTTTGGGGGTGCGGGGTCTCACCGTCGGTCATGAGGATCAGCACGTGGCGGGTGGAGTTGGGTTTGGGGGTACGGAGGGTTCGGGGGTTCAGGGAGGTTTGGGGGTGCGGGGGTCTCACCGTCGGTCATGAGGATCAGCACGTGGCGGGTGGAGTTGGGGTTCGGGGGTTTGGGGTACGGAGGGTTCGGGGGTTCAGGGAGGTTTGGGGGTGCGGGGGTCTCACCGTCGGTCATGAGGACCAGCACGTGGCGGGTGGAGTTGGGGTTTGGGGCTACAGAGGGATTTGGGGTACGGAGGGGTTTGGGGGTGTGGGGGTACAGGGGTTCAGGGAGGTTTGGGGGTGCGGGGGTCTCACCGTCGGTCATGAGGATCAGCACGTGGCGGGTGGAGTTGGCGACTGGCGCCACCTTGTGGCCGCGCCGGAGCTCGTCCCGCTCCTGCTGGATGATCATGTTGAGAAACGGCCTGGAGCGCGGCCCGCGTGTTGGTGCCGCTGCGCAGAGCGTGGCCTGGGGGGGTGGGGGGGGGGGTCAGGCCGGCTGGGCCCCCGCAGCCCCCCGAGAGATCCCCACCCACGCAGCCTCCCTACTGCCCCCCACAGAGCCCCCCTGCAGCCCCCCAAAGACCCGCCTGCCTGCAGCCCCCCGAGAGATTCCCAGCCCCCCAAGCCCACCCCCCGCAGCCTCCGTACAGCCCCCCACCGAGCCCCCACCGCCTGCAGCCCCCCAAGCCCCCCCCAGACTCACTGTCGTATTTCAGCTCCCCCAGCTTGTTGCTGACCCAGTCGGCGTCGCTGCTCTCGGGGGTCACGGTGCTGACCACGATTTTGGGGTCGGTGGCGAAGGTCAGGACCCCGTAGCGGGGGAGACCCCGTAGCTGGCGATCTGAGGGGGGCGAGCGTCAGGGCGGGGCAGGTGTCTTGCCCTCCCCCAGGTGAGGGGCTCAGTTAGGGGGCACCCTGGGGTTGGGGGGAGGGTCCGGTTTTGGGGGGTGCACAGAGTGGGAGGGATACCTGGGGGTGTGAGGAGCTGGGGGGCTGGAGCAGTTGGAGGCCCCCAATCCCCTGGGCTTGTGGGGCTCCTGGGGGCTGGGATTGTGAGATCTGTGGGGGTGCCCAGGGAGGGTGAGGGGTAACGGGGGTACAGTGGGGCTGGAAGGCCCCAGGGGTGCCGGCATTGGGGATACTGGGGGGGGTTGGGGGCTGCCCAGGCTGCTGGGGGCTTTGGGGTCCCCGAGGACCTGGGTTTTTGGGGGGCCAGGAGTTTGGGGGTTCCCATGGGGCCAGGTGGGTGCTAGGGGATGTTTGGGGGGCAGGGGGTTGGGGGTTCCCAAGGGGGCAGGTGGGTGCTAGGGGATGTTGGGGGTCCCTGGGGTGGGTGTTTGGGGGGGCAGGGGGTTGGGGGGTCCCAAGGGGCCAGGTGGCTGCTAGGGGATGTTGGGGGTCCCCGGGGTAGGGGTTTGGGGGGGCAGGGGGTTGGGGGTTCCCAAGGGGGCAGGTGGCTGCTAGGGGATGTTGGGGGTCCCTGGGGTGGGGGTTTGGGGGGGCAGGGGGTTGGGGGGTCCCAAGGGGGCAGGTGGCTGCTAGGGGATGTTGGGGGTCCCTGGGGTGGGGGTTTGGGGGGGCAGGGGGTTGGGGGGTCCCAAGGGGCCCGGTGGCTGCTAGGGGATGTTGGGGTCCCCGGGGTGGGGGTTTGGGGGGGCAGGGGGTTGGGGGGTCCCAAGGGGCCCGGTGGCTGCTAGGGGATGTTGGGGGGTCCCTGGGGTGGGGGTTGGGGGGTCCCAAGGGGCCAGGTGGGTGCTATGGGATGTTGGGGGGGCCGGGGTTTTTTGGGGGGGGTGGGTCCCCACCTTCTCGATGAGCTGGACCAGGACGTCGCGGGCGCGGGAGAAGTTCCCCTCCCCCACGCTGTCGGAGGCGTCAAGAACCAGGTAAATGTTCATGGAGCCGCCGGCCTCGATCCGGATCTTGCGTTTCACGTTCTCCGCTGGGGGGGCGGGGGGGTCAGCGGGGGGCTGGACCCCCCCACTGCCCCCCACACCCCGCTGCACTGCCACGCCCCCCGGCAGGGCCCCCCACCGCACCCCCTCCCCCGCTCCCCCCATGTCCTCCGGCAGGGCCCCCCACGGCCCCCAGCAGGGCCCCCCACTGCACCCCCTCCCCCGCTGCATCCCCATGTTCCCCGGCAGGGCCCCCCGCTGCCCCCACATGCCCATGGCAGGCCCCCCTCCCCCAGCAACCAGGCAGGCCTCCCAGCCCCCCGGCCGAGCCCCCCCATTATGGAGTGTGGGTCCCCCCCCCAACTGCGATCCTCCCCAGCCCCCAGTGACCCCCCCGTGACTCACAGGAGGTCCGGTTCGGGTCGGCCACCTCCACAGTCTCCGAGATGGAGGCGATGAACGCGGAGGACACTTCCCGGGGGGTGTCGTAGGTGGACTGGTCTGAGGGGCGGCAGGAAGAGATGGGGGGGGCTGAGAAACTGGGGGTCACTCCCCCCACGCCGCCCCCTCCCCCACTCCCCCCATGCTGCCCCCTCCCCGATCCCTCCCACGCCGCCCCCTCCCGATCCCCCAACCGCCCCCTCCCCAATCCCGCAGCGGCCCCCTCCCCCGCTCCCCCCCATCTCATCACCTCTACACTCCGGTTCGGTCCCGCTCCAGGCTCCGGACTCCTGGCAGGTCCGTTCCTTGGACCCGAACATGACCAGCCCCCGGCCGCACCGGTACCGGACCCGGTCCTCCACCCGGTAGTGCTGCCCGTCCTTCATCGCCCCGATGGGGACGCCGGGGTCCGGGCACTGGCCCTCTGCGGGGGGGAGGGTGTGTCAGCCCGTGTCAGCCCGTGCCGGGGCATGTTGGGGCGTGTTAGCCCATGTCAGTGCTTGTCAGGGCGTGTTGGCCCATGTTGGGACATGTCAGGGCGTGTCAGCCCGTGTCAGCCCGTGGGGGGGCGTGTCAGCCCGTGGGGGGGCGTGTCAGCCCGTGTCAGCCCGTGTGGGGGCGTGTCAGCCCGTGTGGGGGCGTGTCAGCCCGTGTGGGGGCGTGTCAGCCCATGTCAGCCCGTGTGGGGGCGTCAGCCCGTGTGGGGGCGTGTCAGCCCGTGTCAGCCCGTGTGGGGGCGTGTCAGCCCGTGTCAGCCCGTGTGGGGGCGTGTCAGCCCGTGTGGGGGGGTGTCAGCCCGTGTGGGGGCGTGTCAGCCCGTGTGGGGGCGTGGGGCTCCCCCTCACCTCCGTCGTCGCAGATGGCCGTCCCCCGGCTCCACTTGCCGTTGGGGAGGCAGGTGCGGTTGTGGGGCCCGCGCAGCGTGTACCCCTCGAAGCACTCGAAGGTCAGCGTCTGGCTGATGTTGTAGCGCGGCTGGCGCGGGTGGAAATGTCCGTTCTCGAACTCCAGCGGGCCCGGGCACTGGATCGCTGCGGGGACAGGGGCACGGTCTGGCCCGGGTGCCCCCAGCCGGGCCCCCGGCCCCCCCCCATGGCCGCCAGCCTCACCCCGGCCCCCGGACACCCCCATGGCCGCCTGGCTCCTCCCAGCCCCCGGACACCCCCCCAGCCTCCCCCCGGCCCCCGGCCACCCCCCATGGCCGGCTGCCTCCCCCCGGCCCCCGGATACCCCCCATGGCCACCTGGCTCCTCCCAGCCCCCGGACACCCCCCCAGCCTCCCCCGGCCCCCGGACACCCCCCATGGCCGCCTGGCTCCTCCCAGCCCCCGGACACCCCCCCAGCCTCCCCCCGGCCCCCGGACACCCCCCATGGCCGCCAGCCTCCCCCGGCCCCCGGACACCCCCCAGCCTCCCCCCGGCCCCCAGACCCCCCCATGGCCGCCTGCCTCCCCCCGGCCCCCAGACACCCCCCAGCCTCCCCCCGGCCCCCAGACCCCCCCATGGCCGCCTGCCTCCCCCCGGCCCCCGGATACCCCCCATGGCCGCCTGGCTCCTCCCAGCCCCCGGACACCCCCCCAGCCTCCCCCCGGCCCCCGGACACCCCCCATGGCCGCCTGGCTCCTCCCAGCCCCCGGACACCCCCCCAGCCTCCCCTCCGGCCCCCGGACACCCCCCATGGCCGCCTGGCTCCTCCCAGCCCCCGGACACCCCCCCAGCCTCCCCCCGGCCCCCGGACACCCCCCATGGCCGCCTGGCTCCCCCCGGCCCCCGGACACCCCCCATGGCCGCCTGGCTCCTCCCAGCCCCCGGACACCCCCCCAGCCTCCCCCCGGCCCCCGGACACCCCCCATGGCCGGCTGCCTCCCCCCGGCCCCCGGATACCCCCCATGGCCGCCTGGCTCCTCCCAGCCCCCGGACACCCCCCCAGCCTCCCCCCGGCCCCCGGCCACCCCCATGGCCGCCTGGCTCCCCCCGGCCCCTGCCCCCCCCCCATGGCCGCCTGCCTCCCCCCAGCCCCCGGACACCCCCCCAGCCTCCCCCCGGCCCCAAGATCCCCCCCATGGCCGCCTGCCTCCCCCCGGCCCCAGGACACCCCCCAGCCTCCCCCCGGCCCCCAGACACCCCCCATGGCCGCCTGCCTCCCCCCAGCCCCCGGACACGCCCCCAGCCTCCCCCCGGCCCCAAGACCCCCCCCATGGCCGCCTGCCTCCCCCCGGTCCCAGGACACCCCCCAGCCTCCCCCAGACCCCCCCCATGGCCGCCTGCCTCCCCCCGGCCCCCAGACACCCCCCAGCCTCCCCCCGGCCCCCAGACACCCCCCAGCCTCCCCCCGGCCCCCAGACCCCCCCATGGCCGCCTGCCTCCCCCCGGCCCCCAGACACCCCCCAGCCTCCCCCCAGACCCCAGACCCCCCCATGGCCGCCTGCCTCCCCCCCAGGCCCCTGACATCCCCCCCAACTCCCAGACCCTCCCCCATCCCCCAGACACCCTCCCAGGCCCCCAGCCTCGCCCCATCCCCCAGACATCCCCCAGCCTCCCCCTGGCACCCGGACACCCCTCCACACACAACCCCCCACCTCCCCCAGCTCCCAGAAACCCCCCATGGCCCCCAGCCTCCCCCATCCCCCCGCCCCGTCACCGCACCTCTGCACTCGGCCTTGGCGAGGGGGCGCCCGTCGAGGGCCCGCAGGGGGGTCCAGCGACTGTCGGCGCGGCACTGCCGGACGGAGGTGGGGTACGGGAACTGCCCCTCGGGGCACTGGTAGACCAGCGTCTGCCCCGCCCGCTGCAGCTTGGCCGAGCCCCCCACGATCGGCGCCGTCTGGGGGTCACAGCTTGGGGCGTTGCTGGGGGCCGCACCTTGGGGGGAACCAAGAGCGTCGGGGTGAGGCCAGGGACCCCCATTCCCCCCCTCGCGGTGCCCGGCCATTTGCGTGGGACCCCCCCAAATACCCCCCCGTCCTGCCAGGGGGCGCCCGGCATTTGTGCGGGGCCCCCCCAAATACCCCCCCGTCCTGCCAGGGGGCCCCCGGCCATTTGTGTGGGACCCCCCAAATACCCCCCCGCGGCGCCCGGCCATTTGTGCGGGCCCCCCCCAAATACCCCCCCGCGGCGCCCGGCCATTTGTGCGGGGCATACAAAGCCCCCTGCCGGGCCGTGACAATATGTGTAGGACCCACCTTAAATTATCCCCCCTTTCTGCCCGAGCCCTGGGGGGGGGGGGGAACTGGCGGGGGGGGTCTAGCCACGTTGGGGGATTGGGGGCCCTGAGCTGGGAGGGGCAGGCGAGGGCTGGCTGAGTTGGGGGGCCGGGCGGGGGGGGGGGTCGCTGAGTGCCGTGGGGCTGGCTGGGCTAAGGAGCCTAGTTAGGGGGCGGAGTTGGGGGCTGGGTTGTGGGGCCGGGCAGAGGGAGTTGGGGGGAGCTGGGTTGGGGGGCCGGGGGGACCCACCGAGGCAGGGCGCCCCCAGCGCCAGGAGACAGGCGAGCAGCGGGGCTGCGGGTCCCATCGCGTCCTGCGTCCGTCCGGGGCTGAGCGGAGCCGGGTCTGGCCCAGCCCCGCGGCCCCGGGTGGGGCGGGGAGGGGCGGGCGGGGCTATGGGGCAGGTGCTAGGAGGGAGGGAGCCGTGGGGGGCTGTTGGGGGGGAAGGGGGCTGTGAGGGGGGGAAGGGCGGGATTGGGGGCGCTGTGGGGGAAGGGCGGGATTGTGGGGGCTGTGGGAGGAAGGGGGGGCGCTGTGGAGGGAAGGGCGGGATTGGGGCGCTGTGGGGGGGAAGGGCGGGATTGGGGGGCTGTGGGGGGGAAGGGCGGGATTGTGGGGGCTGTGGGAGGAAGGGCGGGATTGGGGGCGCTGTGGGGGGAAGGGCGGGATTGTGGGGGGGCTGTGGGGGGAAGGGCGGGATTGGGGGGGCTGTGGGGGGGTGTCTCTCTCTGCCAGTTCCCGCTGCCCGTTGCGAAACCTGCCCGGTCTGGCGCCGCGTCCGGGAAATGACTGGGGGGGCGGGGGGCCTGAGGTGAATTTGCGGGGGGGGGGCTGGGAGCGGGGCATGAGCCAATGTCAGGGGGTGGGGGCGCAGGAGGGGGCGCACAGGGGGGGGACTCCCCCCCCCCCCCCAGCCCAACCGGCCAGGTGACTTTCGGGAAATGCGCCCCGCCCCCCCCCGTTAATTCCCCTCCCTAAACAAACTTCCGCCTCCGTGCGCGGTCGCCAGCTGCCCCCGGCCCAGGGCCAAACCGCAGACCTGGGCGCGGGGGCCGGGGGGGCATCGGCCGCCTTCCTAAGAACTGGCAGCTCCGGGTCCCACAAAGGAGGGTGTGAAGAGAACCCAGGAGTCCTGGCTCCCAGCCCCGCCCCCTGCTCTAACCCACCAGACCCCCCCCTCCCCTCCCCCGGCTGGGAGAGAACCCAGGAGTCCTGGCTCCCAGCCCCCCTCCCCTGCTCTAACCCACCAGCCCCCCCTCCCCTCCCCCGGCTGGGAGAGAACCCAGGAGTCCTGGCTCGCAGCCCCCCCTTCCAGTCCCATCCCAGACACACAGCACATGGGGGCCGAAGTCCAAGGCCTGTATTTGTACACGGGGGTCACGGCCCCCAGCGCCTTCCCCCCTCCGCTCCCTGCCCCCCGCCTCACTGGGAACCGCCTGGTCAGCCCTGGCCTCAGTTAGACCCGTGGGGGAAGGGAATGAGATAAGGGGGCACTGCCATAGGGAAGCTCACAGCCCTGGGGTGCCTGGCTGGGGGCACGGCCGTGGGGAAGCTCGCAGCCCTGGGGTGCCTGGCTGGGTGCGCAGCCCTGGGGTGCCTGGCTGGGTGCACGGCCGTGGGGTGCCCAGCTGGGGGCACTGCCATGGGGAAGCTCACAGCCCTGGGGTGCCTGGCTGGGGGCACGGCCGTGGGGAAGCTCGCAGCCCTGGGGTGGCTGGCTGGGGGCACTGCCAGGGGGAAGCTCGCAGCCCTGGGGTGCTGTCACAGAGTGTGGGGGAGCCATGGGGCCCTGCCCCCCAACTCCACAGTCAAGACGTGACTCTCAGCCGGCCGGGGAAACAGGAGGTTTATTAGACAACAGGAACAGGGTCCAAACCAGAGCTTGTGGGTACGGAGACCAGGACCCCTCAGTCGGGTCCATCTTGGGGGGCAGGGAGCCCAGAGCCCCGTCTGGCCCCCCTCCATCCCCCCAGCCAGCCCCAAACTGAGACTCCCCCAGCCCCTCGTCTCCTTCCCAGGCCAGGAGTCACCTGATCCCTTTGTTCTCCAGCCCCTTCAGCCGGCACCTTGCGTGGGGGGGGGGGGCCCCAGGCCAGAGACTGGCCGACACCCCCACACCCCGGCCCTCTGGGGCTCAGCCACAATCACACCCTGATCCCCCCACCTAGAGACTTAGGAAATGCAGAGGGGAAACTGAGGCACTCACAGTATTCAGAGAGAACATTAAGAACCGTCCCACTTCCTCACAGGTGCACGGCTGGGGGCACGGCCCTGGGGAAGCTCACAGCACTGCTGGGGAGCCAGGCCGGGGGCACTGCTGTGGGGAAGCTCACAGCACTGCTGGGGAGCCAGGCCGGGGACACTGCTGTGGGGAAGCTCACAGCACTGCTGGGGAGCCAGGCCAGGGGCACTGCTGTGGGGAAGCTCACAGCACTGCTGGGGAGCCAGGCCGGGACACTGCTGTGGGGAAGTTCGCAGCGCTGGGGGGGGCAGAGGCACAAACCAGACAGAGACCCCGAGTTGAGAAACACTCTGTTATTGGGGGGAGCGGGGGGCCCCCTACAGGAGGAAGGTCTCTCCGTCCTTGCCCCCCAGGTGCTGGCGCAGCCAGTCCTGCACCCGGAAGAGGCTGATGTAGAAGTCTCGGGGGACGTGGCCCCCGGGGGGTCGTTTCCTCCTCACCTCCTCGTCCTTCCTCGGCTTCGGGAGGCAGGGGTTGTAGGTGCCCCAGCTCACCACGCCCACCTGGGGGGACAGACACGGGCATGGGACCCAGGCGTCCGGGACAGCTCCCCCCAGCCCCAGGGACAGAGAGGATGAGACCCAGGCGTCTGGGAGAGCCCCACCCCCCCAGCTCCAGGGACAGAGAGGATGGGACCCAGGCGTCCGGGATACCCCGACAGCTCCCAGCCCTGGGGACAGAGAGGATGGGACCCAGGCGTCCAGGAGAGCCCCACCCCCAGGGCCACGGAGAGAGAGGATAGGACCCAGGCGTCCGGGTCCAGACAAGAAAGCTGGGGGGAGGGGCTTACCAACCTGGAAATATCTCTTCTTCTTCTCCAGGAACAACCCCCCCCAGATTCACCTGTGGGGGGAAACCAGAACTCAGACCCACACGGGCCAGACCCCGTTCCCGCCCCCCCGAGCCAGCCAGTCCCCACCGTGGGGCTGGAGGGGAGCCGCGCCCCCCACAGGGGACAGGCCCCTGCCCCAGGCCCCGCCCCCCTGCCCCAGCCAGTCCCTGCCATGGGGCCGGAGGGGAGCCGGCGCCCCCTAGAGGGACAGGCCCCTGCCCCATTCCCCGCCCCCCTGCCCCAGCCAGTCCCTGCCATGGGGCCGGAGGGGAGCCGGCGCCCCCCAGAGGGGACAGGCCCCTGCCCCAGGCCCCGCCCCCCTGCCCCAGCCAGTCCCCGCCGTGGGGCCGGGTGGGAGCCGGCGCCCCCTAGAGGGGACAGGCCCCTGCCCCATTCCCTGCCCCCCTGCCCCAGCCAGTCCCTGCCATGGGGCCGGAGGGGAGCCGGCGCCCCCCAGAGGGGACAGGCCCCTGCCCCAGGCCCCGCCCCCCTGCCCCAGCCAGTCCCCGCCGTGGGGCCGGGTGGGAGCCGGCGCCCCCCAGAGGGGCCGAGCCGTGTCACCTTTGCAGGTCGACGCCTCCTCTGCGCCGCTGGGCTCCTGGCCGGAGCAGAGGAATCGCTCGGTCACCACCTGGGACACGTGGGACACGTTGGCGTAGATCATCCCGCGCTGGACGGCGCCAGCCACGCACGCCGGGCGCTGGGGGGAGAGCCAGGGCTGAGCCGGGCGCCAGGACGCCTGGGTTCTCACACAGCTGGGGGGGGGGGGCAGGACGCCTGGGTTCTCACACAGCCCGGGGGCGGGGCAGGACGCCTGGGTTCTCACACAGCCCAGGGTGGGGGGCGCAGGACGCCTGGTTCTCGCACAGCCCGGGGGCGGGCGATCGTTTTGGCAGGATCCGGGGGCCAGGACTCCTGGGTTCTCGCCCAGTTTGGGGAGGGGGGCCATGACACCTGGGTTCTCTCCCAGCTCGGAGCGGGGGGCAGGACTCCTGGGTTCTCTCTCAGCTCGGGGAGGGGTGGGGGCAGGACTCCTGGGTTCTCTCTCAGCTCGGTACCGGGATTCGAGGAGCTCCGGGGCCCCGAAGTTGTACGGTGTTTTGCGGATAACAACTGAGGAATTAGCTGGCCCGGAGCCGGGGGTGTCCGAAACCCCCCTCCCCCCGAACGGCCTAGTGCACGGGGAGCCGCCGCGGCCCCACACCCCTCCAGGCTCTGGGGTGTTGCAAGAAACAACGAAATCCAACCGCGGCCCCAGAAACCCCCGTCCGCCCCCCAGTGCTGGGCACGGCTTGGGGCTCCCCGGCACGGCTTGGGGGGCTGCCCAACACGGCTCGGGGGGCTGCCCAGCACGGCTCGGGGGGCTTCCCAGCTTGGGGCTCCCCAGCACGGCTCGGGGGGGGGGCTGCCCGGCACGGCTCGGGGGGGGGGGGGCTGCCCGGCACGGCTCGGGGGTGCCCAGCACGGCTCGGGGGGCTGCCCAGCACGGCTCGGGGGGCTGCCCAGCTTGAGGCTCCCCAGCACGGCTCGGGGGGGCTGCCCGGCACGGCTCCGGGGGGGGGGGGGGCTGCCCGGCACGGCTCGGGGGTGCCCAGCACGGCTCGGGGGGCTGCCCAGCACGGCTCGGGGGTGCCCAGCACGGCTCGGGGGGCTGCCCAGCACGGCTCGGGGGGCTGCCCAGCTTGAGGCTCCCCAGCACGGCTCGGGGGGGCTGCCCGGCACGGCTCGGGGGGGCTGCCCGGCACGGCTCGGGGGGCTGCCCAGCTTGGGGCTCCCCGGCACGGCTCCGGGGGGGCTGCACAGCTCGGGGGCTGCCCGGCACGGCTCGGGGGGGCTGCCCGGCACGGCTCCGGGGGGGCTGCCCAGCACGGCTCGGGGGGGGGCTGCCCAGCTTGGGGCTCCCCAGCACGGCTCGGGGGGGCTGCCCGGCACGGCTCGGGGGGCTGCCCAGCTTGGGGCTTCCCGGCACGGCTCCGGGGGGGCTGCACAGCTCGGGGGCTGCCCGGCACGGCTCCGGGGGGGGCTGCCTGGCACGGCTCCGGGGGGGGCTGCACGGCTCGGGGGGGCTGCCCGGCACGGCTCCGGGGGGGGCTCCCCGGCATGGCTCGGGGGGGGCTGCCCGGCACGGCTCCGGGGGGGCTGCACAGCTCGGGGGCTGCCCGGCACGGCTCCGGGGGGGGCTGCCCGGCACGGCTCCGGGGGGGGCTGCCCGGCACGGCTCCGGGGGGGCTGCCCGGCACGGCTCCGGGGGGGCTGCCCGGCTCCGGGGGGGCTGGATTTGTCTCAGGACATCCGGTTCTGCCGCTCGCTCACACGCTGCTCTTGGCCTCCAGCCTCACTCCCAGCTCGCCCCACAGACCCAACCGGGCCCCCGCCCCCACTGTGGGGCAGGAACCCGGGGGGGGGCACCCAGGCCAGACCCCCCCACTGCTGTGGGGCAGAGGGACCCACCTACCGACTTGTTGGTCTTGACTTGCACGTTTAACCTCTTGCTGTCCAGGGCCACGAAGTGGGCGGGAACCTGCTCCAGCCCCAGCAGCTCCAGCTCTGCAGGGAGACAGCCAGGTGAGGGCCGGACGCCTGGGTCCCCCGGACGGCAGCGGGGGCTGGGCCCGGGACCCCCGCACGGCAGCGGGGGCTGGGCCCGGGTCCCCCGGACGGCAGCGGGGGCTGGGCCCGGGACGCCCGGACGGCAGCGGGGGCTGGGCCCGGGACGCCCGGACGGCAGCGGGGGCTGGGCCCGGGACCCCCGGACGGCAGCGGGGGCTGGGCCCGGGACCCCCGCACGGCAGCGGGGGCTGGGCCCGGGACCCCCGCACGGCAGCGGGGGCTGGGCCGGGACGCCCGGGACCCCCGGACGGGCTCCGAGTGGCACCCCCCCCCTCTCCTGCCCCCCCGCGGAGCCCGCTGCGCGAGACGCTCCCTGGGGTGTCAGGCTCGAGGGACGCCCGGGGCAATAACGTGCCCCCCCCAACGTTTCAATTGTGTCCCCGTCCCCCCCAGCAAGGGGCGGGTGTGGCCCCGGCACGTCGCACGCACCATGATCCTTGCACGTCGTCCCCAGGGGCTTCTTCAGAGCTCGGTTGGCTCGCACGGTGCAGGGCAGGCAGATGGGTCTGGCGGGGAGAGAGACAGGCGCTGAGTGGGGCTGGATCGGGGCCGGTGCTCCCTAGAGGGGACAGGCCCCTGGCCCCATTCCCCGCCCCCCTGAGCCAGCCAGTCCCCCTGGGGCCGGAGGGGAACCGATACCCCAGAGGGGCCAGGCCCCGGCCCCATTCCCCGCCCCCCTGAGCCAGCCAGTCCCCCCTGGTGCCGGAGGGGAGCCGATACCCCAGAGGGGCCAGGCCTCGGCCCCATTCCCCGCCCCCCTGAGCCAGCCAGTCCCCCTGGGGCCGGAGGGGAACCGATACCCCAGAGGGGCCAGGCCCCGGCCCCATTCCCCGCCCCCCTGAGCCAGCCAGTCCCCCTGGGGCCGGAGGGGAGCCGATACCCCAGAGGGGCCAGGCCTCGGCCCATTCCCCGCCCCCCTGAGCCAGCCAGTCCCCCCTGGGGCCGGAGGGGAGCCGATACCCCAGAGGGGCCAGGCCCCGGCCCTGCTCCCGCCCCCCTGAGCCAGCCAGTCCCCCCTGGGCCGGAGGGGAGCCGATACCCCAGAGGGGGCCAGGCCCCGGCCCTGCTCCCGCCCCAGCCGGGGGCTCTCACCTGACCCGCCCGGAGAACTGAACAGCCTGCTGCAGTTGGACGAGGGACACGTCGTAGTCGTAGTATTCGGGGATGCCCTGGCTGGCCTTGGCCGTGACGTCATAGCTCGGGTGGTCGATCCGTCTCTGGATGCGGATCTCCGCCGACCCTGCCCCGAGACACAGCCTCAGCCTGGCCCAGGCCCACGGCCGCCCCGGGCGCTCCTCCTCGGGACGGGGGCTGGGTTCGAGTCTGTACCCAGGGACTCGCCTGGCCTTACCAGGCGGGCACCTTCCCTCCTGCCCGGGTCCCCGACAGACGGGGGAAATATTCACAGAGCCGCGGGCCACAGGTACATGGGGCCAGACCACCTCCGCCAGCCGCTGTCCCCCCTCCCCGGACTCCTGCCCGCAGCTCCGGGCGCCCCCTCGGCCAAGCGAGAGGGGGCAGAGAAGGGAACAGAACTTATTTGGGGGCTGGGGCCTGTTCAGCCTGGGAAAGAGACGACCGAGGGGGCCGTGAACCGGGCCGGCTGGAGAGCGGGACCCGGGACGGGTTCTTGGCCCCTTCCAGGAATGCAGGAACCGCGCGGGGGGGGGGGGGGGGGCACACGAGGAAGTGACCAGGCAGCCGACAACCTGTGGAACTCACTGCCGCAGGATGCTGGGAGACCAAAGCTTCTGGAGGATGGGTCCGTGGGTGGCTACTAGCCAAGATGGGCAGGGACACAGCCCGTGGTCCGGGTCCCCAACCCTCGCACTGCCAGGACTGCTGATTGCCCTGCCCTGTTTGTTCCCCTTGTCGGCCCACGGGGCCGACCCCGTACAGCCGTTCTCCTGCTGGCTCTGGACCCTGGCTGGGCTGTCGGCCCAGGGGCCGGGCGGGGGCGCGGCGAGGGGAACGGAGCGGAGGGAAGGTCGGGTGCTGCAGGACGGGGGGAGACCCGCGCTGGAGGCGACTCTACCAGCAGGCATGTGCCGGGAAAGAGGCTGGTGGGTTAGAGCAGGGGGGGCTGGGAGCCAGGACGCCTGGGTTTTCTCCCTGGCTCTGGAGGGGAATGGGGCCAGGTGGGTCAGCACTGGGGGTGCTGGGAGCCAGGACGCCTGGGTTCCAAGGGCTGAGCGCTGTCCGGGGTCCCTTACCCACTTGTACTCTCCAGAGGGACGTGTCTGTCACCCGGTTGAAGCAGTGTGCGGCCGTCAGGACCCAGGAGTCAGAAACCAGGACCCCCGGCACGACGCGCCCGTCGTCCCCTACGGACAGGGAGAGGGGCCAATGCAGGGGGGGGGCCGTGGGAGGAGCCCCCCCTCCCAGCACTGCCAGGGGGCCCCGCAGTGCTCACAGCCCCCGGGGAAGGAGGGAACGGGACCCAGGTGTCCGAGATAGCGGTCCCAGCCCGCAGGGAAGGAGGGAACGGGACCCAGGTGTCCGAGATAGCGGTCCCAGCCCGCAGGGAAGGAGGGAACGGGACCCAGGTGTCCGAGACAGCGGTCCCAGCCCCCGGGGAGGGAGGGAACGGGACCCAGGTGTCCGGGACCGCGGTCCCAGCCCCCGGGGAAGGAGGGAACGGGACCCAGGTGTCCGGGACCGCGGTCCCAGCCCCCGGGGAAGGAGGGAACGGGACCCAGGTGTCCGGGACCGCGGTCCCAGCCCCCGGGGAAGGAGGGAACGGGACCCAGGTGTCCGGGACCGCGGTCCCAGCCCCCGGGGAAGGAGGGAACGGGACCCAGGTGTCCGGGACCGCGGTCCCAGCCCCCGGGGAAGGAGGGAACGGGACCCAGGTGTCCGGGACCGCGGTCCCAGCCCCCGGGGAAGGAGGGAACGGGACCCAGGTGTCCGGGACCGCGGTCCCAGCCCCCGGGGAAGGAGGGAACGGGACCCAGGTGTCCGGGACCGCGGTCCCAGCCCCCGGGGAAGGAGGGAACGGGACCCAGGTGTCCGGGACAGCGGTCCAGCCCCCGGGGAAGGAGGGAACGGGACCCAGGTGTCCGGGACAGCGGTCCCAGCCCACAGGGGAGGAGGGAACGGGACCCAGGTGTCCGGGACCGCGGTCCCCCCAAGAGGGCTCAGTAGACAGACCCACCTTGATGACCACGTGCCAGGGGTTCTTCTGCTGGTGTGTGGCGCTCAGCGAATCATTTCCCAGCCCGCAGAGATCACGGCTGTTCTTTGGGTCTGTGCCATGGAGGGGAAGAGGGGGAGACTTTGGGGTCACTGCTTGCCACACCCCTCTGTGTGTCCTCCACACCCTAGGGTGACTGTCCTGGAAGACCCCCAAGCCCACATGGCCCCATAGTCCCAGCGGAGTCCCCCCTCCGCCAGACGCCTCCACCCAGTTCCAGACAGGGAGACGAGACACCCCAGCCCTCCTCCTTGGCAGCTCCACTCGACAGCCTGCAAAGACGAGGCCCCCTCGCTGTGACTGGGGGACGTCGCTCCCGCTGTTGGCCCCTACGTACCCAGGACATCCTCGAACGCAGCCTTGAGGTTCTGGCTGGAGTCCAACTTGAAGGCGTGCCTCTCCCCCTCCTTCTTGGAAGCGATCTCGTTAAGCCCTTCCCAGTCCACCTCCTGCGTCCCAATCCCAAAGGCATAGATATCTAGCAGGCAAGTCAGGAAACTCATGAGGGCACCGAGAATCCGAAGGGTTTGGAGCTGCTGTTGAGGCTGGAAGGTCACTGGAGAGCCCTATTCCTGGTAGTGTGGAGTCTATAACCAGCAGCATGACCAGAACCGATTATTAGGGCAGTTTGGAGCCCAGATGTGCTTAGAAATGGTGTTGAGGCACCTAGAACCTGTGCTGAGGCACCTAGAACAAATAGTGCAAATAGCCCAGCAACAAGGCACTAGGACTGGTACTGTGGTGCCTAGAATTGGCACAGTGCCTAAAACGTATTACTAGGGCATAAGAACGGCCAGACTGGGTCAGACCAAATGTCCATCTAGCCCAGTATCCTGTCTTCCGACAGTGCCCAATGCCAGGTGCTTCAAAGGGAATGAACAGAACAGGCAATCATCAAGTGATCCATCCCCTGTTGCTCATTCCCTGCTTCTGACAGAGGACCTAGGACCATCTAGGACCTAGAACCAGTGTTGAGGTACCTAGAACCCGCAGTAGAAGGAATAGGGTGCACAGAGGAACCTGGAAATTGTAGCATATAAATGCTAAAATTGACTTATTATTCAAACCTATAACTGGCACCTAGAATCAAGAAAGCAGAAAACTTGGTAGCGAGTTGAGCTACTCAGAAGTTTAAGTGTGGAGCGTCCCTCCCCCTGAACAAAGAAAAATGACCTTTTTGGTCAAAAATGTTCAGCAGGCAATATCTATGTTCAATTAAAACTGAAAAAATTGGCAGAAATGTCTGAAGAACATTCTTTATAAAAGCCTTTGTTGCTTTCATCAAAACTTTTTTGGGGGAAGAAAACTCATTTCATAGCCAAGTCTGGTCTCGGGAAAACAGAACAAGTGCAGTGGTACCTAGAACCGGCGGTACAAATAACTTGGTGGTAAGCTACTGAGCTGTTTAGGGTGGGTGTTGAAGCACCTAGAACCAGCAGTGGTAATATCTTCATAGAGGAGTACTACTGGGATACCCAGAAGAGATGAAATAACCTGTTAGGTAGCAGGACTAACACAGAGGGCATCCAGAATGTACATAGACACACCTAGAACCCATGTTGCAAAGAACATGCTGTTGACATACCAACAGGTGATATTAAATCATCTAGAACCAACAGTACAAATAATCTGTTATTGAGGCACTGGGCTATACAGAGTTGATATAACAGGACAGAGTATACTGGGCTGGTTAGATTTGGGCTTAAAGTGCCTGGTACCCCTGTTGAGGCACCTAAAGACAAGAATACAAATAGAATCTTGATGCGTCTAGAACTGGGAGTTCCCAGATCCCCAAACCAGTTTTTAGGCACCTAGAACTTGTAGCGCCCAGATCCTGGCCTTGCAGCGCCAAGGAAGATATTGACAAATCTAGAATGGGAAGTGCCAAGATCCTGGAACTGTAGCCACAGCTAAGTAATGAAGCACCTAGAACAGGCAGATCACATCAATGAAGGACTGCAGACATCACTGGCATGTGGAATGGACCCAAGTGTGTGGCAGACTCACCTAGGTAGTCTTTCCTGTTTGGCTTGATCTCTAGAAATTCTTCTATCTTGGCCACCGCATCCTTGGGGGATCCTCCCATGTTGTATTTACCTGCAACAACATCCTATGGGTTAGCAGCTATGACCCATTCCCTTCCCCCAAGACAGGGGCACAGTGACAAGGGGCTATGCAGTTGGGAAGCTTGACCTGCACCCACTGAGGGTGGGGGTCAGATAACCCTTTCCCTGGCCCCCAAAGAATGGAACAGTCACTCCTCACCATCTGTCAGCACAATGATGGCATGCCGGATTTTCTTCCACGCATCCAGCCTGCCCCCCCGGTCGAAGGATACCTGCTGGAACAGGATCATGTTATACACCTCCAGCAGCGCCGCTCGGATGTTGGTCCCAGTCCCGTTGCCATGATCTGCAAAAGGATAAAATACCCCATATACCTAGAACAGGTGCTAAGGCATCTAGAACCCAGGATATAGTGAAGCATCTGAAACCCATGTGGGGGAGCCTAGAGCCAGTAATGACAATAGCTGGAATAGATGCATCTAGAGGCAGCGGAATCTAGAGCTGAATTTCAGAGGTGATGCGTGAGGGGGCATGTGGGATCATGTTCCTTCCTCCCCCTCAGAATTGCTGCTTAGCTTGGACTGAGCATGCTCAGTAACACTGCTGAAGCCAGCTGCCCTTGCTCTGCTCCCCCCATCCTCAGGCATGGGTTGTCTCTGCTGGTGTTGATGCATCTAGAGCCTTAAAGGAGGTGCAGCTATTGAAGCACCTAGAACCTATAATACCCAGGACTCGTGCTGAGGCATCTAGAACCAATAATGCCTGTGACTGGGGTTGAGGTGCCTAGAACCAAGTGCCCACAATTCGTGCTAAGTCATCAAGAACAACAGTGCCCAGGACTAGTGCTGAGACAACTAAAATTCTAGCGAGATTAAGGGCTGGTATTGAGGCACCTAGAACTTAATATTTCCTCCCACTCAATTTCACTCGGTATTTCCTTAGTTTGGGGAAATTAGTTCTCTTGAAGCACTAAATATATATATTTCTGGCTGGAACCGTCTCTGTTTGCTCATATTGAATGCAATCAGGTCATGATCACTGGTCTCTAGGCAGCCACCAACTTCCAGTCCAGTGATCAATTCCTCTTTATCTGTCATAGAAAGATCCAAAATAGAGTTAGTTCATGGTGGGTGCGATACTTTCTGAGTTGGCAAGTTACATTCTATTATTTTTAGAAACCCTAATGATGGTTTATAACTGGCTTGATGAGAGCACCGGTGTCCATCTCCCAGTCTGAAGGCAGGTGTTGAGGCACCTAGAACCCAAGTAATATCCAGGGTCCTGAGGCACCTAATAAGGGGTGTGGGTGGTATTGAAAGCCTGAGACCACCATGCATTAGGGAGGCCATGTGAAGAGGAAGCATGCAGGACCTTGAAAATTCATCCCCGTCTTTGTCTTTCTGATAACCGCATCCGCGTCTGCAGCTTCGGGATCATAAATGGAAACAATTTTCTTGGGCTTGGTGGCGTAGGAGATCACGGCAAAACTGGCCCCTACTTCAAAGCTGGCAATCTGGAATGGGTGAGAGATAGGGAGGGAGCAGGAAACAGAGGAAAGGAGGATAGGGTATGAGAAAGAATAGGAAAGTGAGCTCTGGCAATGAGAGACACCTAGACCCAGTGCTGAGGGGCCCAGAGCAGGTACTGAGGCATCTAAAACCAACAGTGAGACACCTAGAATTTGCAGCACCTGTGGCTGGTATTGAAGAACCTAGAACAGAGGTGGTGGCACCTAGAACTTGCAATGTTCATAAGCTGTCATTGTAGGTAGAATCAGCATATGGGCACCTAGAACTTGCAGCAGCCATATAAGGCAGTGAGATTCCTAGAACAGGGGTAGAGGCACCTACAACTTGCAGCACTCATTGTTGGCACTGAAATACCTAGATCTGATGTGTGAGAAGCTACAATTTGCAGTGCCCGTGGCTACCATTGAGATACCTAGAACAGGCACGCAAGCAACTAGACTGTGTAGCATTCATGGCTGGCCTGTGGTATGTAGCGCCTGCACACAAGCCCCTAGAACTTGCAGTGTCCACGGCTGGCGTTGATGTACCTAGAACCAGCAGGCTTGTGCACAGAACTTGTGTCATCCATGTCTGGCAGTGAAGAACCTTTGACCTGACATACAAGTAACTAGAACTTGCAGCATCCACAACAGACACTGAGGTGCCCGGAACCATTGTAGAGACCCCTGGCTGGTGTTGAGGCGCTTAGAACCGATGCTGAGACACAGTTCCTGACCGCGGAGCTGTCACCCTCACCCCGGACTCACCCGGTCCACAATGTTCTCCACCCATTCCTTGAAGATCTGGAAGCTTTCTCTGGTGACGCTCTTCGAGGAGTCCACCAGCAGGTAGACGTTAAGGAAGCTGTCGTCACTGAGAATGAGCCTGCGGCCCAGGAACGTTGCTGGGCAGGGGAACCGGGAAGGGTTAATCCACAACACCCTGGGGAGGGGGATCCCCCCGTCTGCCCCACCTCCCTTACACCCCGTAGGACCAACCTGCACTCTTCCTCTCCCCACTGCCTCTTGCCACCCCATGACTCACCTCCATCTCTTGGACTCCCGCCCCACCGCATCCACTTTCCCCTGCAGAGAACACCCTCTCCCCCTGGTCCCCACCCCCTCGGAATCCCCCCCAGACCTCCCTAATGCCTGCCCCCCCACACTCCCAGGCAGACTCACGTGTCTTTATGATGGAGGCATTGAGGCTGGAGGAAGCCGAGGAGCTCGCCAGGCCCAAGACGTTGGAGAAGGAAGCTCCGAACTCGGCCCCGATGTCCTCCACCCGGTCGTAGGAGAAAGGGGCTGCGCGGGCGGGGGGAAGCGGGGCCCCCGTTAACCAGGCAGCGCGGAGCACGGCGCCGGAGGTGGGGGGAGACGGAGGGTCAAGGGGGGAGGGGGACCCTGGGCAGGTGGGGTGGAGTTGCGGAGGGGGGTGAAGGAGCCCCAGGGTGGGGGAATCTGGAGGGGGTGGAGGGCCAGAAGGGGGAGCCCTGGGCCAGGGATGGGGGTGGGGAGGGGAGGAGGGATGGGATGGGGGTGGGGGGGAATCACTCACCTCTGCAGCTGGGCTCGGCCCCCGACCACTCCCCGGCCTCGGTGCAGACGCGCTGCGCGGAGCCCACCAGAGCCAGCTCCCGCTGGCAGCGGTAGGAGACCCGCTCGCCCAGCCGGTACCGGCTGCCGCTCTTCGTCATCCCCGCCGG
This sequence comes from Chelydra serpentina, assembly GCA_037349315.1. Lineage (NCBI taxonomy): Eukaryota > Metazoa > Chordata > Testudines > Chelydridae > Chelydra > Chelydra serpentina. The sequence goes on from JBAIAC010000296.1 coordinate 86,052, forward strand.
CACCCCGGGGTTGGGGCAGTGCTCAGCTGGGGGGGAGGGAGAGAGGTGAGAACGCCCCCCCCGAATCCCTCCGTCTCCAACCCCCCGGGACCCACCTCCACCCCCACAGCTCCCTGGGGACATGGGGGCTCTCAGGGGTGCAATGGGGGTTCAGGGGGCTCTCAGGGGCGCAGGGGGATATGGGGACACAGGGGGAATGTGGGGGCTATTGGGGGGATATGGGGGTACAGGTGGATGGGTGCTATTGGAGGGATATGGGGGCTAGCAGGGGGATATGGGGGCACAGGGGAAACGTGGGGGTCTCACCTCCGTCGTCGCAGGCGGGGGTGCCCCGTCCCAGCGCCCGTTCCCCTGGCAGACGCGCTGGGCCGGCCCCCGCAGCGTGTACCCGTCCAGGCACTCGAAGGTCAGGACGCTGCCCACGGGGTAGGATGCCCGGCGCGGCTGGAACGCGCCGTTCTCAAACGCCAGTTGCGTTGGGCAGCGGATCTCTGAAACCAGAACAGAACCGGAGTGGAGAGAACCCAGGAGTCCTGGCTCCAGGAACCCCACCTCCCCAGCCCACTAGCCCCCACTCCCCTCCCAGAGCCGGGGATAGAACCCAGGAGTCCTGGCCCCCAGCTCCCCGACGCTAACCACCAGCCTCCACGCCCCTCCCAGAGCCGGGGATAGAACCCAGGAGTCCTGGCCCCCAGCTCCCCGACGCTAACCACCAGCCTCCACGCCCCTCCCAGAGCCGGGGATAGAACCCAGGAGTCCTGGCCCCCACTCCCCTCCTGGAGAACCCCGGTGTCCGGGCCCCCTGTACCTCTGCAGAGCGGCTGGGTGCGGAGCGGGGTCCAGCGCCCATTCTCCTGGCAGAGACGGCTGCCCAGCGGGTAGGGGTAGAAGCCCGGGGGGCAGGCGTAGGTGAGCAGGCTGCCCGGGCGGTACCCGTCCGACAGGGTGAAGGTGCCGTTGCGGATGGCCACGTCCTGGCCACAGGGGGGCGCCGTCTCCTCGGGGGGCAGCGCCCAGGCGCCTGGGGGAGCCGGGGAAGAAGCAGCAATGAACCCACCGAGCCAGGGCGGGGAGAGAGGGAAGGAGAGACCGAGAAAGGGGGGCAGGAAAAGGGGAACAAGAAACAGGCCCGATGGAGGAGTGCGGGGAGGACGTCGGTCCCACCCCCAATCTCGACCCCCCCCGAACTCCCTCACCCCCCCTGTCCCTGGGGGGCTCTGTCCCCCCTGCCCCGTACCTGGGCAGAGGGCGAGCAGCAGGAGGGCGCAGAGGGAGGGGGCCATGGTGGGTTCTGGGGGGGACACGCGAACCTGCTCCCAGCCCCGGCTGCTCTGCTATGGGGACCCTCCCCTGTGGGGCCAGGCCCAGCCTCGGGCCCCTCCCTCCCTGAGCGATAGGGCTGGGCTGGCTGGGCTGGGCTGGGCTCTGCCCCCCCCCCCCCGTTCCCTAGGGGGAAGGGCTGCCGTCCCCGCCCCCCCCCCCCGGCGGCTGGGGGGGCTCTGGCCTGGCGGCCCCCGGGGTCAGGGGCTGTTTGTTTTGGCGACACATTCGGGGCTGAACAAACAACGGCTCATTTCCCGGAGCCCCGTTAATGGGTAGAGAATTAGTGAGCCCCGAGCCAGCCCCGCCCCCGCCGGGACAGAACCCAGGAGTCCGGCCCCCCCCGTCTGCTCTAACCACCAGACCCCCTCCCCGCCCCCGCCGGGACAGAACCCAGGAGTCCGGCCCCCCCCCGTCTGCTCTAACCACCAGACCCCCTCCCCGCCCCCGCCGGGACAGAACCCAGGAGTCCGGCCCCCCCCCGTCTGCTCTAACCACCAGACCCCCCTCCCCGCCCCCGCCGGGAGAGAACCCAGGAGTCCGGCCCCCCCCGTCTGCTCTAACCACCAGACCCCCTCCCCTCCCCGCCCCCGCCAGGAGAGAACCCAGGAGTCCGGCCCCCCCCGTCTGCTCTAACCACCAGACCCCCCCTCCCCGCCCCCGCCGGGAGAGAACCCAGGAGTCCGGCCCCCCCGCTACAGAGCGGGAGATGGGGGAGGAACACGCGTGTGTGTGTGTGGGGGTGGTTTCCATGGTGATTTTATGGGTAAAAAATTTCCCTCGTCCCCCCGCCCATCTGGTGCTTGGCGCCATGTGATGACGTCAATGTTCTTAAAGGGGAGGATGCGAGAGAGGGGATTAAAGGGCCCCCTGGAGGGAGGTAGCCACCAAATCCCCAAGTGCCCCCCCAGCTCCCACAATGCACCGGGACTGCGCCCCCCTCACGCACCCCCATATCCCATGGTGACCGGGGCCAGCTCCCCCCAACACCGGGGCGGTGGGGCTCCCAATCCCCCCCTTTGTCCCCTCCCTTCGCCGCTGACTTTTCATCCGGCGGACAATAATCCCTCCCGCCGGGTCCTGCCCCTTTAAGGGCCCCTCGCCGCGCCTGGCCCCTTTAATTCCCTTTCTCTGGAGTTGGCTCCTTGTGCAAAAATAGAAAAACCCCCAAAGCGGAGCGAGGGGCGGAAACCCCGGGGGGCCGGGACCCGCGGCCGCCTGCAGGTGAGGGGGGCCACCAAGGGAGCGAGGAGGGGAGAGGGGTGCAATGGGGGGCGCAGTGGGTTGGATGCAACGGGGGAGGGGCGTAGGGGGAGGGGCGTAGTGGGGGAGGGGTGCAATGGGGCACAGTGGGGGAGGGGCACATAGGCTGGGTGCAGTGGGGGAGGGGCGCAGTGGGGGTGCAATGGGGGAGGGGTGCAGTGGGGCACAGAGGTTGGGTGCAATGGGGGAGGGGCGCAGTGGGAGGGGTGCAATGGGGCACAGTGGGGCACAGTGGGGGAGGGGCACATAGGTTGGGTGCAATGGGGGAGGGGCGCAGTGGGGGTGCAATGGGGGAGGGGTGCAGTGGGGCACAGAGGTTGGGTGTAATGGGGGAGGGGTGCAGTGTGGTACAGAGGTTGGGTGGAATGGGGGGGGTGCAGTGGGGGTGTAATGGGGGAGGGGTGCAGTGGGGGGGCTCTGTCCAGGGTGCCACTTTGCAGCGATCAGGTGGGTGCCTGACCCCCCGGCCGTGGGGCGCGGGGAAGGCAGGCAGCCGGGGCCGGCGGGCCAGAGGGGTGTGATCGGGGCGTCTGGGGCAGAAGGGGGAGCATGACAGGCAGAAAAGCGGGGTGTCCGGGGGACGTCCGACCGCAGCTAACCCCGTCCTTTCTGTCTGCCTCCAGCCCGGCCTTACCTCAAGTCACCCCCCGGCTCCCCCTGCACCCCACAGCTCCCCCCGGCTCCCCCTTCCAGCCCCCCGTCCACCCCACAACTCCCCCCCGCTCCCACTTCTGGCCCCCCAGCTCCCCCTCCACCCCCCAGCTCCCCCCGGCTCCCCCTTCCAGCCCCCCATCCACCCCACAACTCCCCCCTGCTCCCCCTTCTGTCCCCCCAGCTCCCCCTCCACCCCACAGCTTCCCCCTTCCAGCCCCCCCTGCACCCCACAACTCCCCTCAGCTCTTCCTTCCAGCTCCCCCTCCACCCACAACTCCGCCCAGCTCCTCCACCCCACAACTCCCCCCGGCTCCCCCTTCCAGCCCCCAGCTCCCACAACTCCCCCCGGCTCCCCCTTCCAGCCCCCCCTGCACCCCACAACTCCCCTCGGCTCTCCCTTCCGGCCCCCCCCTCCACCCCACAACTCCCCCCGGCTCCCCCTTCCAGCCCCCAGCTCCCCCTCCACCCACAGCTCCCCCTTCCAGCCCCCCTGCACCCCACAACTCCCCTCAGCTCTCCCTTCCAGCTCCCCCTCCACCCACAACTCCGCCCAGCTCCTCCACCCCACAACTCCCCCCGGCTCCCCCTTCCAGCCCCCAGCTCCCACAACTCCCTCGGCTCCCCCTTCCAGCCCCCCTGCACCCCACAACTCCCCTCGGCTCTCCCTTCCGGCCCCCCCTCCACCCCACAACTCCCCCCGGCTCCCCCTTCCAGCCCCCAGCTCCCCCTCCACCCCACAACTCCCCCTGGCTCCCCCTTCCAGCCCCCAGCTCCCACAACTCCCCCCGGCTCCCCCTTCCAGCCCCCCCTGCACCCCACAACTCCCCTCGGCTCTCCCTTCCGGCCCCCCCTCCACCCCACAACTCCCCCCGGCTCCCCCTTCCGGCCCCCCGGCTCCCCCAATCCCCCAGCTCCCCCTTGCAGCCCCCCGGCCCCCCCAGCCCCCGGCATGGCGTCGGGCGTGGAGCTGCTGCGGTTTCAGCTGCCGGGCCACGAGGCGGCCACGCTGCGGAACATGAACCAGCTGCGCTCGGAGGAGCGGTTCTGCGACGTGACCATCGTGGCCGAGAGCCTGAAGTTCCGGGGCCACAAGGTGATCCTGGCGGCCTGCTCCCCGTTCCTGCGGGACCAGTTCCTGCTGAACCCCTCGTCCGAGCTGCAGGTCTCCCTCATGCACAGCGCCAAGATCGTGGCCGACCTGCTGCTGTCCTGCTACACCGGCGCCCTGGAGTTCGCCGTCCGCGACATCGTCAACTACCTGACGGCCGCCAGCTACCTGCAGATGGAGCACGTGGTGGAGAAGTGCCGCAACGCCCTCTCCCAGTTCATCCAGCCCCAGATCGGCCTCAAGGAGGACGCCCCGGCCAAGGGGGGCGCCCCCCGGGCCCCCGCCGCCCCGGAGCGGGCCCGCCACCGCCTGCCGGCCTGGCCCCTCAAGCTGGAGCTGGAGGAGCTGGAGCTGAAGGACGAGGAGGAAGAGGAGGAGTACGGGGACGACGACGGCGTCTCCGACATCTGCATCGTCAAGGTGGAGTCGGCGCTGGAGGTGGCCCAGCGGCAGAAGAAGGCGGCGGCGGCGGCGGCGGCGGCCGCCTGGGCCAAGGAGGGGCCCCCGCCGCCCGGCTGGGCCAAGGAGCAGCAGCAGGAGGCCCAGGTGAACTCCACGGTGGCCGAGGGGCCGGCGCCGCCCGAGCCGGCCCCGCAGGGCGTGGTCAAGGCCTGCTACAGCCTGGCCGAGGACGCCGAGGGCGAGGGGCTGCTCATCTTCCCGGGCGGGGCCTACGCGGAGGAGGGCGGCGGGCGGCCCGGGGCCGGGCGGGGGGGGCCGGCGGGCCCCCACCCGCTGCGCAGCATCCGCTGCGCCAAGTGCGAGGAGGCCTTCCAGGGGGTGGAGAAGCTGGTGTTCCACATGCGGGCCCAGCACTTCATCTTCATGTGCCCCCGCTGCGGCAAGCAGTTCAACCACAGCAGCAACCTCAACCGGCACATGAACGTGCACCGCGGCGTCAAGTCCCACTCCTGCGCCGTGTGCGGCAAGAGCTTCACCCAGAAATCCACCCTGCACGACCACATGAACCTGCACAGCGGCCAGCGGCCCTACCGCTGCTCCTACTGCGACGTGCGCTTCGCCCACAAGCCCGCCATCCGCCGCCACCTCAAGGAGCAGCACGGCAAGACCACCGCCGAGAACGTGCTGGAGGCCAGCGTCTCCGAGATCAACGTGCTGCTGCCCTAGGGGCGGGGGGGGGAGCCAGGACGCCGGGGTTCCACCCCCAGGGGGGGGGGGGCTGGGAGCCAGGACGCCGGGGTTCCACCCCCAACGCTGCGAGGGGAGGAGGGGCTGGGAGCCAGGATTCCTGGGTTCCAACCCCAGGGAGGGGAGGGGAGGGGGGTACTAGTGGTTAGAGCAGGGGGGGCTGGGAGCCAGGACTCTGGGTTCCACCCCCAGCGCTGCGAGGGGAGGGGGGGCTGGGAGCCAGGACTCCTGGGTTCCACCCCCAGCACTGCGAGGGGAGGAGGGGCTGGGAGCCAGGACTCCTGGGTTCCAACCCCAGGGAGGGGAGGGGAGGGGGGTACTAGTGGTTAGAGCAGGGGGGGCTGGGAGCCAGGACTCTGGGTTCCACCCCCAGCGCTGCGAGGGGAGGGGGGGCTGGGAGCCAGGACTCCTGGGTTCCACCCCAGCGCTGCGAGGGGAGGGGGGCCAGTGGTTAGAGCGGAGGGGGCTGGGATCCAGGACTCCTGGGTTCCGTTCTGGGCTCGGGGAGGGGAGGGAGGCTACTGGGGTAGAGCCGGGTGAGTTTTCCCAGCAACCAAAGAATGGACATCCCCAGCAGGGGAATTGGAGTCCAGGCGGGCGGGCGGGGGCTCTCCAGTAGCTGGTAGTAGTAGGCTTTTATCCATCTCTTCCCATAGCAAGACAAGAGTTTAGCGGCCTTGGGCCGGCCAAGTGCAGGTTTAGCCACTAGGAATTAGAGTGGGGGGGGGGCGGGGATGTGTCACGGGACCTGTCCTCTCTGGGGGGTGTCGGGTCCCCTCTGGCCTCAGGGCGGGGGCTGGCGGATGGGGAATGAGTCTGTTCCCCTCTGGGGGGGCGGGGGCGGCTCTGGGGCTCACCCCCCACGTCCTTACAACCAGTTTTTAGATTGTTTAAAACTTTTTTTTATTAAAAGGCAAGAAAAGAAAAAAGTGTCGGAGTTGTTTTATTCGGGAGGGGGGCTGGTGGGTCAGAGCAGGGGGGCTGGGAGCCCGGACGCCTGGGTTCTCTCTTGGAGGGGACGGGGCGGGGGCTGGGAGCCCGGACGCCTGGGTTCTCTCTTGGAGGGGACGGGGCGGGGGCTGGGAGCCCGGATGCCTGGGTTCTCTCTCCGGCTC